>JACEFZ010027450.1:267500-364271 GCA_014155875.1 Cepaea nemoralis | reverse complement strand
CCAGAGATACGCATGCCCTAATGAACCAAGATCTGTAGAGAGACATGGACGCCTACGCCAGTTGATGATGACGAATGCTTGCAAATAGTCTGATGAAATCTTACCCCCATTAAAAGACGCTAGTCCGGATTCTTTGGGCATATCGCGAAAAAAGGGCAGTTGTTGAATGTCCTCATAACCGGAAGGCTGGATGGGAGGAGAAGCAGGGCAGACCAAGAAAGAAGATGCTGGGCAGTTTGACATTGTGGAGGAACATCAGTATCAAACATGATTGGCAGTACAAGAGACATAAGGCTATGAACAGACTTGATCACCAACGCCAAACGGCAGGGATTATAAGAAGCAGAAGAAACTTACAAATTACAGACAATATAACCGACAACGTATCACAAACATTAGACAGAAGCAGTTATGAGAAAACAAGCACTGGAACATGTTGTGACAACCGGGAACCATTTGTGGAAAGTGAGATAGAGGAAGACAACGTAAGAAAATTCTTGACAAGTCTTGTATCATGGCACGAATGAGAGTCAAGCCCTGAATCCATCCAAGCCGTTGGAGATCGCAGTTTGTGGAGTGGCATGCTTGTCCACGCCAGCCGGCAAGGCACTGGATGATGATGAAGATAACATCCCCGAACTACAACAATCCGACACAACAGCCCTCCTCCCCAGCTAGGTTTACTCTTGTATCTGTACCAGATGTTCTCACTCCACGCCGAAACAAAATTACGTCATGCGTGCTCACACACAGTCATGCATCCTATTTCACACATTCTTTGACTTCGGGGAGGGAATCCAGGGTGTATGTATCACTGACAGCGAGGCGTGGATTCTAATATCAAATAACACAAAGGAATCTGATCTGTCCGATTTGAAACGGACACCAAGTGGCGAATGCTCTGGCAAGAGATCTTCATTCCGTAACTCTTCAGAAACAGTTTCATACAGCGCTAGGACATTCTTGATGTTATGTTCAGAGACACTTGAATACATGGCCAGGACATTCATGATGTAATGTTCAGAAAGACTTGCACATATCGCTGTAACATACATGATGTAATGTTCAGAAACTGTTGCACATATCGCTAGGACATACTTGAGAACACTTGAACATATCGCAAGGACATGCATGATGCAATGTTCAGGGACGCTTGCAGACATCGCTAGGACATGCATGATGTAATAGTCAGAAACATTTGCACATAACTCAAATACATACATGACGTAATGTTCAGAAACAGTTGCACATATCGCTAGGACATACATGGTGTTATGTAACGATTTTAATAATTTTTTTCCCCCGTCGTTTCGCATTATTTCAATACAGTAGCTTCAAGTAATAGTCTGCACGATTTGTCCCTGGCATATTTCGCTGCATCTCATCAGATGCATGCTGCAGGGTTATATATCACATTAAGTGAATAACTCAACAATACTTTAGCTGAAGCAATCAACGCACATAATCACAGGTATTGTTCGAATGTGGAACAACTGTCACCTCCACGGTAATTTCACATTTACAAAAAACATTCTATCAGTTTTCTGGGATCTGAAATAACCGGAAGGAAATCTCCCCGATTTGAAGTATTCTTTCATTGAAACAAACAAACAGTAGGTCTGGGCGTTAACAGAAGAAAAAAAGTGTTATCAACACACACACACACACACACACACACACACACACACACACACACACACACAGAAAGAGAGAGAGAGACAGAGAGAGAGAGAGAGAGGAGAGAGAGAGAGAGAGAGAGAGAGAGAGAGAGAGAGAGAAGTAGGTCTGGACGTTAAAAGAAAAAAAAAAGTATTATCAACACACACACACACCACACACACACACACACACACACACAGAGAGAGAGAGAAAGAGAGAGAGAGAAAGAGAGAGTGAGAGAGAGAAAGAGAGAGAGAGAAAGAGAGGAGAGGAAAGAGAGAGAGAGAAAGAGAGAGTGAGAGAGAGAGAAGAGGAGAGAGGAGAGAGAGAGGAGAGAGAGAGAGAGAGAGAGAGAGAGAGAGAGAGAGAAAGAGAGAGAGAGAAGTAGGTCTGGATCAAACATGGTACACAATCAAATGAACAAGTAGTATAATGCAAATCTCCGTTGACTGAACATTGAAAACGCGGCAGTTGCCACGAAACAAGACATATAACGCGATGACCCTAATATGGCGTTATATCGCCCTTCTGTAAAATGGGAGATCACGTGTATCGATATATTATCCTTCGACACTTAATCAGTTAAGAAACTAATCTACAAACATGCAATGCCTTTCTCCATGTCTGCTTCACTAATGCATCCAGTCGCTTCACAGATGATTGCGGGAAGCCACATTTAAGTCATGAAGGGCATGTGTCCTTAGTGACTCAATGAGTATGCTCAGGAAGATAGAGATGGAGTGGGTCTGGAGACAGTGGTTGTTGTCTCTGGAGCGGTCACAGCTGGCAAAGATTAGGTTCATTTTCGTGCCCGGGCATGCGAGTGTCCAAGGAAATTAGCAGGCTGACAGGCTTGCAGCTAAGGCTACTGTGGAAGGCGGACGAACCATGGACCAGACTGATATACTGAATGCTCTAAGAGAAGTAAGTCGTTTGTGAGAACCAAGTGACCACAGTGAATCTATAACCAAGGTCTGGCTGCGAGAACAGTAAGTTAAAGGAGGTGCAGCCAAGCAAGAACACAATACGGGAAGACAAAGAAGATTCAAAACAATGTTTCCCCGTAGTGAATTTAAAAAACGAAGACACAAACAATAGATTGCACGATTTATTGCCTGGCATATTTCGCTGCATCTCGTCAGGTACATACTGCAGAATTCACACAACATAAAGTAAAATAACTAGATAAATCCTTCAAGCTGAAATATACACATGTTCGCACATTAATGTCAGTTGTCTACCACGGTAATATTAAACTGACTAACATGTCTTTCTATTGCACAAAATTGGCCTGTGTAGACTGATCATTATGTCTTCTGCAAACTTTAACAAGCGACTATTTTGTGTGTTGAACACCACACGGAAGGCACTGTCTCTGTCAATCACATGACCGGTTTCCAACACGTGCCTACCAATTGATGACGTGGGAATCTTCCGGTTTATCGGTCTCCCTGTGCTCCCATAGCCTGTGTGTAGTAATTTGTCGACCTATTGAGGTATGCGTTCACCCACCCTCGTGTGTAACTGTCGCTCTGTTCTGCCGATTAAGTGGCCTGACACCAACATGTAAATTGGTAAATACAATTAGATTTGGCGTACATAGCGATCGGTTCTTTAACTGCTGGCTTGGGAATAGATGTGGTTCTGTACCTAATAACTGGAGTTGCAGCACAAAATGTTCGGCCGACTGCTGTCATGAGCCGGTCCTGTAGACGTTGCATTACGTCATCTCCTCGAAAGGTTAGCTGGATGAATACCTTGAGTCTAGGGACTGTCGTTTCGTCTGGTTTTGGTTTGGGCTGTTGGCAGTGGCGCTTTATAAATCCTGTGGAGTACCCATTCTGGTTTAAGACATTCTTCAGAGTTTCAAATTCCTCTGTCAGTGTGTCTTGGGTACATATCTTCCTAGTACGGTCAAAGAGGGTCCACACTAAGCCCGTTTGTACTGGACAGGTGTAAAGTTCTTAAAATTTAAGTATTGGCCAGTCCATGTTTCTTTGCGGTACACCGATTTTTGAATTGTGCCGTCTGCTCTACGTCTCATTAGAATATCCAGGAACGGCAATGATTCGTTGTGTTCGTGTTCCATAGATAGAGAGATGCTTTTGTGCGAAGATTAATAAACCAAGACAAAACTGGTGTCGTTAGCCGCTACATGCTGCGGGATTTACTGAGAGGGGATCTGAGCACTTATGAACTGAATGGTTCGTTGAGCAATGAGGATGATCTGTCGACTGACTGACTGACTGACTGACTGACTGACATTTAAGCAATGCCAAACAATGTACTCCCTTATCGTTCCCTGTGTGTTAATTGTTTCAGCTTAAGTATTATTCATGTATTACCGTATTTTTACAATATCTATAACTCTGCAGTATATACACCCTATTCTGTTCTTTATCTCTGTTGTGCACCTTCCATCTGATGTTATAAATGCTCTCGCCTTATGCCGGTCATGTTTCCATAACATCTACCCTGTTTAACCTCAGAAGAGAAGTTATAATTAGGGCCCATCACAGCCTCAGATTAACCGATTCAATGCCGAAGGATAATATACAGCCAAATGTGATCTCCCATTTAGACAGAAGGATGCTATATCGCCATACTTGGAACAACATATTATTTGCTTGGTTTCGTATCATCTTCCGCAATTTCAATGGGCAGGGAAAGGAAATTTACATTATAATACTTGTTCATGAGATTAATAATCCTATGACCAAGTCAGCGATATTACGGAAATTAATTTGTAATGATTGGTGTCCATAAGGAGGTAATTAGAACAGACTCTCGATGTTCTCATATAGAACGCCCCGGCCACTATTTGATCTTATTCCATTCTAACTAAATATCCGAACCAATTAATTCTTTGGCGTTCTATAAAGTCAGTAATAGGTTTTATAACTACACTTGTTCTTAATTTCTCATTTGTCTCTCTATCTCGACTGTTTTTCAGTTTCTTTCCTATGCATTTCATCTCAAATATTGTGATTTGACATCTGTGTGTTTTTATAAGATTCTGGCTTTGGTAACACAACGTTAGGACAAATACTGTACAGAGTAAATGAGCTTCATTTATTTGTATGCGTGTTGATATTTGGATGTTTTAGAATAAGTGCTATTTGATAGTTAATGTTGTTTGCTTTTTATATTCTCGTTTCTAGTTCTCCATCGTCCCTCATTCTTATCGGGCACTCCTTAGTTTTCACTCTCAGCGCACCATTAACATCCTTATTGCTTCTAGTTTTCCCGCCAGTTTTGATTATATGTTGTGTTTTGTGTATGTATTTGTTTTCTGACGTAGGCTAGTCTCCACAACGTCCTGTGTTTTCCATAATTGTGTTCTGTAAAGCTGAGGATCTCCGATGGGTGTATCGGACGCGGGACATCTTGCTTGTGATCGAGAAGTATTCCGGAAGGTTGTTATGGGAGCGAGGTTCTGTAAAAGACACGCAACTGAATGAATACACGCGCGCGCACACACACACACACACACACACACACACTCACACCCCCCCCCCCCCCCACACCCCCACACACATATATATAATATGTATTTTACTTCACTCAGTGTGCCAAACATGCTCCACGTGCAACGCTTGGCACTAGTGCCGTAACTTGCTGATGAATGTTTTGTTACAAAACGTGAGAAGGATATGACACTTCGGGTTGTCATCCGGACACGCGCATTGTTTCTCTAATCGCTTCCGTAATAGATCTACCAGTGTCCGACGATCAAGATGCCACGCCCGGCGGTATTGGCGTCGAATCTGTGTCGGGGCGGTATTTTCTAATTGACCTGTTCTCAAGCTCAACCAGCCTAAAATTGGTGCTTGGAAATATGGGAAGTCAAATGGGTCGATGTGATACTGACCATGTTACCTACCGAGTGCTGACTAGTCTATACAACTGTGGGTTTGGCACCATATGCCCATTGTGCGTTAGGGTGTATGAAATGGTTATATAGACAGACAGACAGGTAGACAGACAGCCAGACAAGATAGACATATAGACAGATGGACAGGAAGACAGACAGTCAGACTACAGACTGACATATAGACAGATAGTCAGAACCACGGACCGACCGCCGACCGACCTATGAACAGACGGATTGATGGATCGATAGATGGATGGATGGATAGATGGACTGACAGACATATTGATGAATGGATGAATGGGGAGATAAATAGATGGATGCATGGAGAGATAGATAGTTGGACAGACAGACAGACATACGGCACATTTAGTAGCATATAATCTAACGGATAACCAAATCATTAAGTAGGTAGGTATGTTGATCGACGCGCGTGTCTGTAAACAGACAGCTACCTGGCCCTAATGGCAGTCAACTATGCCATATTGACTCCCACCCCTGAACTAGAACATTCCCCCGCCTCCCCCTTAACAGTATCCAAACTCCCACGCTCTCATCACAAGACCACGCGACCATATCATTGTAGCTCAGTAACCGTCTCCATTTCCGAACACACGGCAAATAAAGAAACAAAAACAAGCGCCCGATAATTGCCTTAATTACATCTGAAGCGACCCGGACTTTAGAATTACCGTTACAACCTTTGACACCACGTTCTAACAAGCGAGAGGCCGCGAGAAATTCACACTTTCGTCTACAGGCGTATTAAGTGTCCCTCCAGGAATGCTTGCATCTTCAGTTCCCAGGTCGGTTGATCTGTTTGTAAAGAGATGGCCTGTGGCGCCGTAAGATTCTTGCACTCTTTTCTTTTGTTACTATTCCATCATTATATAGGACATTTTGTTTCGTTAATTCCTTTTCCGAATTGTAGACGGAATTTTTAATCTCTCTCTCTCCCTCCCCCCTTTCTCTCTCTCTCTCTCTCTCTCTCTCTCTCTCCTTTCTCTCTCTCTCTCTCTCTCTCTCTCTCTCTCTCTCTCTCCTTCTGTCTCTCACTCTCTCTATCTCTCTTGTGCTCTCTTTCTCTCTCTATCTCCCTCTCTATAGCTCATTTTCTCTACCGCTCTCGTCTACCTATCTATCTATCTATCTATCTATCTATCTATCTATCTATCTATCTATCTATCTATCTATCTATCTATCTATCTATCTATCTGTCTGTCTGTCTGTCTGTCTGTCTGTCTGTCTGTCTGTCTAATCGTTCTGTTGTTTGTCCATCAAGGATGATGATGACCATTCATTCCATCCAGCTGTGTTGAAAGTATGGAGCCGTTAGTTCTAAGATGGCTGATAAGGCCTATTTTGGCTCTAAATGTTCTTTGACAATGTGGGCAAGGAATGCTTGACGTTCCAGGAGGATCTCCTGCAGTGGTTTTTCTGTCCAGCCTTTTCTTCACAGCTCTTGCAATCCTGACTGCACCCTTGCGTAATGATGTACTCACAGATGTCAAGATGTCCAAAAGCTTTCAGTGAGATTTTTCAGTGTCTTTAAAGCGTTTCATCTGGCCTCCTTGGGAGCGTTTACCACAACGCAGCTCGCCGTAAAAAATCATTTAAGGAGTCTGTGACCTGGCCGTGAGTTAAACGAGCCCAGCGAATCTGATTCTTCATTAGTAGAGTGTGGATACTGAGCATGGACGCTCTTTATAGAACTTCAGTGTCTGGGATCTTGTATTGTTATTTATTCTTCAATAGCTTCCTAAGGCAGACTGTGTGGAAGTGGTTTAATTTCCTAGCGTGTCGCTGATAAACAGTCCAGGTTGTACAAGCATACAACAGTGTGGATAATACAACTGCTTTGTAGACTTTCAGCTTTGTTTGCAGGTGTAACGAGTTCGCCTTGGGTAGTGAGAGTGAACCACACCCGAGGTGTCCCTTGCACTCCCGTGTATTCTAGCCCCAGGGGTTGGACAGGCAGATACACAATTTTACTCTGCGGTTGATCTCATATTCGTTAATTATGTCTCCACGCCCCTCCAGATTCTAGACCCCCACTAACTACCTACACCTGTGGAACAATGAACACTTAGGCATCGTCCGAGACCACACTCAATCATTATACAAAGAGCAAGTCAACTTACATAAAGTTTATTCTACCCTTGAGAATATAGAACTGAAATGAACATCCTGATAGAATAATCTATTTACACAACTAGAGGATAGAGTTGTCGTGGAATACTGAGAGTTAATGATTCCCAGGACTGTATACACCGACTAACCAGGTAGAAGAAGGGTTAACAAACGAAGCAGTAAGGGTAACAAACAAAGGAGTGACCAGGCGCATGTGTTTATAGGTCAAGACAGGAAAGGGGGCCGCTAACCGCACAGGTAAACTGTCGAGTGGAAAAATTGGTTTGCGACAAAAGCAGAGAGTATTATTGGACAGCATATTGCGGTATGGATATGAAACGGTTCAGAGCTGTAATTTTCCACTAACGATGATAATGAAGTCTGGATGTGAGGTGTCCAGCAATGTCAAGGACTATGCGGCAAAGATGACCTATAAAAGAGTGGCTACGTCTTTGTGAGGGAGAGTGTGTTTCTTAGGTTTCGGGAGAGAAGGATTATGAAAAGGGATGTGCTGCGTTCAGAAGAACGTTTGTGTATTTATGGTGCATTAGTACTCCCAATTCAGTAAAGGATGTTTATAAGGTATTCATATATTAGAGTATAGTTTAGCATAGGAATATAGATGGGCGTGAAGTGCATTTAACATTGCTTTCTATTAGTAGGAATAGTATAGACGATTAGGTGAATCTTCTATCCTATGTCAGAGTGGGTTTTTTCGGAAGCCTTTTCATTTCGGCTGGAGGAAAAGACACTCACATAGGAGAGAAGAGGAAGCAGACACAGATCTCATTATTAAATGTATATCACACAGGTTTCCATACCAGTGCGGGACTTATCAACTAAGAGATAACACAGATGGCTGTGGTCAAGATCACCCAGTGTTGATAACCCACAAGAAAGCACTTTAAAGTAATAAAGCACGACACTTGTGCATAAGAAAGGAAAGAAAAGAATTGTCATCGTAAGAAGTAAGGAGGACAGAGAACGGAAAATAGAGATCATTTAAACTAATAGAAAAAACCCAAATGGACTCAGTATCGAAGAGTTGCAAGGTGCATACAAAGTGCCTATACCAATTAAGAACTATCCAGTGTAGAACTTTTACCGGACAAAAATAGAGAATACTAGAAACTCGACGTGTTTTCCAGGATGGAATTAAGAACGCTATAAGATAATAAAGAACATTCAGTTTAAGCTGACAGCATATGGTGATCGGGTTAAATACATTCATACAGTGGTGAACATTTTTCATTACAAAAAACGGATATATCTACAGACTCAAGCAGACGGAGCTGTCAGGGTGAGACCGTTCTGTTGTATCTATGTCATGTCCTGTACTCTAGCTGAGAGAAGAGACGAGAGAAGACACGGAGACTATCTATCAACATCTTATCTGGCAGCCACACTAGAAGAACATACCAACTACATAGACAATATCCATACATACACCAGACATAGTTTTTATTAATAAATCTTTTATCTTATCGTTGAAAGGAACTGTTGTCGGAGTATGTGTTGAGGGAATAATAGAGAGAGAGAAAGAAATAGATATATGGAATGGAAGACAGAAGAGAGGAGTGTAGACCAAAGTCAGTCAATAATCCCAACAGATACTAAGTTTAAAGATGTGCTTGTTGATTCCAAGTCTCCTCTCGGGAAATTAACAGGACATAATTGGTGGAGCGAGCGGGATACCCATATGACCGGAAGGCATAACATGGCATATGAATAAAGGGGTACTTGCATATTGGCACAGGCATAGCGGAGTACCTGCATGTTGGGACATACTGATTGGAATAAATAGAAGTATATATTGATGACTTTTAATGGAAGGACGTCCATTGGATATATGGTGCCATTACATTTATGGTGGAAACATGTCATTAACGCTGGTGACTTTACAGTGAGAGAGTTCCAGACAGAGTGAATGTGGATAGGTGGTAAGACACATTACATACCTAGTCACACGGTCACACGTCTACATAAGTCTTTATCCTATATCTCCTCTTGTGGATGAGAGAGTGGTTGTGATGTACTGTGTGGTGTTGTAGATTAATAATATTAATAGACATAGATAAATGATATAGGTTCTAGGTAGATTATCGGTTTATAGTGAGTACTTCTTTACTGCCTTGAGGTGTCTTTACTCAACGTGCTGACTTATCTGCTGTAACTATGGCAACTCCTAAAGTAACTACAGCCGAACTGAGGGCCAACGGGGAGGCAATTGGTTTAGCTGGTTCCGAGCTAACGGATTACATACAAGAAAGAGAGCGAGAGTTTCGTCAAGCGGAAAGGGAGGAGCGTAAGGCCCAGTTGGAAGCAGAAGAAGCCCACAAGATCAGAGAACATGAATACCGCATGAAAGAGCTAGAACTCAAGACACAAACTAAGGGAGAAATAGATGGAGTGGAAGGAAATTCTTCTTCACCTGGTGCAACCCATATGAGTGGACATGGTTACCATGCCATGAAGTTTCCCTTAGCTGTCTACGATCAGTCTAAGGAACGCTTTGACCAGTACGCATCTCGTTTCGAAGCAATGTCAGTCGCTATGGGGCTGGATCGGAGCAGATGGGCTCTTAAACTATCCCAGGGATTAATCGGTTCGGGATTCGACGTGTACACACGCTTACCACCAGGACAGGAAAATAATTACCAGGAATTAAAAGCCGCTTTGATGAAGCATTTTGACATCACCGCACAAACGTATAGGAAGAAGTTTAGATCGTCTAGACGAGAGCCGGGAGAACTATTCGCCGCCTACAGTCTGAGGCTGAAATCCTATCTCCAGAAATGGATGGACTTGGCAGAATTCAAGAGGGATTATGAGAGTCTCGAAGAGATGATGGTGGTAGACCAGATGCGAAAGCAAATGTCGAAACCTCTCAGAACCTTCTTAGGAGAACAAGGGGCGGAACGGATTGATGTTGTGAATAAGCTGGCGGAACGATTCGTGGAAGTACATGGTGAAACTGAGGAACTAAGTACACAAACCAAAGGTCAGGAGAAACCAGAGAAAAAGAAACCTAAAAACTGGGAAGGAGAAAAAGGGGAACCTTATATAAAGCACACAGAGGAGAGTTCAGAGAAGGTGAAGGTAGGAAACCAGAGCACCTCGAATTCTCAAGCGAAACGACAGTGGTCTGAGAAGTGGTGTTCATTTTGCAAGGCGGCCTCTCACAACACCAAAGACTGCAGATCGAAACCTAAAAGTTCTTACTTCGCAGCATGCAAAGTGATTCCTACATCGGTGATCACAGACAAGGCTGAGGTCGGCGAAGGAGAAAGGAACAAAAAGGACACACGGAAACCTAGGAAGGGAACAGGGTGCACACACTGCCAGTCGATAACACATAATACTGTGGACTGCAGATGCAAGGCCAAACACGCCAATTGCATAACCAACCTCGAGGAATCAAAAGAGGAAGGCAAGGAAACGGTCAAGGAGATGAAAGACACTCAGGACCAAGAGAGACCACCTGTGGTTGAACTGATTGAAGTAAATGGCCAACAGGTTGCTTGTCTCTACGATACCGGTTTGGATGGGGAAGCGGTGGTGGACGCCAGCTTGGTAAGCCCAGACCAACTTACAGGGGAGACCATAGAAATACAGCCGGCAATGAGGAGTGCTGTTACCATGACGCTGCCAATCGCCAAGGTGGAGATTAAATCCAGGTACGTCACGGGCATTATTCCAGCTGCTGTATTATCTGACTCCTTATTTCCAATGATCATTGGCACGAAATATGTCTTTTTGGGGATGCCCAAACAGCCAGCCTACAAGGGAACAGTAGTCAGTGGATCTCAAGGGAAGGAAAAAGAGGCAGAGACACTATGCGACAACTCAGGGATAGGAGAATTGCATACTGCCCAGAGGAAGGATACTACGTTGCATCCTTGCTACAGGAAGCTGCAAAGAAGTGCTGAGCCACCAGAACGGGGACAGTACTTTCTGAAGAATCAACTACTCTATCGGAGAGCTGGGAGGGGAGATAACCTGCACGAGCAGTGGGTGGTTCCAGAGACCCACCGTCCTCACATTCTTCAGAGTGGACACATCATAGGCGAGAATCGACATATGGGTGTCAGAGAGACCTTGCAGCAAATATCCGGCCATTATTGCTGGCCAGGAATGACCGGAGATGTACGCCGGTGGGTGAAGTCTTGTTCGGAGTGCCAGAAAGCACCACCCAACAAGCGAATTAAGAGGAAACTAGCTCTTAAAGTGGAAGACAAAGTGGAAGTGTGGAGTCCAGCAGAGACCAATATACTCCAAGTAGGATGGAAAGGACCTTATCCTGTGGAAAAGGTGGTGTCCAAGAACATCTACAAAATACGGATCGGGGAAGAGAAGAAAAATCTCCCTAGACATCTCATTAGGAAATATGAAGAGAGATCCGGGAGCAAAGCTTCGCACTTTATGGTGATGGCAGCCATTGGGACAAAGGTTACCAGTCCAGACGAAGACCAGAGATCGCCAGTACAACATAGGAGGGCCTATGGGACAGTACGTGATAGGTCAGATTTACCCAACGACAGGAGGAGGGAAATCACAAGTCAGGGAAAGGACAAGAGTGAAAGTTTCACCGGTAACCAAGTTCAGAAGGGGTGGGTAACGTCGGGAAAAGCGAGAATTACCCAGGACTCCAAACAAAGATTGGCTGACCAGATACAATATCGCCCAAGATGGTCCTGGAAGCAAAAGCCCAGGAGGTTTGGGAAAGACGACTCGGTCCGACGAGGACGAGGCGGAACATCCCCAGAGGCAAAGCCGGGGGAAACCAAGAGGACATGGAAGCAGTGTTACAATCAGGATGGGACAATCCGTCTGTATTGTGAGCCGTCGCTGACGCAAGTCGAAAGTAGGTCGACCAGACGTACAGGAGCGAGGAGCCAACACTAGTTTCAGTCGTGAGTAGTATAGTAGGGTGTCAATTAGAGCGCCTACTGGATAATGAGATGAGCCATGTGAGGATCCAATCATATCATCAACACGTGATGTTAATAGCTACTTCGCAGAAGCTCAACGCACGGTGGATGTGATGGACGTTGTTGCTGCAACTGGACTTCACAGTGGAATACATCCTATGGTAAGGAGAATGTAGGAGCAGATTTCTTATCCAGACATCCAGCTCCGGAGGAAGAAGACTAGGATTGTGGATCATGGGAATCAAACCTACAGTGAGAAAGATTCGACGCGGTCTAATCTCTTAAGAGGGGGCCTATGTCGTGAAATACTGAGAGTTAATGATTCCCAGATAGACGACTGTATACACCGACTAACCAGGTAGAAGAAGGGTTAACAAACGAAGCAGTAAGGGTAACAAACAAAGGAGTGACCAGGCGCATGTGTTTATAGGTCAAGACAGGAAAGGGGGCCGCTAACCGCACAGGTAAACTGTCGAGTGGAAAAATTGGTTTGCGACAAAAGCAGAGAGTATTATTGGACAGCATATTGCGGTATGGATATGAAACGGTTCAGAGCTGTAATTTTCCACTAACGATGATAATGAAGTCTGGATGTGAGGTGTCCAGCAATGTCAAGGACTATGCGGCAAAGATGACCTATAAAAGAGTGGCTACGTCTTTGTGAGGGAGAGTGTGTTTCTTAGGTTTCGGGAGAGAAGGATTATGAAAAGGGATGTGCTGCGTTCAGAAGAACGTTTGTGTATTTATGGTGCATTAGTACTCCCAATTCAGTAAAGGATGTTTATAAGGTATTCATATATTAGAGTATAGTTTAGCATAGGAATATAGATGGGCGTGAAGTGCATTTAACATTGCTTTCTATTAGTAGGAATAGTATAGACGATTAGGTGAATCTTCTATCCTATGTCAGAGTGGGTTTTTTCGGAAGCCTTTTCATTTCGGCTGGAGGAAAAGACACTCACATAGGAGAGAAGAGGAAGCAGACACAGATCTCATTATTAAATGTATATCACACAGGTTTCCATACCAGTGCGGGACTTATCAACTAAGAGATAACACAGATGGCTGTGGTCAAGATCACCCAGTGTTGATAACCCACAAGAAAGCACTTTAAAGTAATAAAGCACGACACTTGTGCATAAGAAAGGAAAGAAAAGAATTGTCATCGTAAGAAGTAAGGAGGACAGAGAACGGAAAATAGAGATCATTTAAACTAATAGAAAAAACCCAAAGGACTCAGTATCGAAGAGTTGCAAGGTGCATACAAAGTGCCTATACCAATTAAGAACTATCCAGTGTAGAACTTTTACCGGACAAAAATAGAGAATACTAGAAACTCGACGTGTTTTCCAGGATGGAATTAAGAACGCTATAAGATAATAAAGAACATTCAGTTTAAGCTGACAGCATATGGTGATCGGGTTAAATACATTCATACAGTGGTGAACATTTTTCATTACAAAAAACGGATATATCTACAGACTCAAGCAGACGGAGCTGTCAGGGTGAGACCGTTCTGTTGTATCTATGTCATGTCCTGTACTCTAGCTGAGAGAAGAGACGAGAGAAGACACGGAGACTATCTATCAACATCTTATCTGGCAGCCACACTAGAAGAACATACCAACTACATAGACAATATCCATACATACACCAGACATAGTTTTTATTAATAAATCTTTTATCTTATCGTTGAAAGGAACTGTTGTCGGAGTATGTGTTGAGGGAATAATAGAGAGAGAGAAAGAAATAGATATATGGAATGGAAGACAGAAGAGAGGAGTGTAGACCAAAGTCAGTCAATAATCCCAACAGATACTAAGTTTAAAGATGTGCTTGTTGATTCCAATCTCCTCTCGGGAAATTAACAGGACAAGAGTAGAGACAGAATCAGAGATATAGTTGTCTTCATCGAGCTGAGAAGTAGATTGGATGCAGATGTCCCGTCCAGTCGGTCCGCCACTCACCCGGCTTCCTTCCAGGGAGATGACTAGAACCTTGGAGACCACTCCGTCTCCAGAGCGTGGATCCACAACAATAGAGTCACTGCTGGACCTCACTTCACTGGACCAACTGCATCGGTATCACTCCCACGGAGTCACTGGTAATACAGTTCTCTAACAACACTGGTTGGGAGACAATCCTCCTGGACTTGACTCCAAGTATTCGTGACGTCAATGAACCTACGTAGTCACTGACCAATCGAATGGTCTGTCAATCATAGCACAGTAACACTGCTGAACGCATATGTCAATGACCAATTCAATGGTCCCTTCCTCACATCACAGTAATACTGATTGAAGAATATGTCAATGACCAATTCAATGGTCCCTCACAGTAACACTGCTTGAAGCATCAGATATGGCAACTGAAATGTCACTGAGTCCTACTCGAACACAGTTTATAATCTTCATACTGAGACAGTACATTATTAGAATCAGACATCTATTTCACGGAAACAATTCAGGTTGGACTATAATCAATAGTCCCTTCCACCTGGTAACACTTGCCACAAGTCAATAGCTGGTGTAGGTCTTCTCAAGACCTGCCACTATAGCTGTCCAAAGAACCATTCAAGTGTCTAAAGTTCATTCACTTCCGCGTTTAGGCAGAACCACCGTAATAACATACGGTCAGGTGTTTCCTTTCCTTGAGCATGATTACTCAAAATGCTGAAATGTTCCTGGCTGAAACAGAGTATCTTCTACTATAGAAAAACATCACAAACCATCACTTCCCACACGGGCACCTTCAGGGCACTGGTATTTCTTGATGCAAACCTTCACGCATGGTGCATCACATTGGGTACATGGTGTGGTTGAGTCTGGCGTGATAAGTAAAGAATGGAACCCTTCGCGGTGTCCACACGAAGTGGTTTCCCTGCCAACGACAATTTTAGTTGACTGGTTCCTCAACAGGCAAACTCCTGAAAAGGAAGAGCGACCGGTGAGAGTATACTGGCCCAAACATTAGTCCACATGCATCCTACCAATGACTACTCAACCCTCAGTCATGCTACTTAGTTATGCATATAACCAAAGCATTATCTCTATATGGAGAGTAGTAAAGCATGGGTTCAGTATTGTCAGCTGGCCTCACAGAACAGCCCGTCAAACAGAGCAAGAAATCAGAATGACGAGTCTGATCGTAGGTCTCACCTATCCCTAATCATCTACCAGTCGTCGCTAACGTCAGTAGTGATAGTAGGCAGTTATAGTTCTAATTTAATCGAACTAAACAAATAGGTAAAGAGTCCCTGGACTCGTTCCTAACATCATCAATGTTCATTAAGAAACCTAATATTGATCAATATACCATCCCTCGGGATATAGGAATAGTACATGATCACATCCAATATGTACACAAGCCTGTTTGCTGGTGGGACCACCTGCCCACGCCATAGCAAACTCTTCTTATCAGACTCTGCCTTAGAGTCAAGAAGCCTTCTTGAGAATACATGTTCCCCACATGTTCCAAGGGTAATGTTCCAGTTCCGCCCTCTCAAGTGGGTTAGCCTTGGTCGGACCGAACTTCATCGTTGGTCTGGTTTACCAACCTATACTTTCATAACTTGCTTTCACATACCCCATATCCTATATTTCCCCAGTCTCATACAGCCTCCTTGCATCCTTCCATACTTCCAGCACCTTAGCATTCACTCGCACTAGCGTCAGTATGAAGGAACAAGATAGCTCAGACAAGATTTCAGAACGCATATGTATATCGCGACGGCACGCAGTGTTATCACGCGTCGAGCTATTCGGCGTTAGGAATTACTCCAGGAAGTATCACATGTCATGACCTAATATATATACACAATGTCACATCATATATATATATATATATATATATATATATATATATATATATATATAATATATATATATATATATATATATATATATATATATCACCAAAGCAAACTTACCTTACCACAGAAATCCCGTGTTCCACACAATGAATTCACTATTAAGTTATTACACAATAGTTACATCATTCCTGGTGGCACATAACTAAGTTCTTCCTTTACTTAGTAACAAAGCACAGTTTTGTCTGAATCTCCACCTACCAACTTACCTGGTTTTCTAACCGTTTTCTGGCTTCATCAACTGACTGACATAAATCTAAGTTTCTATCAGGCACAAGTAACTATGTTTTATTCTAACACAGCAACCTAATAGATGCAACGATTGGCACTATATGGTACATATATTTTGAACCCAGATCGCCCACATCGCATTCCAGCGTTCCTAACAGCTGATTCGCGAGCACACAGTAAACAAATCCACGATTAGCCGTCAACTGCGTTATCGATCGGTTTGCTAATTAGTATGCAAGGACATCCGCATAGGTAATGAGGTTAGAACAATGGCGGGTGGTACACACTTACAAAGTTAAATGATTTAAACAAATATGTACCTGAATGTTGACAACCAGATTTCCAGTCAGCTTCAGAACTGTTCAAGGGCTTCTCGGCTTCCTTTCCATAACAGTCAGCCGAATCATGGTTGAGGTGAGACGCCACACAAAAATGGCTCACATCAGGCCTGCGTCTGCTCTCTCCGAGCAACGTAGAAGTGAATGACGGGTTTAGCCAATTTCCCCACTCGTGCCAATTCAATGCGCACGAGAAGCTAGTGCTTTTTGAGAAAAGACACTTTCTCGGGAAACCGTCATTCCCCGCCTAGAATTTCTAGATCTCTCTGCCCGAGAATTTAGTGCGATACCCAGCCTCACGGGTCACTCAAATTCCGGTGTTTCGAGAAGATTCTAGATAGTAATTCCTTCATCGGCTTCCCTCAGTCTATTTTTAGCTGGGAAAGTCCCCCGATGACGCGCCAAAATAGTGCGGGATCTTTACGACCCAAGACAGATAAACGCGTTTCGTCACAGCAGGCTTATTCTATTTCTATCCCATACATTCTTGTACAGTCTGCCAATGGCTGCGCTGGCCTTGGAGATTATTGCATTCACCTCGTCATCAATTGTGGCAGCTTGTGACACAGTGCTACCAAGACAGGTGAATTTATCCACAACACTTAGTCTATGACCATTCACCTTGATATTCGGCACGGCGTGATTATTCACTGGAGCTGGCTGGTACATAACTACAGTCTTCTCCAAGTTGATATTGAGCCCAAAGTTGGCACAGGCAAATGAGAAAGCTAAAACATTATGTTGCATGTCTGCCTCTGAGTTGGCATATAGAGCGCAATCATCAACAAACAGCAGCTCTCTGACGGTGTCGCTGCTAGTTTTGGTTTTGGCTTTCAGCCTTCTGAGATTGAACAACTTTCCATCCATGCGGTAGTTGATGTCTATTCCAATGCCATTGTTCTCGAAGGCATTCGTCAACATAGCTGAAAACATGAGGCTGAACAGTGTTGGTGCCAGGACACATCCTTGCTTCACTCCATTAGTGACAGGAAAGGACTCAGACAGTTCACCATTTTCCTGTACTCTTGCCTACAAACCATCATGAAATAGCCGCAATATTTTGACACAATTTCGTGGACAGCCATATTTTGCCATAATCTTCCACAGTCCTTCTCTGCTGACTGTATCAAAAGCCATGGTAAGATCAATGAAAGGGGAGAACATTTCGCAGTTCTGTTCCTGACATTTCTCTTGCAGCTGCCTTGCAGCGGAAATCATGTCAACAGTTCCTCTTTCTTTTCTGAAGCCACATTGACTCTCAGGAAGAAGACCTTGATCGAGAAGGGCCGCGAGGCTATTGATAAGAATTCTGGCGAGTATCTTCCCTGCAATTGAGAGCAAGGAGATGCGTCGTGGTTGTCACAGGATTGGTGGTTTCCTTTACGTTTGTAAAGGTGGACTATTGACGCGTCCTTAAAATCTTGTGTCACGGTCTCGTTCACCCATATGTTTGTAAATACTTGGCGAAGCTGCTCTATTAGGACCGGCCCAACTGCCTTGTATATCTCTGCAGGGATGGAGTCAGGACCAGCCTTGCCGCTGGAAAGTTGCTGGATGGCTTTGTTTACTTCCACTATGGTTTCATCATCGAAGAAGGAAGTTACATTTAAGATGTTGCTGAAATGCTCTGCTCCAGCGCTGAAGGCTTTCTTTCTTATCGGTGACCAATGTTTCCCCATCTGCACTGAGGAGGGGAGCTATGCCTGGTGATGTAGGATCATAGACCGCTTTCAATGAGTCGTAGACGTTTTTCATATCATATCTGTCAGCAAAGCCTTGAATTTCATCAGCTTTGTTGCTAAGCCAGGAGTTCCACATGCACCTGAAGTTTCTGCTCCACTACTCTCCGAATGTTCTTGAAGGCATCTTTTTTTTTTAATGTTGACTTCGAGTCATTCAAATATTCCTTGAGGAGAAGATGTTTCTCGACCAGCAATTGGTTGGTGTCTTCGGAATTTTCATGAAACCAGTCTTTATTCTTTCGGGGGGGGGGGGGGGGGGGGCTGGACCCAGGATTTCCATAGCAGTGTTGTAAATTATGTCCTTTAGGGCTCTTCACTCTGTTTCTGCATCCTGTTTAGCTGCAACATTGGGCTTGAGGCAGTCTTCCTTCATATTTTCAAACGACAGCTGCATTTTTTTTTTTTTGCTGTTTAGGCTGGTGACATTTATTTTTGTGTGTGCATTTGTATCCCTTGAGGTCGCCGTGGTGAATTGATGTGTATGTTTATTTTCGAGTTAATGAGACGATGGTCTGTCTAACATTCGGCACCACACGTGGATTGTGTCACCCGAACGTCTTGTCTATCACTCCTCCTGACGATGACATAGTCCATGAGGTGCCAGTGGTTCGAGCGAGGGTGCATCCACGATGTCCTATTTCTCGTGGGAAGACGGAAAATATTGTTGGTGATCAGGAGATCGTGTTCGGCACAGGTCTGGAGGAGGAGGATTCCATTGCTGTTACAATTTCCGACTCCATACTTTCCAATGATGCCACTCCAAAAGGCGGTGTCCTTGCCTACTCTGGCATTGAAGTCCCCAAGGAGTCTAAGTCTGTCTCCTTTGGGAACAGATGTTAATACGTAGTGCAGGTCCTCACAGAACTTGTTTTTAACGTCATCTTCATTGGTCATGGTTGGTGCGTAGACACTCACGATGGTTGCATGCTTCTTTCCCGTTAACAGGGGTAACCTGTTGGTCATAAGACTGTCATTTATAGCCTTCGGAAATTCAGATAGTTTGCCAACCAGGGCCGACTTAATGGCAAAACACACACTGAATTGGCGTCTTTCCTCAATTTTCCTTCACTCCAGAAGAATGTGTAGCCCGCACCTACTTCATAGATTTGGCCTTCTTCTGCAAGTCGTGTCTCGCTCAAGGCTGCAATGTCGATGTTGTACCTGCCCAGCTCTGTCCCAATCAGTACTGTTCGTCTCTCTATTAAGTAGGATACGTACATTCCAAGTTCCGATTGTCAAGGGAATATTGTTTTCTCTTTTACATTGTTTGTATGTCGACCGCAGTATATGGTACCCACCAACCGCGGCTAGCTAGTTAGGTAATGATGGAACAGACAATGTTTAGGGCATCTTTTCTAACCTGTTGCTAGAAAAGCACATTCTCAAAACAACATTAGAACACATAGTTCACCACAAACTAATAGTTGACAGTCAGTCAGCGTTTCTGCCAAAATATTATTGTCATGTGGCCCAACAAACATGATAGAAAACTGGCATCAAAATATTAACAACAATACTCTATGTGGAGCGGTGTTTCATAGACTTTAGATAATCAATCAATATGATAGACCATACTATTCTAATTAAAAATCTAGAAATAATGAAGCTTTAATATAGTGACATTAATAAAATCATTTTTATTAGACAGAAATCAAGTAGTATCACACAATAAATATTTATATCAACCCACCATCACCAATATTGGAGTACCTCACCTGTCTATACTCGGCCCTCAATTATTTGCCATTTATATACATGATCTTCCCTTATATCTTTCGTCGTCCTGCGATCTATTTGCAGACGACTGCACGTATATACAAACGCTATAGATTTTAATGTGCTAGAATCATCCTTGCAACAGAACATAAACAGTGTAGTTAACTGGAGTCATGCAAACCGCATGCAAATTAACATTTCTAAAGCAAAATATATGTTACTCACAACGAGGCAAAGACTTCACACTCTAAACCAGCAGAGAACCCTTCAGCTGCACATTGGTAGCAAAAGTGTAACCGAGCAAAAGGCACTGGGTTCTGTCATTAACCAAAATCTAACCTTTAATTCCCATGTACATGCTCTCGTTAAATAAACAGCCAAAAATAAGTACACCAACTTGCCAAATTAAAAAATTTTCCTTGACGAAAACACAAGAAAGATATTCTATACTTCCCACATACAAAACACATATTGATTATTGCTCCACAACCTGTGGTAGATGCTTCAAAAATCAATAACAAAACGCCTTTATTCACTCCAGAAAAGGGCAGTGCGTTTAATTAATGGTGAAAATCTTACCGAAAATTCAAACCTACATGAACGTCCTCAGTTACTGCCACTCTACAAACGCCTACATTTTAATAAGGCTAAACTATTCATAAAATACTATTTCAAAACTCTCTAAGCTACCTTTGGCCATTGTTCAAATATAACGCAAGACATCCATCCATCATGTGCCATGCGGATAAGCGTGGGCGGTCATGTTTTGCCATCTCAGTCGATCACCAGAGTCATGGGGTATTTATGCAAGGTTGGGCAGCTCCATGTTCCTATCTCGACCATGCCACGTGGCCAAGACGTCCAGGTATTTACTTCTCGGTCTCCTCTTGGTCTCTTCCCTCCGATCTTGCCAGTTGTCACTAAGTTCTCCAAGTCTTTTCTTCTCATAACATAGTGAACGACTAAATATACTTCATGTCCCTAAACCTAGGATTGACTTATATAAAACAAGCCTGCCACTCAGTTGTGGAACAATCTTCCACAAGAAATCAAAGACACCACCAATCACTATACATACAGCCATAATCTGTTTGAATGCTATTTCAGTACAGACTACATGCCCACCTAAAACAAAACAAACAAAAATAAACAATAATAACCATTATCTCAAACGACAACTAGTATAATAAACATCCTCATATGTATGGTACATTACACCTTCCTTAGGAATTTACAATGGCCATGTTAAAAATTGCCCTAGTGAGTCATGTATTATTGAGTTGTTGTTTTTTTTTTGTTTAATGCGTTTTAAAGCATGTTGTTCTGTTGTTGTCTAAGATTAGCTTTGTAAGAGTTGTATGAATAAAATAATGTATGAGAGGACAGAGAGAAGAAGGGCAGAATGTTAGACGGGCCTACGTGTCCAATTCTTAACCCTTTGAAAATAAGGATGGTTCTGTCTGTCTGACTGTCTGTCTGTCTGTCTGCATAACTTTTAGTAGTAGTAGTAGTAGTAGTAGTAGTAGTAGTATAGTAGTAGTAGTAGTAGTAGTAGTAGTAGTAGTAGAGCCGGCTTCCTGGCCTAGAGATTAGCTACTTTTCTCCGTAATCTCGTATAGTCTTGCAAGTAACATGACGACGGTGAGAATCAGCAGTGGTTTGAATCGCGTCGGCAACTTACGGGGTATGTGAGCCGGCCGCTCAGAAAGCAATGGCAAACTACTGAGCGTAATCTTGCCAAGAGATCAACATACAGCTGAAAGATGCGGGTGTTGACAGCGATGTCCTGTAAAGGATATGAAAAGAAAAAGAAGCTTACCATTACTTTTTGAAAGGCCAACACTCCTACCATCGAAAGCTTCCACATTGCAAGCAACTGATTTCAATTAGTGTTGTTTTTGTAGTTATTATACTGACAATCATTATTATTATTATCGTTATTGTTATTTGCATGATTTTTCTTAGTAATAATAATAATAATAATAATAATAATAATAATAATAATAATAATAATAATTATTATTATTATTATTATTAGCATCGTTCGACATAGCCGAATTGGTAAAAGCGCACTCATTCAATCTTATATAACATCCGGTTTGCTGATGTCGAGGTAGAGGCTTTAATCCCTAAACCGCTCATGTGGACTAAAATGTTGATTTCTCGTCCTTGACTTGCGGAGGTAAATTACAAGCCTCTCTGAAGTCGGAGTGGGTCTGTCTGATGGCCAGGGACACTGTTAATAGGGAAATCTGATGTGAAAGGGACCTTTCCTTACTTGCTTGTTCCCATTGGGTTGATGTTGTTGTTGTTGTCTTCCACATATGCAGTTAAGTGTCGTGGTGAGGGGATTATTGAAGTTCCAGCGCATGTGACTAGCTCCTTTCCTCTAGTTCCCTCCATGATTTATGATCAATGTTTTTCTAGAATTGTGTAAATTCCTTACCGGTTGGCCAGACCTATTGTAGGTTCCTGACCTACATAATGAACTCCTTCGTATATTTACTTACTACCACCATGTTACAAATGTGTTGTGTAATTCACATTAATTCAATTTTGAGGTCTCGATAGGGTTCCAAATATTGCTGTTATGTAGACAGGGGTTGTAGGTTGGGGTGAAGCGCCCAACCTTGCATAAATACCCCAATGGCTGGTGCATTCATCACCACTGCAGCAACAGTTCAACTCCTGGCCTTCTCGTGGCGGACCTGTTATAACTAACAGGAGAATTGGCGGCGGCGAGTCACTGGCGCCGAGAAATAACCAGAACGCTCTAGATGTGTATGCACGTAGATGCATGCGTAGACACGAGTGTGCGTGCTTACACACCTAACCCCGTGTAAGACCACAGTCTGCTTTAGCAAAGGAAAGGTGCTGAAGACGGAGTCAACCAGCCATAGAAATCAGGATGCCACGCAATCACGCCATGGAATATGTCGACTACTGCAAATTGTTATGGTGCTCGTCCTGCTTTGGACTCCCGGGCAGGTGCAGTGCTGGGCCCTATGCCTTGAAAGGGTCCAACCAAAGCTACTGGAGCTCCTTCTCAAATGTTCTGTGGAAGCAGGGGACCTGAGAATAGAGCGTCTGGCCATACTAAACAAAGACTAAAAATAATGCACTGGAATGCTAATGGAGTCAGCAACAACAAACACAATAGATCTAGAAAACATCTTGGACTAAGAGAAAGTAAGCGTATGTTGCTTGCAAGAAACACCTCAACGAAAATATAGCCTTCAAAATTAGAGGCTACCAGTGTTACCGATCTGACTGAAAGGACAGGCAAAAGGGTGGGATACTGACCCTTGTAATATCACTGCTTAACAAATTGAAGTTTACATGGAAGGGGCTGAGTATCAGACACCTAAACTTAAGAAAGGCAATACAGATCTACATCTGATCAATTACTACTGTCCAAGTAGTGCCCATAGGCACTGGACACAGTACCATTAAAAGAAACAAATAATGATTGTGTGTGGCGACTTCAACAGCTACTCGCAGAGCTGGGGCTATGATCACATGGACCAGAGAGGAGAGAGACTAGAAGACTTGCAGGATGAGAATAGATTCATCTTGATTAACAAGCCGTCCGACCCACATACTTTCTACTCGAGATCATGGCACACTACAACTACACCTGACATGGCTTTTCATTCACCAGACCTGGAGTGGAACATTACACGAATTGTTGGGAAACAACTTGGTGGCACTGACCATCGGCCAGTCTTTCGAACAGTAGAAAATGAGCTTGTAAGTGAAAGCAGCACCCTATCGAGGTAGGACTACAAGAAAGCAGACTGGGCAAGGTACAAGCATCGCACAAGCATACTGGTTAGACATCTGAACACTGAGAAAGACATAAATAAAGTGGTTAAAGAGTTTGGGAAATGCATACTACAGGCAGCACGAGAATCAGTACCAAGAGGAGCTCGTAAACATTGTAAACCCTACTGGAGTAGTGAACTGGAACAGTTGCACAATGATGTGGAAGTGTGTAGAAAGCAAGCAGAGGCCAAGCCCAGTCAGGAGCACCACAATAAATACCAGCATGCAAAAGCCAAATTTCAAAGGGCCCAGCTCCTAAAATCAAGGAAAGATAGTTCCATTGCCTCCAGCTACAGGCCAATTAGCCTCATCAGCTGTCTCTGCAAAACAATGGAGCGCATCATAATCACAGACTGCAGTGGTACATTGAAAGTTAAAATATCGTTGTGCCACAGCAGGCTGGCTTTAGGCGGTGCTACTCTACGGAAGATCAGACAACCTACCTCTCTCAAGAAATTGAGGATGCATTCCAAGAGAAGAAGCTGGTGCTTGCTGCATGGATAGATCTTAAGAAAGCCTTTGACAAAGTCTGGAAAGGAAGGTCTGATGAAGAAACTGAGAAACTAAAGTGAATGGAAGAATGTACAAATGGGTGAAAGCATACTTGCACAACAGAAAAGCTCGAGTACAGATAAGCGGACTCAAGAGCAAGAAAGTACTACTGCGTCACAGTGTTCCCCAGGGCGGTGTCTTGTCCCCCACACTCTTTCTAATTTTCATCAATGATCTTGTTGCTAATCTACCTCATGGAATTAAAGCGGCAATGTACGCGGATGACCTGGTTCTATGGAGCACAAATGAACATGGATCAGTAACCACCAGATCGCCACAAAGAGCTGTAGATGCATTTGTTGCAAGGACACTCTATTTACCCTATCTCCAAAACAAAAGACAGGGATCATCCAGATAAATGGAATAAACCTTGGAGAAGATAAAGAAACAACATACCTTTGAGTATAATTTGATGGCAGGCTGACATGGAGAAAGCACATCAACAAAGCAGTAGAAAAAGCCAGAAGGAAAATAGCTATCCTGAGAAAACTAAGTGGAACCACATGGGGAGCCAGTGGGAAAATACTTAGCAAAGTTTATCAACAGAGCATGCGGCCACACCTGGAAAATGGGTCAACTGCGTGGTGTTCAGCATAAAAAACCACACTACAAGAGCTGGACAAGGTACAAAATCAAGCACTTAGAGCCACCACAGGAGAGATGAGATCAACCCCTATATTGGAAATGGAGAAGATGGGGAGGACAAAAGCACCGAGAGAGCGCAGAGATACGAAAACGCGAATATAAGCAGAAAAGTTCCTTAGCTTGCCAAGCCACCCTATGAAGAACAGATTTGAAAACTTAGCTATGGGGCGGTTGAAAAGAAGCAGTTTTATCCACCAGGCCATACATCTCCGCAAAGAAACCACTGATCTGCCCACAGTTAGTATCCCCCTGAAAACAATTCCAGAGAGAACTCCATGAAAAGATGAACATTGACTATCACTACAAATCCAGACAAAAGTGAGAGGAATATTTGACAAGGGAGAATAGAACAGTGTACAGCGCAGAACAGCCACTCTCAGCTTCCTTGATGAAGAATACCCACAGGACCTCTGGATCCGAGTCTACACAGATGGGTCGGCACAAAATGCTGTTCGAAATCGAGGAGCGGGAGTGTACATAGCATACCCAAATAATACTAGGGACACAGCCAGAGTTCCAACAGGAAAGTACTGCCATAACTATGATGCTGAAATTGAGGCAATCAAGATAGCAACAGATAAATCACTAACTACCAGCTATGGTACACAATCTGTGGTGAAATTGACAGATGCAAAATCAGTAATCGAGGCGCTCCCGTCTGGGAAATTGCCAGTACTAAAGACACTATTTTCTTAACTTAGCAGTCAACATGCGGTCATCATACAGTGGATACCATCCCACTGTGGAATACCAGGAAACGACAGAGCTGATCGATTGGCTAAGGACGGAGCAAAAGAAGAGCCTGATGTGCCCGTTACATACCACCAAAAGAAAAGAATGATCAAATCAGTCAGAAAGCCACCAAAACCAAATGTTGGCTTTTGCGTGCTGGTATTTATTGTGGTGCTCTTGACTGGGCTTGAACATGTGCACATGTGGATTGGCGTTGCAGACAGCAGAGCACGTACTCCAAGACTGCCCAGAATACAACATATCTAGGCAAACCTTCTGGCCTAGAGAGACAACAGTGGAAGATAAACTCTATCGACCGCTGAGTGAACTAAAAAAGACAGTTAAATTCACGCAAGAGACAACATTGCAGTTACAGACATATTTCAAGCGAACGAAAGAATAAGAGGAGGCCTCGATAGAGCTAGCCCATTGGGTCATCATCTCTTCATCATCTCATCATCAACATCGAGGTGAAGCATAAACAACGCGAGAGTGCCCGTTTACGAGCATCATATATCGAGATTCCCATGGACTTTGTAATTCCCTCTGTCCATGGTCGGCCTTCTCTTCTTGTTCCATTTGGACTGTACATGATTGCTTTTCGTGGTATACTGCCAGCTACTACTATTAGGTAGCTGCTGCAATCTTTGGGAACAGGAGTAGGTTAGTTTCACAGGATGAGAGAGAGAGAATTGAATTGAATTGAATTGATCTTTATTTTCAAAGGGTAACAAATTGGGCGCGTAGGCATGTCTTACATTCGGCCCTTCCAATCACTCATCTTTCGTTCATCAACAGTGCATGATGCATTCGCATAGGAAAAACAACATTGTCAAATGAATGTTGTAAGCATAAACAATGCTTATTCTCATGTTATGTGACACATTACCTCTCCCTCACACACATCCCACCCCAACACACACACACACATCCCTCACCTACTCACACATCACCCACCCATACCCACACATCCCCCACACACCACAAAGATCCCACTCACCACACATCCCCCACTCATCCCTCCACCCACTCACAGATCCCGCCACCAACTCAGACATCTCACACCCACCCACACACACATCACTCACCCACCCACACGCATCTTTCCACCCACTCATACATCCGCATCCACTCAAGCTCACCCACACACACATGATCCACCCACCCACACACCCTCCAAACACACACATACCGCTCAAACACGCACATCCCTCACCAACACACACATATCCCTCACCCACTAACACATCGACGACTCATACCTACACATCTTTCCATCCACACACACATTTCCCCGCCCACCCACATATTTCACAACCACCCACACATCCCCCACCGACACACAATCCCCCACCAACACACACATCTCCCACGCTAACACACATCCCCCACACACACATCCCCCACATACCAACACCCACATATCCCCCACATAGATAGATAGATAGATAGATAGACAGACAGACAGACAGACAGACAGACAGACAGACAGACAGACAGATAGATAGATAGATAGATAGATAGATAGATAGATAGATGGATGGATGGGTGGGTGGGTGGATGGATAGATAGATAGATAGATAGATAGATAGATAGATAGATAGATAGATAGATAGATAGATAGATAGATAGATTGATAGATAGATAGATAGATAGATAGATAGATAGATAGATAGATAGATAGATAGATAGATAGATAGATAGATAGATAGATAGATAGATAGATAGATAGATAGATAGATAGATAGATAGATAGATAGAAAGAATTGAATTGAACTTTATTTTAAAAGGGTTACAAATAGGGCACGTAGGTACGTCTTACATTCGGCCCTTCCAATCACTCATCTCTAGTTCATCAGCAGTGTATGATACATTCACGTAGGAAAATAAAAACATTGTCAAATGAATGTTGTAAGCATAAACAATGCATATTATCATGTTATGTGGCACATCCCCCCTCTAACACAGACATCCCGCACCAACCCACACACACATCCCTCACCCATTCACACATAACCAACCCATACCAACACCCCCACCAACTCACACATCCCCTCACCAACCCACAAATCTCTCTCTCTCTCTCTCTCTCTCTCTCTCTCTCTCTCTCTCTCTCTCTCTCTCTATCTCTCTCTCTCTCTCTCTCTCTCTCTCTCTCTCTCTCTCTCGAGAGAGAGACTGACTTTAATCGAACCTGTCCTGTTGTATGGCAGTCAATCTTGGAATGTGAACGAGAAGCACTACATAGAACTTGGAAGCAGCGTTGGTTCTTCTTCTTCTTCTTCTTCTTCTTCTTCTTCTTCTTCTTCTTCTTCTTCTTCTTCTTCTTCTTCTTCTTCTTCTTCTTCTTCTTCTTCTTCTTCTTCTTCTTTCGTTGACTTGAAATTTGTCTATATCATCTGTCTTTGTCAGTGATTAGTAGTCCTTATAGTTTAATCTTCCACTGTGTGTTTCTCTAGGCCGGAATGTTTGCCTAGATATGTCATATTTTGGGCATCGTCGAGTATGTGATCTGCACGTGGCTGATTGGCCAATCTTTGTCAGTACATGAGTTGCGTTGAGTTAAGAACCGACATCACTGCACACAGGACATTCCCATACGTGTTCAGTCCCCTCGTTCAACAGCCAGCGAAGAGTCATACTACTAATCGTTCCCACCGCTATCTGATTAAAAGTTCTCCTGGTTTTCCCTCTCAGTTTTGAGATTCTTCCAGAACCCCTGCCGATACCCCGCAATCTCATTGTTTCCACATATGGATTCCCAATCTGTTCCTCCGCCTTCTCCACCTGGTCCCACAAGCGCACGACCACCTCTCCCTTGTCCATAGGCAAGATACCACCATGAGGTGCATTCCCTGCTAGCCTATCAACCAGTTCATTCATTTGGTTACAGAAAGCAGTATTTCTGAGACGAACTTTCAAGCATCTCAAACGACCAGTGTAACTAGGACCCGTTTCCTATTAAAGGCTATTGAAAGTAAAGTATTACAAGCGAATAAAAACAAGAGAAAAACGGTGTTCTTTGAACACATCACAAGAAGAGAGGTACAGTATCAGAGAGGTTAGTAGAAAGATCAACAGTAGAATGGGTTGAGACAGAAGAGAGAAATGATGTTTGGTGGTCTTCGATGACGGTATAGAAGATTATCATAGGAGAAATTATGTTTGGTGGTCTTGGATGATAGTATAGATGAATACCATATAGAGGAAATGATGTTTGGAGATCTTAGAGTATAGAAGAATATAGAGAGAAATGATTGTGGTGGCCTTAGACGATGGTATAGAAGTATTTTTATAGAAATGATGTTTGGAGGTCTTAGTCAATGGTATTAAAGAATATCATAGAGAGAATTGATTTTCGGTGGTCTTAGACGAGGGTAAAGAAGAATATCATAGAGAGACTCGATGTTTGGTGGTTTTAGACGATGGTATAGGAGAATATTGAGAGAAATGATGGTTGGAGGTCTTAGACGTTGGTATAAAAGAATATCGTAGAGAGAAATGATCTTAGACGAAGGTGTAGAACAATGGTTCTCAACATTTTTTTGGCCCATGCAACCCTTTACCATATGTTCAGAATGTCATTCCCTCCTTTCATATTTCTTCCCTATAAATTCCCCCACGCCCCACACACAGTATACGTAAAAATGGAAGCTAGATTTAACAACACATACTAGAACAAGATTAGACGTCTACATCAAACGTGATTTGCTGGTCTACTTACGTTGCAAAACGAATTTCAGAAGGGCCAGAAGTACAGAACTGTAAAGTATGGAGGGAACAACAATATCAAGTAATCGGTTCTTGTATTAACACGATCTTGAAATAATCTTAATATTCCCCACCCCTGGAAACCTTAAAATTCCCCCTAGGGAGGAATTCCCCATCAGATGAGAACCACTGGTATAGAAGAACATTGAGAAAAATTATTTTTGGTGGTCTTAGGCGATTGTCTCTAGAAGAATATCATAGAGGGAAATGATGTTTGATGGTCTTAGACGATGTATTAGAAGAATATCATAGAGAGAAATGATGTTTGATGGTCTTAGGCGATGGTATAGAAGAATATCTTAGAGAGAAATGATGTTTGGTGGTCTTAGACGATGGTATAGAAGAATATCATAGAGAGAAATGATGTTTGGTGGTCTTAGGCGATTGTCTCTAGAAGAATATCATAGAGGGAAATGATGTTTGATGGTCTTAGACGATGTATTAGAAGAATATCATAGAGAGAAATTATGTTTGATGGTCTTAGGCGATGGTATAGAAGAATATCATAGAGCGAAATGATGTTTTGTGGTCTTAGACGATGTGTTAGAAGAATATCATACAGATAAATGATGTTTTATGGTCTTATTCTATGTTATAGAAGAATATCATAGAGAGAAATGATGTTTGGTGGCCTTAGACGATTGTCTAGAAGAATAGCATAGATAGAAATGATGTTTGGAGGTCTTTTATGATGTTATAGAAGAATATCATAGAGAGAAATGATGTTTGGAGGTCTCAGACGATTTTATAGAGGAATATCATAGAGAGAAATGATGTTTTGTGGTCTTAGACGATGTTATAGTAGAATATCATAGAGAGAAATGATGTTGCGATTGTCTAGAAGGAATATCATAGAGAGAAATGATGTTTGATGGTCTTAGACGATGTTATAGAAGAATATCATAGAGAGAAATGATGTTTTGTGGTCTTAGGTGATTGTCTAGAAAAATATCATAGAGAGAAATGATGTTTTGTGGTCTAGGCGATTGTCTAGAAGAATATCATAGAGAGAAATGATGTTTGGAGGTCTTATATGATGTTATAGAAGAATATCATAGAGAGAAATGATGTTTGGAGGTCTTAGACGATGGTACAGAAGAATATCATAGAGAGAAATGATGTTTGGCGGTCTTAGACGATAATATAGAAGAACTTCATAGAGAGAAATGATGTTTAAAGGTCTTAGATGATATCACGATAGAAAACCATTCGCATACATGATCCAGAACACTATGAATTGAGATCCGCGGAGAGACATGGATGCTTAGGCCACTTTGCAGGGCATATAAAGGTATTTATGATGATGGCTGCTCTCTGGTCAGCTGATGTATCCGTTCACAAAAGTCCTCCCTGGATCGTGTTCACCTTTACATATCTGACCATTTCTTTCAATGGGCTAATCGTTATATCTTGTTCATCCTGTATTGAATTAGTATCGAGATATTGCACCGAATCGACAAAAAGTATTGTCCAAAGAGGGTGGGAGCTAGTACACAACCTTGCTTAACTGCATGCACTTTTGATTTCAAACTCTTCTAAAGATGCACGATGAAACTTCATTAAACCTTCATGCCTGTGTGGATCGATTCCACGACTGACAGAAGAGTTGGTGGGCAGCCGATCTTCTTTTGAGCGACAGACCAAATCAAATGCCTTTGTGAGATCGATGAAGGCAATAAACAGTGATTGATTCTGTTCACAGTTTTCTTGCAGCTATCGCAATGAAAATATCATAGCAATGGTAGACCGGTTGTAGACTTGTGAACTTCACATGAAAATCTTAAATGTTTTTTTTTTAAAAGTTTTGTTTTGTTTTGTTTTTATTTTTGTTTTCTTAAATATATTATGAAAAGGTGAGGAGAGATGCCATTGTCATGTAACCTGACAATATTGTTGTTAAGGATGTCAAGAGTGTTAAGCACGTGACATCTCGGTGCAGACGAACACTGTGACATCAATAGGACAGATTCAAGATGACCTCCCCACTTTTTACATGCACCAGAGAGCAGCATAGTTCTGTTATCCTGTTCTACATGTGTTGGACACGCCTGCAACAAACGTTTAGCTGTCTACCATCCACCCTACCAAACAACTACGGTAACCTTTCCACCAACCAACTAACCATTCAACTAACTACCCTACCAATCAACTAACATTCCAAACATCAACAAAAGAATTTACATTCCAATCAAATAATAAATTAATCATCATACCAAAAAATCAATTAACCCGTAGCCAACTAGCCTACCAACCATCATACCAACCATACAATCAACCAATCAACCAACTAACTATCATTCCAACCAACTAATCAACCAACAGCCAACCAACCAACCAACCAACCAACCAATTAACCAATCTCACACCAAAACTTACAACTAAGCAGCCACCCATCCATCCAACTAAATGACGAACCATTCTACGAACCATATAACGAGCCAAACATCAAAACAAACATCCATCCATCCAACCAACCAACGAACCACCCACCCAACCAGACGACCAACCAACTAATCTATACATATATTCGAAAACATGTCGCACTCGCAAGAGGCATTCAGTTCTACAATTCCCATCTGCTTTCCGCTGTACACAAACGCTTTCCTCTTACATAAACGTTATAACTTATAAATATTCGAAGACAGGTCGAACTCACAAAAGGCACTGATTTCTACAATTCCCATTCGCTTTCCGCTCTACACAAACGCTTTCCTCTTTACACAAACGCTTTCCGCTTCACACAAACACAATAACAGTATTCAAAGCAGGTCGCACTCACAAAAAGACACTCATTTCTACAATTCCCACCCGCTTTCCGCTTTACACAAACGTTTTCCGTATTACAGAAACGTTCACGCTGTCCACAAACGCTTTCAGCTTTGCATAAACGCTTTTCGCTGTAAACACTTTCCACTTTACATGAACGATTTTCGCTTTACATGCAAGCTTTCCGCTTTACTTAAACTATTTCTCACTTTTTACAGGGCGTTAGCACAAATGTCATCGCTAGCACACGTGAGCGATGAGGAGAACTGTGAGACGCTGGCCGGGTTGGTAAAGCGGCAGCGTCGACTGTGCAGGCGGAATGTGGAACTGATGGACAGCGTTCGAGTCGGGGCCATGATGGCTATAGAGGAGTGTCAGTCACAGTTCAAGTATAGACGATGGAACTGTACGACGGAGGGAAGTTCGAAACTTTTCGGGAACGTCATTCTCAAGCAAGGTAAGGCAGTCAGACAAAAAAAACAAAGAGACAGACAGACAGACAGACAGACAGACAGACAGGCAGGCAGACAGACAGACAGACAGATGGAAGGACGGACAGACGGACGGGTAGATGGGTAGGTAGGTATGTAGGTAGGTAGGTAGGTAAGTAGGTAGGTAGACGGACGAATGTGTGAACGGCACAAAACCTTGAAAACACCCCCCCCCCCCTTTTTTTTTTTCCTCCGAAACACTGACCTTCAGAACGAAAGCTAAAAAAAAATCTAAATCGTGAAGACACGGCCCTAAATACGGACCTGCAGTTTAAAAAAAAAAACAAAACAGGCCACACATATCTGACATCTGGCAGAAAAACTTGAATAAATAAAACGGCTCTAAATATTGACATTCGGCAAGAAGACCTTAAAACAGGGCCCCGATACTGAAATCAGTAGCGAGAATGAAAACAGGGTCTCAGTACTGACATCTAACATGAAGATTTGAAAACAGGGTCATAATACTGACATTTCACTTGAAGACTTAAAACAAGGGCGATAATATTGAAATCTAACATGATGATGTGAAAACAGGATCGTTAATATTGAAATCTAACATGAAGATGTGAAAACAGGGGCGTTAATATTGAAATCTAACATGAAGATGTGAAAACAGGGGCGTCAATAATGACATGTAACATGACGACTTGAAACAGGGGCGTCAATACTAACATGTAATATGAAGACTTCAAATCAGGGCCAAATACTAGTCTCCATTTCGAAAATTGGAAATCATCGTTCTCCAAATACTGACATGTTGCACGAAATCCTCAAAATTTTGGCTCCACATACTGACCGCCTGTAAGAAAATTTGAAAAATGCCATCCCCAAATTCTAGCCATTCATAGTTTAGAAGTCTGTTCCAGTTTTCACAGGCCGTTTCCAGTTTTCACAGGCCAGATAAGAATATAGACACCCCCCCCCCCCCCCACCCCAATCAGGCTATAGATCGACAATTTTGAAAGATACTTTGGCGTGTCTGCCACGCGACTTGCTGACCACAAAGCTGGTGGTCACTTAGCAACGGCCGACATAAAACTGCCATAGCTACTGTTTACGTGTGGCCAGATTCCGGTCGGTAATCGCAAGCCGCGGTAAATGTGCCAAGATGTTGATTAGGGAAATGGGTAACTGGCTTCACAATGAGATAATACACTTAACTGATCCAGTGTCGAGGGATATTATATCGCTAAATGGGCCTTCCATTTGGACGGAAGAAGGATATATCGCCATGATAGAGTCATCGTGTTATTTTCTTTGTTTCGTGGCAGCTTCCGCAATTTCAACGCTCAGTGAACAGAATTTACATTATATTGCTTGTTAATTTGATTGTGTACCGTGTTTGATCCAAACATATTTTTTTGTTTGGCACTGAATCAGTTAAAAAATATGAGATTGGGGTTGTTCTCCTTTCCCATGTTCTAGAGCAGTGGTTCTCAACCGGTGGGGAATTCCCCCCCCCCCCCCCCCCAGGGGGGGGGGGAATTTTAGGGTTTCCGGGGGGGGGGAATGAAGACCATTTCAAGATCGCGTTAATACAAGAACATATACTTGATATTACTTGATATTGTTTTTCCCTTCATACTTTACAGTTAAGTACGTCTCATCCTTCTAGAGTTCATTTTATAAAGTCAGTAGACCCACAAATCATGTTCTATTTGGATGTCTAGACTTGTTTTAGTATGTGCTATTAAATTTACCTTACATTTTTACATATACTGTATAGGGGTGGGGGATTTTTAGATAGAAAATATGAAAAGGGGGAATGACGTTCTGAAAATATGGTGAAGGGAGGCACGGGCCAAAAAAGGTTGAGAACCACTGTTCTAGAGACATTATCATCTCCCTTATCATCATCTTTATCATCACCGTAAGAATCATTATTGTAGGGAGACGGGGGGCACATGATAATAATTAAATAGATTTGGTGTTGTTTTTTTAATTTTACGTTTCAGTGAAAAATATCTCTTTCGGGAGTTAATTGCAAGGAACCCCAACTAAGAGAAACAGTTTCCATATGGAATAATATTCACTATATTATAATAGTCGGTAACCAGAATTGGACTGAGAGAATTACAGCACCTCACTCCAACCTTCAACTCCCTCTCCTTATTTTAAGGTAATGTTTACGTAAGAACACACCGGGGGTACAGGCTGATAACAAAACTCGCTGCTTAACTACCACACAAAGACAATATATTGGTATTAGACAGTCTGGTGCAAAATGTTACACATTATTTATAATCACACACACACACACACACACACCACACACACATATATATATATATATATATATATATATATATATATATATATATATATATATATATATATAACGCTGTGTTGTTTTCATAGTGCAAAATAGAAAAGTTCGTAACAAACTTTTGATGTCAACTTCTTTCAATCTGTTATAGACGCTATTGTTATCGTTGTCATGATTATCATCATCATCATTACTATCACCATCACCGTGGTAACCTTGCCAACAGCGTTATGTATTAACATTACAATTTCCCATCATCCCATACCATCACGATTATTACGTTAATGTTGATAATAATAATGATAATAATGATTATCGTGGAAACGATAATAACAGCATCGATAATACATTGAAATAAATTAACATTAACAGTTTGTCACTAACATTCCATTTTACACTACGAAAACAACACAACGTTGAGCAATTTCTACAGTAAACTTCTTTGCTGAAACCGTAGTGAAAGTGACCTTGATCAAGGAAGAATTGGGAAAACCACTTTCCTACTCAACACAACCATATTTCTTTTTCCCAGTTTTCCCAGTAACCCACCCGTCCCAATTCAATATCCTATTTCCCAAGAGGGGCGGGAATGAGTTGATATTTCAATAAATGAGAAACTGTGCTGCCATAAATCAAGGCTGCAGGCTGTAATGAGGCGAATCGACAAGACACGCCGCTCGTAAAAACCTGAAAATGAGATCATTACAGGATTCCATAAACTTCAGGATGAAAAATAGAAACGTGATGACCAGGTCTTCATTTGCGCGGAGGATCTGCCGGTTAAATGAATCAGAACTTGAGAAATTTGCTCCGCTACCAGCAGTTGTCGTTGTTATAGTTAGGGCACAATCCCAAAATTTACAGAAATATGTTACTTTCCCTCCCGTCCTTTAAAAAAAAAAAAATATCTTGGCTCAATATTTTTTTGTTGGTTTCTCTCGCTCACTTTGAACTTAAGCTTAATCCACTACTTCAAGTGCACTGAGCTTTTATTTATTTATTTTTTTTCTTTAACGCTCGCTCGCTTTGAATTCAAGCGTAGTCCATACACAATACTTCTAGTAGTGCTGGTCTGAATTTTGCGTGTCGATTAGCTTTTACTATTAACAGTGTCTCTCGCCATCAGTCGAACCCACTTCGACTTCAGAGGTACTTGTAATTTACGTTCCCAAGTCAAGGACGATAGGTCAACATATCCAACTGTCCGGTGTAGGGGTTGAGGCCCTTACCTCGGCATCAGCACACCGGATGCTTAAGAACACGTGTTCTTATCCATTCGGCCATGCTGACCTATTAATAATTTTTTTTCTCTCTCTCCCTTTGATCTTGAGCCTTGTGCGTACACGTGCTACTACTCCTACTACACAGGACACATTTTTGCGTGTGGATTAGCTTTGTCTATTCCCAGTGTCCCTTGCTTTAAAGCCAACCCATTCCGACTTCTGACGTACTTGTAATTTACGTCTCTAAGTCATGGGTAAGGGCGTGCGGACGCGATTCGTGAGCCCACTTACCTACGTTCGAAACACAGCTGCTACCGATTTGGCAGCAGACCGCGTCGCGCTCGGTCTTAACGTGTTGGTATGGGAGCCGGTCGTTCAGAAAGCAATGACAAACTAGCTGAACGTAAACTTGCCAAGACATCAACAACAGCAGTAAAATGCTGGTGTTGACAGCGATGTCCTGTAAATAGGATATGCAAAAAAAAAAGCACAGACGAGAAGTTAACATTTAAGTCCGACTGACTGGTGTAGTAGTTGAACTCGCTACCTCAGCCTCACAGACCGGAAGCTTAAGACGAAGGGCTCTTATCCATTCGGGAATGCTGACCCCTGGCTCCATTATAAACATCAATTAGACTGATTTATTTAGTTGTTGCGGGATTTGAGGTTTGAAGATTGAGCACAACCCACTACAGGCAACGCTGATCGTATTCTGGTACGAAACTTGGGCCTTGACCACGTCTGTTAAAAGGAAGTTAGACCCAGGCTGGTCATATCAATGCAGAGAGGAAATAGTGTTAAGAACCTATGGAACAACGCCAGAAAGCAAATTACGGTTAAACTGTTAAGAACATGTATCTTCCCAGTGGCAACGTATGGATGTGACTGTCGTGTCCTCCTTTAAAGTGTCGTCCCTGGAGTGAGGAGATCCGACACCCACATTATAATATTATTTTTTTTCCCCCTCAATATTCTGGAGAATCCACCAGCTTCCGTCCAACACACTCCATCAGCCTATGGACACCTTTTCCTATCACTCTCACACTGTCGTACTATGCCCCCTTCTCATACTTCCCCAACGCAACATACTCAACAACTCTTGCTTCTAGAAATTAATAAAGATTAATTTATTAAAATAAAAGTGTAACGTGTATGAGACGTGTATGCGAAGAAAATGTGTGACTATAAAGTGTGTAGACTCTGACTCTCAGACAGCAACCCAGTCAGCTGATCCCAGCAAAGATAGACCACAGCACGTTATGTCAGAACATGTACTTCTCACCCGTTGCCGAAACCATCTTGCCGGATACTGCTTTGCCTCTGTAGACCTCTGGTAATCCAATTTCATGAACATCCGAAATAGACAACCGGTGGTATTAACAGTTAATCATGGACCGGTTGCACTCTACACAATGTCCGTTCCTATGTTCCTAAAACAAACTGCACAAGTCTTTTGCAGTGTGTACGCAGTTAGTTAGTTAGTTAGTTAACAGATCATCCTCGTTGCACATCGAACCATTCAGTCCATAAGTGCTAATTACTAATGTTAATTGTTACTGTACTGGATTGATCCTCACTCGTGTCTATCCAGCCTCACATATAATGTCATGTGTTCTATTACACGAGATTATATAACTCTAGGTAACTATTAGACCCAATGTCTTCATCCCGCCACCACTGTCTGATGATGTGTGGTGCATCAGTACGCATCACTCACTTTGGTGAATCAACCTGCTTTTAGCTTTCAGTTACGTTCTGTCTGCACTTTATTGATGGTTGAACGGTGTTCTTCCGAATGGGTTTTTTTAAAAACTTGTTGAGTTTCCTTGGATCTGGTAGGGAACCTAGGATAGAAACAACACATCTGGTGATAGTACTAGTCACTGATCCTTTTGGCTGAGTGTAAGCCTATCACCTTGCTTACTGATCTTTAGCTAACTAGACTTAGTCATAGAGCAGATTAGCTACCCACCTAGAGTCGAATCAGGCTATGACAAAGAAAAAAATCAGCAAATAGAATGCGGAACCCCGCCCACCAGGGACACCTACGGGAGATCCAATTATCCTTCATTACTCAATTCTCAACTAGTAAAGCTTATCAACACTTCACTAGTCCTATTTTAGCTAACAGAGCCAAGTATCACTTCACTACTCTAGCTAGTTTCCACTAACAGTGCTAATCATCACACTATAGTTTAACAAGGCTACTGCCTAAAGTAATTATAACGAATATATTATAATAGGTTATACCTTAAATGGCACTACTGCAGTCCTATCAATCATATCTACATCTGCCATTATAGGCACGTGCAAAATTAAGTCACTAATTAACACACGGTAGATATTATTTCCACTAAGCACTGCAGTGCCCTGGCACTCTAACTAAAGCATTATTCAAGTCCACCCTAGTTGATCTCAACTCGAGTTTATATGGCAAACTACCAAAGTTGTCCACGTGACGTTATCCTTTACTCCCCACACAGGTGGCACAGTGGCAAATCATCCCCTGTCAAGAACTATTTTCCTGGCTTAAATCCTGTCAAAGTTGTCAGTAATTGCCTAGATTCTCAAAACAAGCCAGCTAGTTTCTGTATACTCCCAACAAAGAGTTTCGATACCAAGCTGCCAATCATCTTGATGTTCCGGAAACCAAGAATTGACAGATGCACTGTTTTCCGTACTAGGTACTTCCGTTTTACATCTGCCCCTGTGATCTCACGGCTTCCATCTGCATTCAAATGTTGACAAACTTGTCACTCTTCTGTTCCGTAGTGACAATCCCAGCAGCCATTTCCGTCTGATGTCCGGCAGTATAGATGACAAACGGAACCATTCCATATCCTTCTCCCTCACCACCAAATGTGTTTATGGGCTGACACGATGTAACCTGTACAACTGTGTTTACTCTGTTAGTACAAATAGATGTCGCTGGTCGATCGTCCGCTTAATCCGAAAATCCTCTGTAATAATCAACCGGATAAACACACGGTTTCATTTTGTGACAGTGACTCATGAACAATTTCGGAGTCACTATAGAAGAAAACTGGGGCTGTTGAGCTCAAATGTTACAGATACATTCTTAGGAGATCATGGACCGAGAAGAAGAAAAATATTGAAATTTTACACATTTCTTGAAATGGAAGAAAACTGGTTTATAAACAGTGGCATGTGTCGGAGATTGAACTACTTTGGTTATATTTGACATCACAGTGGCTTGAAGAGAAGAGTAATAGGATAACCTGATTTCTGGAAAAAGAGGCTGAGATCTACCAGCATGAATATGGACGCAGGACATGGCAGACCGCTTAGGTATGAGGCGGGAGAACTGGTCGGAGAGGTTCTTAGGCTCACCGTGATGAGCGCCTCGTTCTGATAAAGATCTGCTACTTCAGAGAATGAGAGAGAGAGAGAGAGAGAGAGAGAGAGAGAGAGAGAAGAAAGAGAGGCAGAGAGAGGCAGAGAAAGAGAGAGATAGAGAGTGGGAGAGAGATAGAGAGAGTGAGAAAAAAGAGAGAGCGAGTGAAAGAGACAGAGAGGGAGAGAAACAAAGAGAGAAAGAGAGATAGTGAGAGGAAAATCAAGAGAGAAATAGAGATAGTGAGCGAAATATAAAGCGAGAAAGAGAGAGAGAGAGAGAGAGAGAGAGAGAGAGAGAGAGAGAGAGTAAGAGGAAGAGAGAAAAGAGAGATAGACAGAGAGAGATAGAGAAAGAGGGAGAGAAAGAGAGAGACAATGGGAGAGAGATAGAGAGAATGAGAGAAAAAGAGAGAGCGAGTGAAAGAGACAGAGAGAGGGAGAGAAACAAAGAGAGATAGTGAGAGAAACATAAAGAGAGAGAGAGTAATAGAAAGAGAGAGAAAAGAGAGATAGACAGAGAGAGAGAGGGGAGATAGAGAGAGTGTGTGAGATAAAGAGAGAGATATATAGATAGAAAGGGAGAGAAAAAGAGAGAGAGTGAGAGAAGGTGAGGTAGAGATAGAAGGTGAGAGAAAGAGATAGAGAGAGAGAGATAAAGCGAGAGGGAGAGAAAGAGAGAGAGAGAATGAGAGAAAGTCAGAGAAAAAGAGTAGAGACAAAGTTAGAAAGAGAGAGAGGATGCTAGAAGAGAGAGAGAGAGATAGAGAGAGAGAGTGAGAGAAAGAGAGAGAGAGAAAAGAGAGAGAGAGAGAGAGAGAGAGAGAGAGAGAGAGAGAGAGAGAGAGAGAGAGAGAGAGATTCTATCAGGGTCCGAGGAGAATTCTTCCCGTGTATGCCCTCGGTTGTGTTCTAAGTAAACGAACTATACGGTAGCTAGTTACATTTTGCATGCACGTAAAGACGGGATTATGAACGAACTACCTCCTGAAGATCTACCATATAACAGTAAATGATACTACCTGCTTTCTGTTAGATCCAAATGCTGGGCGGCGCTCACCCACCATACCCGACACCCCACATTGTGCCAACGGTTTCGCGCCGGAGGAGTGCAGTTGGGAGGGTACTAGCCTTAACCTGGTGAGAGGAAATGCAACCTAAAGAATAAATGTAATGGCAGGATAGACCAGGCCCTAAGCTTAGATCGCCAACTGGTCTAAGAAGGAAGCTCCTTCCAGCAGACAGCTAGAGCATTGCTTTGCTAATCCGGCAGCTTCTGCAGAATGTCTTGTTCCAGATGTATTGGTGTTACATTTCGTCAGGAGTAAGCTAGGCAGGCCGAGAGAGGGATCATGCTGCATGTGTACCACATGGTCTTTAAATTCAGCCCAGACTTTGAGCTCTAGAGAGTTATAACTCCGGTGTACAAACTTATCGTCTGTCAAGACGGCAAGGAGCTAGTCAGAAGTGGCAGAGGCGTGGCTCTGACATATTATAGGACGGTATGCGATTGAAAACAATAAGAACTAAGTTTGTGTTGAAGGGGAACGAAGAAAAAGACGCATTAGCAATAGAAACAAAGAGGAATAAGAGAATGAGGGGGAAGAAAACGAAGATAATGATGATGATTATGATTATGAGGATGACCAGAAGAAGGAAGAGGAGGTAATGGTAAAGTGGGGGAAACAATAAGCTGGGAAATAAGTAGTAGTAGTAGTAGTAGTAGTAGTAGTAGTAGTAGTAGTTGTTGTTGTAGTAGTAGTAGAGTAGTAGTAGTAGTAGTAGTAGTAGTAGTAGTAGTAGTAATAGTAGTAGTAGTAGTAGTAGTAGTAGTAGTAGTAGTAGTAGTAGTAGTAGTAGTAGTAGTAGTAGTAAAAGAAGAAGAAGAAGAAGAAGAAGAAGAAGAAGAAGAAGAAGAAGAAGAAGAAGACAAAGAACAAGAGGTGGAGGAGGAGGAGCAGGAGGAAGAAGAGCATTTAGATGAGGAACACACAAAGCAGTGGAAGTGGGAAAAGATCGACATACACATCCATAAATTCATATCGGCTTGAAACATGGTAAAATATTTTGAAGGTTGCACCCACTACTAATATGCCACCCACTCCTCAAGTACCGCCTAATCCTTATGTGCCACCCACTCCTCGTGTGTCACCCACCCATCATGTGCCTCCCACCCCTCATGTGTCTCCCACTCCTCGTGTGCCTCTTCCCCTCATGTGCCTCCCACTCCTCAGTCCCTCCCTCGCCTCATGTGCATCCCATTCCTCATGTGCCTCCCTCCCGTCATGTGCCTCCCACTCCTCATGTCCCTCCCTCGCCTCATGTGCCTTCCACTCCTCATGTGCTTTCCATTCCTCATGTGCCTCCCTCTCGTCATGTGCCGCCTACCCCGATGATATCGCTCACTTCTCATGTGCCGCCCAATCCTATGATATCGCCCACTCCTCATGTGCCGCCCACTCCTCATGTGCTTCCGACTCCTCACACGCCGTCCACTTCGACTGTATCGCCCATTCCTCGTGTGCCACCCACTTTAATTATATCGCCCACTCTTCATGTGCCGCCCACTCTAATAATATGGCCCACTCCTCATGTACCACCCACTCCAAAAAGATCACCCACTCCTCATATGCCGCCAGCTCCAATGATATCATCCACACCTCAAATGTTGCCCACTTCGATGATATCACCGACTCCTCATTTGTCTCCCAATTCATTGATATCATCCACTCCTCAAGTACCGCCTACTCCAATGATATCATCTACTCGTCATGTGCCGCCCACTCCAATGATATCATACACTCCTCTTATGCCGCCCACTTCGATGATATTGCCCACTTCTCATATACCGCCCACTCCAATAATATCATCCACTCTTCATGTGCCGCCCACTCCAGTAATATCATCCAGTCCTCGTGTGCCGCCCACTCCAATGACATCACCCATTCCTCACGTGTTGCCCACTCCAATGATATCACCCACTCCTCATGTGTCGCCCACTTCAATAACATCACATACTCCTCATGTGTCGCCCACTCCAATGACACCATCCACTCCTCATGTGTCGCCCACTCCAATGACATCACCCACTCCTCATTTGCCGCCCATTCCAATGACACCATCCACTCCTCATGTGTCGCCCACTCCAATGACATCACCCACTCCTCATTTGCCGCCCACTCCAATGACACCATCCACTCCTCATGTGTCGCCCACTCCAATGACATCACTCACTCGCCATTTGCCGGCTACTATAATGACATAACTCACTCCTCATGTGTCGCCCACTGCAATGATATCATCCACTCCTCGTATGTCGCCCACTCCAATGATATCACCCACTCCTCGTGTGACACACACACAGATGATGTTATATCACTCCGAAAGTGACACCCGCGCCATATATGCCACCTTTCTAGTAATGTTAACCACTCCGAACGTGACAACCACGGCAAAAAAAAAAAGCCACCTTTCTAGTAATGTTAACTACTCCGAAGATATTATCAGCTGCTACATACGCCCCTACCCATTGAGAATCCCTACTTGGGAGAACCTCTCAGTAACCACGCTACCGGCGGAATATTTCTGTGCGTCGTTTGAGCAATCCGACCTTCCTACCTGCCTTCATGAGGTGGACATTCAGGAGAGGGGCAGGGGAATTGTGAAAATGAATCGAGATTTTCTGAAAGTAAAGTAGTAACACTACAATGAGATAATGTAAACAAAGAAGACATAAACAAAACATTGCACAATTTCTTGCCTGGCATGTTTCGCTGCATCTCGCCAGGGGCATCTGTAGAGTTATATATCATATAAAATGTATAGATAAAGAATACTTTGCCTGAAATAGTAAATAGTCTCTGATATTGTTTTGAGTATGTAGTAATGTATTTACAGCACATAATATATGATAATAATTGCGGTTCTATTCTAACTAATTCAATGTCAAACAAAACGTAGGTGTGAACCAAACATGGTACGCAATCGAACAAATAATACATCTCATCTAATCTCATCTCATCTTGTTCCTCTTGTGCCTCGCGGTGTCGTGGTGAAGCAGGAGAGTGTCTGTTTATGGACTTCAAGAATCGAGATTCCCATGGATTCTGCTATTCCCCCTGTCCATCGTTAACGTGGTAACCCTCTTCTTCTGCTTCCATTTAGTCTGTAAATCAGTGCTTGCTGTGGAGTACTGTTAGTTGATAATCTAGTTACACAGTCAAACAATTTAACTTGCTGCATTCTGATACAATCTAGCGATGCTATAAAGTACTATAATGTCAATTTCCATTCACTGAGCATGGAAATTGTGTAAGAAGCCACGAAGCAAAACAAATAACACGATGATCCAAGTATGGCGAAATATCGTCCTTCTGTCCAAATTGTAAGTCACATCAGAGCGATATATTATCCTTCGCCACAAGAATAAGCTAGGTTGTCAGACTTTATGTGGAGTATGATTGTTTATAATGCGTGCTACCTGAACTGGTTTGTGGAATACATACACGTGAACATGTAATGCCCTCACTAATCTTGTAACAAACAGTAAGTAATTGGGGTAGGTCGGGAGAGTATACGCTAACTACCGAAACCAAACTAACGAGTAGGTCTATTAGTAAAATTGGTTGTAAACCTGTCGTTTGTGTGCTCAACTCTACGAGGTTCCGACGAGGGCTGGATTCTGTATCTCAACTGCCAAGGGGTTTTATAGGCTTGAAGAGATAGTGAAAGTTATCGTCTTCTAAGTAGCTAATAGCAGTTGGAGAAATTCATCCAGGTGGTCTTACTGTGATGATGGCTGGATTTTCTGTAGAGTAATGTCTGTGATTATCATCATCATCATCTTCTTCTTCTTCTTCTTCTTCTTCTTCTTCTTCTTCTTCTTCTTCTTCTTCTTCTTCTTCTTCTTCTTCTTCTTCTTCTTCCTCTTCCTCCACCTCCTCTTCCTCCTCCTCCTCCTCTTCCTCCTCCTCCTCCTCCTCCTCTTCTTCGTCTTTTTCTTCTTCTTCTTCTTCTTCTTCTTCTTCTTCTTCTTCTTCTTCTTCTTCTTCTTCTTCTTCTTCTTCTTCTTCTTCTTCTTCTTCTTCTCTTCTTCTTCTTCTTCTTCTTCTTCTTCTTTCTTCAACCAGAGTTTAACAATGAGATCTGCTTACTACCACAATCATACGCACACACTAACAATGATCTGTTTTTGTTTCCTTCCCAGGTACCAGAGAAGCTGCGTTTGTGCACTCACTCTCGTCCGCTGGTGTGGCTCATGCAGTCACACGGGCGTGCAGCAGTGGTCAGTTACAGAAGTGTGGTTGCGACAGGACAGTCCGAGGAAGGAGTCAGGACGGATTTGAGTGGTCTGGATGCTCGGACAATATCGCCTATGGAATAGCCTTTTCTAAAGTATTCGTGGATGCACGAGAACGAGGGAAAAAGAAGCGGAATAAACCTCGGTCAGTGATGAACCTTCATAATAACGAGGCAGGACGGAGGGTAGGTTCTGGTTGTATTTATAGTGTGCTGGGTAAATAAAGTGTACGTGCAGCTTTTCTACCACAACCAAAATCAAAGTTATCATCGTCAGCTTCGTCATCATCATCATCATCATCGTCATCATCATCATCATCATCATCATCATCATCATCATCATCATCATCATCATCATCATCATCACCAGCATCATCACCAGCATCATGTCCATCCATCGCCTTCAGCTTTCTTGTCATTATCCTCACCACCATCTTCACCATTTTCATTATCATCATCTTCTTTTCATGATCATCGCCATCGTAATTACTATTATTATCAACATCGTCATTATAGTCCACATCGTTATTGTATGTTTTTGACTGGGTCTATGTCTACACACATATATTATATTAGGCAGTCATGAACATGATCATGATCATCACCATCATCATCTTCGTCATCATCACCACCAACCCTATTACTTTGATTATCTTCTTTTTCCCTCTTCCCACTTGCACGATAACCTCTTAGATTAGATGTAACTCTTCTCCCTGTTTTCTTCTTAGGTTAAATGTTACTAGACCCACACCTCCTCTCTCGGACTCGACCTCCTATTAGATTAGGTGCTACTTATCCCTCCCCCTCCCCAGTCTCCTCGTAGTTTAGATGTTATATACATCCCTGATGTTCCTTGTTTAGATGTTACAGACATATCAGATGTTCTCTTAGTTTAGATTTTACAGACATCTCTGATGTCGTAATTTTGATGTTACTGACATCTCTGACATTCCCTTAGTTTATATATTACAGACATCGCTGATGTTCACTTAGTTTAGATGTTACAAACTTCCCCGATGTTCTCGTAGTTAATATATTACTTACATCTATGAACTCCTCTTATGTCCGATGTTACTTAACCTCTGTTCTACCCTTAGTTTATGTATTACTTCCCCCACCCCTTCCGAAACTCCTGGTATATTAGATGCTACTTACCTCTTCGAACGCTCCCCAATTTAGATGTTATAAACTCTTAGACATTACTAACCTCATCCCCACGCGATCTCCTCTAGTTTATATGCTGCTTATATGATCTTTTCTTACCTTAGATGCTACTTATCAGCTTCGTCTTCTCTAATTTTGATTTTTTTTTCTCTCGCTCGCTTGAACTCAAGCGTAGTCAATACACATTACTTCCAGTGATGCTATACTGAATTTTGCGCGTGGAGGATGTTACTTACCTCCACGATCTGCGCTTAAGTATTACTAACCTCATTACCACGCGATCTCCTCTTAGATTATATGTTACTTATCTCCCCTATTGTCTAATAGTTGATATGTTACTTACTACCTTACCACCTGTTAGATTAGACGTTACTTACTGCCACGATCACCTCTTAGTTTAGAGACTATTTACTTCCACGATCACCTCTTAGTTTAGAGATTACTTACTTCCACGATCACCTCTTAGTTTAGAGACTATTTACTTCCACGATCACCTCTTAGTTTAGAGATTACTTACTTCCACGATCACCTCTTAGATTAGAGACTATTTACTTCCACGATCACCTCTTAGTTTAGAGATTACTTACTTCCACGATCACCTCTTAGTTTAGAGTTTACTTACTTCCACGATCACCTCTTAGTTTAGAGACTATTTACTTCCACGATCACCTCTTAGTTTAGAGATTACTTACTTCCACGATCACCTCTTAGTTTAGAGACTATTTACTTCCACGATCACCTCTTAGTTTAGAGATTACTTACCACCACGATCACCTCTTAGTTTAGAGATTACTTACTCACCAGATCACCTCTTAGTTTAGAGATTTACTTACTTCCACGATCACCTCTTAGTTTAGAGATTACTTACCACCACGATCACCTCTTAGTTTAGAGATTACTTACTTCCACGATCACCTCTTAGTTTAGAGATTACTTACCACCACGATCACCTCTTAGTTTAGAGACTATTTACTTCCACGATCACCTCTTAGTTTAGAGATTACTTACTTCCACGATCACCTCTTAGTTTAGAGATTACTTACTTCCATGATCACCTCTTAGTTTAGAGTTTACTTACCTCCACGATCTCCTATTAGTTTAGAGGTTACTTACTTCCACGATCACATCTCAGTGTAGAGGTTACTTACTTCCACGATCACCTCTTAGTTTAGAGACTATTTACTTCCACGATCACCTCTTAGTTTAGAGATTACTTACTTCCACGATCACCTCTTAGTTTAGAGACTATTTACTTCCACGATCACCTCTTAGTTTAGAGATTACTTACTTCCACGATCACCTCTTAGTTTAGAGACTTATTTACTTCCACGATCACCTCTTAGTTTATAGATTACTTACTTCCACGATCACCATCTTAGTTTAGAGACTATTTACTTCCACGATCACCTCTTAGTTTAGAGATTACTTACCACCAGCGATCACCATCTTAGGTTAGAGACTATTTACTTCCAGCGATCACCTCTTAGTTTAGAGATTACTTACTTCCACGATCACCTCTTAGTTTAGAGATTACTTACTTCCACGATCACCTCTTAGTTTAGAGACTATTTACTTCCACGATCACCTCTTAGTTTAGAGATTTACTTACCTTCCACGATCACCTCTTAGTTTAGAGACTATTTACTTCCACGATCACCTCTTAGTTAGAGATTACTTACTTCCACGATCACCTCTTAGTTTAGAGACTATTTACTTCCACGATCACCTCTTAGTTTAGAGATTACTTACTTCCACGATCACCTCTTAGTTTAGAGACTATTTACTTCCACGATCACCTCTTAGTTTATAGATTACTTACTTCCACGATCACCTCTTAGTTTAGAGACTATTTACTTCCACGATCACCTCTTAGTTTATAGATTACTTACTTCCACGATCACCTCTTTGTTTAGAGACTATTTACTTCCACGATCACCTCTTAGTTTAGAGATTACTTACCACCACGATCACCTCTTAGTTTAGAGACTATTTACTTCCACGATCACCTCTTAGTTTAGAGATTACTTACTTCCACGATCACCTCTTAGTTTAGAGATTACTTACTTCCACGATCACCTCTTAGTTTAGAGACTATTTACTTCCACGATCACCTCTTAGTTTAGAGATTACTTACTTCCATGATCACCTCTTAGTTTAGAGTTTACTTACCTCCACGATCTCCTATTAGTTTAGAGGTTACTTACTTCCACGATCATATCTCAGTGTAGAGGTTACTTACTTCCACGATCTCCTCATGCTTTAGATGTTACTTTCCTTCAGGCTGGGTCACTTCCACGCATTTCATATGGGTGCCTCTTCTATCATATTGTCAGGTATTATGTTACCTCTCCTTGTTGTTAAAGGTTATTGTTGGTCAATGGTGTAATGCTACTTATCTTCCTGCGTTGTGGTAAATGCTGCCAAGGCAGCCAGAGGAAATGCTTTAAAGACACTCTGAAGATCTTACTAAAAGCTTTTGAAATTCATCACGACACGTGGGAGACTGCTGCCAAAGACAGAAATTCGTGACGTACATCATTACGCAAGTGTGCAGTTACTTGTGAAGCAAACAGGACTGCAAGAGCTGTGAATAAAAGGCTGGACAGAAAAACCATTCCAGGAGATCCTCCTCCCGGAAAGTCAAGCATTCTTTGCCCACATTGTCAAAGAACATTTCGAGCCAAAATAGGCCTTGCCAGCCATCTTAAAACTCACGGCTCCAAACTTTCAACCCCACTGGATGAAATGAATGGTCATCATCATTCTTGATGGACAAACCAGAACAACACTTATCTTCTGATGGTGTAACGTGTATTAGCCCAGATTTGTTTTTTTTTAAAATGTCCCTTGTCTTCCGCGGGGTATACATGCTATTTGAGTTCAACTGATGCGATCAGATATACAGTGACGTCAACACCGTGTACCGCATACATTGAAAGGCAGAAGATCACATGGTTCGGACGTCTCGTTAGAATGCAACACAATCATCTACCAGCAGTGGCGCAACACCAAAGAAAATCAGATACGTAGGCAAAAGGACACTCGAGAAGAAAATGGATTTACTAGATCAAAGTCATTGTACAATCACATGGAATGACACTGCCCAGTGCCACCCATCGGAAGCTGGGGCGTCAGCTATTTCTCCCCACGCCGCTTGACGGCAATAGTGGAAGAAGTTGATGACGGTGATGATGATGATGATGATATCCGTCTGTGCTATGCTTGATTTGCTCCTGTTTGCTGTAGACTTTACTTCTTTCTCTTTGATGCGGACTTTGTGGGGATATTATCAACTGCCTGACTTATTAACTGTTATGGTCCCATACGACGTCGAGTATTGAACCGGTCTTCCCGCTGACCCCAAACAGCGCATGCTAAGCAGCCGTCCCTTCTAAGTTTGGCCAATCCGTGCCATGGCTTCTACAGTGGCAATAGCGGTGTATATTTAGCTTCTTTTGACGCCGCTCTTAAACTTCCATTGCGCTTATGGCGAGATAGAGCATTCAGTCCTTGCACAGGCATTAAGATGGACTTAAACATTGATTTCTCAATCAGAAAGCAATGGCAAATTACTGAACAGAAAATTGCGTGGAAAAATTAACATCGGGTTAATCCCAACGTCTTGCTTAGGTCATACACCATTATTTCACACTTGTCTTGCACGCCATGCACTCGTAGAGTTTTATGGTTTATTTCCCACTTGTCGTGCACGCCGTGCACTCGTAGCATTTAATGGTTTATTTCCCACTTGGATTTTTCCTCAGGGTACCGGCTCTATGACGAAGGAGCCACTAATGCAATTCGCTAGCCCACATACCGCGTTCAAAGCATAGTTGCGAGAGATTTGAATGCAGATCGCCTTGTGTTGGTTTTCATACAATGGTATGAATACCGGTCGTTTGGAAACAATGAAACAATACTGAACGTAAACTTTCTCAAAACTAACAAACAACCAACAAATGCTGGGGTTAATTGCGACGTCGGTAAAGGATATGCATCTAACTTATCATGCCCGCATAGATTTTACCTGTTTATATTTCGCTTGGTTTTTATCTCTGGATACTTGGTTAGGATCCGGTGATAATGAAGTACCCACAACTTATGAAGAAAACATCATCAATTTCAAATCCCATGAATGAATCAGCCGACAGCGAGAAGTAGACGGCCAAAGATTTCCTCAGCACAAAGACAACTAAGACACACTGATATAACTTTATATAAAACACTACATAAAAATAGATAGATATATACGAGGGTTCTTACAATAAAAACGTTAAATTATCTTTTGATGTATGTGAATATATTCTGAAAGAGTAAAGAACAAATGTATCATTTTTAGATGTAGTCACCTCTGCGTTCTATGCATGTCCTCCAGCGCCGATAAAGTCTTGGATTCCTGCAGACAAATCGACTCAGAGGTCACTACTCGGTGTGACTGACCCGATTGTGAACAGTCTGTCACAGAAGTCACCCGTTTTGAAACTTCCAACTCCACACATACACTTGCTGGACTGACAGGCATGCACCACCGTACTGGACCTTCATTGGCCGATGAATTTCTATAGGTTTCACCTCTTCACTTATTAAAAATAAATGGATAACAGAATGCTGCTCGTCTTTGGTGCATGTCAAAAGTGGGTGGCCATCTTTAAATTGTCACCATGTTCGTTTGCACCGTGATGCCACATGCTTAACATTCTTGACATCCTTAACAACACATTGGCAGGTTACAAGACAATGGCATGGTTATTGTAATTTATATCACATTTTGAAGATTTTCAATGTGAATCCCCCTAGTATATAACACAAAATCAAACGGGAAATGTTTAATCAATAATAAACAAACGGGCTGTAAAAATGGACGAAGTCTGGAATACTACAAAGACGAAACGGGAAGCAGTACTAGTTTAGGGGACGATCCATGTCACGTCCCGAAAGTCTCCTCCGCCAGTCTTTCAGAAAGTACCTGTATCAATCCTGCTTCTGTTGCAATCATTTACAGGGAGTATTTTTAATGACTGTGCAGTGTTATATATTTGCAACACAGTGTTCTACATCGTGTCGTTTTTTCACAATCCCTACCCCGTTCAACCTCAGAAGAGAAGTTATAATTAAGTCCCATTCCAGCCTCAGATTAATAATCACGTGAACCGAATCAGTCACATTTCGAATATTCATTCTCTTCTTCTTTCGTTCACTTCACATATGTCTATAACTGTTGTCTCGTGCATGAATTTAGCTGTCTTTTATTTGAGTTTACTCAGTGGTCAATACAGTTTACCATCCACTGTTGTTTCTCTAGGCCAGAACGTTTGCCTTGATATGTCGTATCTTGGCAGTCTTGGAGTATATGATCTGCTGTCTTAGGTGCCAATCCATATGTGTACATGGCTGTTTCACCAATCTTGAATTTTGTATACATGTGGTTGCGTAATCTATTATGTCCTATTCAAAGATGCAGAATAATGATTTGTTCTGGTCTGTCAATAAGGCAGCAATCGTCTTGAGCTGATTTTGGGGGCTTTCTGACTGATTTGATCTTTCTTTTCTTTTGGTGGTATGTAACGGGTACACCAGGTTGTTCTTCTGTTGCTCCTTCCTTAGCCAGTCGATCAGTGCCCTCATTTCCGGGTACTCCACAGTGGGATGTTATCCACTGTATGGTGAACTTACGATGGCTGTCTAGTTCAGAAAGTAGTGTCCGTAGTCCTGGCAATTTCCCAAACTGGAGCGCTTCAAGTACTGATTTTGCATGTGTCAATAAAACTACTGGCTGTGTGCCATTGTTTAGTGTGGATATTAATTTGAAAGGGATTGTTTTCCGCAGGAAGTAATTGCTGTATATACAGTTATGTGATTACCTTCATATGTAAAGCTTCATCTACTTAGGGGGAATACGTTCAAATTTATTTCATCGTATGTTTAAGGGATTACGTTAATATTCGTATTTATAGCTTTATCTGTCTCGATGATTACGTTCATATGCCTAAGAGATTACATTAATATTTGTAGCTTCGTATGTCTAGGGGACTACCATAATATTTATAGCTTCATCTACCTAGGGAATTACTTTCATATTTATAGCTTATTCTGTCTACGAGTTTACATTCATATTTATTGCTTCGTATGTCTAGGGTATTACGTTAATACTCGTATTTATAGCTATGTTCATATTTATAGCTTTATCTGCCTATCGATTACGTTCATATTTATACCTTCACCTGCCTAGGAGATTACGTTTATATTTATAGCTTCACCTGCCTATGGGACTCCGTTCATATTTATAGCCTCACTTGCCTTGGGAATTACATTCATATTGATAGTTACATCTGCCTACAAGATTACCTGTCTATTTATAGAGTCATCCACCCAATAATTTCCCTAAAGCTCAATATCATTATCCGTCAAGAGATTACCTGTGTCATTACCTGTATGAGATCGGCAGGGGTTCCCTTTTCATGTTTTATGGCCTTACCCACCAATGAGTTCCCTTCTATAGCCGTATCTCTGCGACGTCCGCCTTCGAACTCTTTTAACAGCTACGGGCGACAAGTACACCAAACGAACGATTGTGCCTCTGCAATGTTTACTATTATCTAGTCGCCCTCTTAGAAAGCACCGCCCGGCCATAAACACACGGGCTTCAAAGTGAGGACTCTTATACAAACTCCCGCACATAAAACTCGCACCCATTGAAAACTGTTGGCGCACTTGTACTTCGGATACAACCTGTGAAAATTGGCCATTAACAGCACATTAATGCGCAGTTATCCAGCCGAAGTTTGGTTGTAAAAAGCCTCTCTGGCAACTCCTTGATGTGAAACCACACCCAAGGGCGGATGCTAACAGCTGTGAGGTGTGGGGTCCTGTAAATTACTTTTGTGATCATGTCTGTGCAGCTTGATTGCCTGCACCCTCATCATGTGCACGGGAATGGAGTCAGGGATTTAATATATCTGCATTATTATGGAACAACAATCATACACAGAGGTTCTAGAAAAACTGGGAATAAAAAGAGAGATGTTGAACAAAATAAAAAAGAGGCAAGTAAAATATTTCTGCCCCGTTAAAAGACAAAACACTCTCATAAAAACCATACTGGAGAGCAAGGTTGAAGGCAGGCGAGCAAGAGGTAGGCAACGATACAAGTTGGAAGTTAACATTAAGAGATGTTCGAACAGCAGTTTTACAGAGCGAGAGACATACAGTGTTGGAGATCCAGTGCAGCCAACCTTCACCGTGTAGAAGGCACCTGATTGATTGACTGATTATTATGGATAAATTCTTTCGCCATATTTCCGCATTGTTATAATCGTATTCAATCACAAACGTGTCGAGACCACAACGAAGAAACAGATGGGTAACTTATATATGTATTTTCATATATGGTTTTTCACATAGTTGTGTCGGTATGTAAGAAGACACAGATTATGATCGTCACAAGGAAGAAGGAAATTCCGCAATGTAATATATTAGTTATACAAGTAAATGGACATATTCTTAACCACGTGTATCGGTACAATTATCTCGGAACAGTCATAACATCTTATGGGAGATGCTTTGAAAAGATTAGAACAAGAATTGCCATGGTGAAGGCAACCTTTTGCAAGATGAAAAACATACTGAACAATAAAAAGACGTTATTTCAAACGAGAAAAAGAGTGTTTAGATGCTGCATAGAACCTGAGCTTTTGTATGGACGTGAAGCGTAGACAATAAGCAGACAAGCTGAAAAACATCTGATGGCTGTGGAAATGTGGTTTCTGGGGGAAATGCAAAGAGTACAATGGATAGACAGAAAAACCAATGACTAAGTCCTATAAGAAACAAATTAAAATCGTACACTGATTAGAGAAATTAGACGTAGACAGTCAACATGTTTTGGTCACGTTATGAGAAGAAGTAAACTGGAGAACTTGGTGACAGCTGGCAAGATCGAGGGGGAGAGAACATTGGGAAGGGAGATAAGTAAATACCTGGATGGTGTGTGTGTGTTTATTGTGTGTGTGTGTTTATTGTGTGGGTGTGTGTGTGTTTATTGTGTGTGTGTGTTTATTGTGTGTGTGTGTTTATTGTGTGTGTGTGTTTATTGTGTGTGTGTGTGTTTATTGTGTGTGTGTGTATTTATTGTGTGTGTGTTTTTATTGTGTGTGTGTGTTTATTGTGTGTGTGTGTTTATTGTGTGTGTGTGTGTTTATTGTGTGTGTGTTTATTGTGTGTGTGTGTTTATTGTGTGTGTGTGTGTTTATTGTGTGTGTGTTTATTGTGTGTGTGTGTGTTTATTGTGTATGTGTGTGTTGATTGTGTGTGTGTGTGTGTTTATTGTGTGTGTGTGTGTATTGTGTGTGTGTTTATTGTGTGTGTGTGTTTATTGTGTGTGTGTGTTTATTGTGTTTGTGTGTGTTTATTGTGTGTGTGTGTGTATTGTGTGTGTGTGTGTGTTTATTGTGTGTGTGTGTTTATTGTGTGTGTGTGTGTTTATTGTGTGTGTGTTTATTGTGTGTCTGTGTGTGTTAATTGTGTTTGTGTGTTTATTGTGTGTGTGTGTGTTTATTGTGTGTGTTTGTGTGTGTTTATTGTGTGTGTGTTTATTGTGTGTATGTGTTTATTGTGTGTATGTGTGTGTGTGTTTATTGTGTGTGTGTGTTTATTGTGTGTGTGTGTTTATTGTGTGTGTGTGTGTTTATTGTGTGTGTGTGTTTATTGTGTGTGTGTGTTTATTGTGTGTGTGTGTGTAGTGTGTGTTAGTGTGTGTGTGTGTGTTTAGTGTGTTTAGTGTGTGTGTGTTTATTGTGTGTGTGTGTGTTTATTGTGTGTGTGCTGATGAAGGCTTTGTACGCAACGACCATTTTGTTACTTCTAATCGTGTTCTAGTCAGGTGTACTGTCTAACCGTGTGTGTGTGTTTGGGGGGGGGGGGGGGAGGCTAAGTCATTCATTTGAACAATCCTATTGATGTTATTCTTTCGTGCCACTGTCTTCAACCATCCAACATACACCGCAATTGTTTTTCAACTGTTCCATATTGTCCAATGCTTCTCTTCTCTTTACGTTGAGTTGACTCAAGAATCGACATCACCTCACTCGGGAAATTCCCATACGCGCTTCATCCTCCTCTGCAACAGCCATCGAAAAGCCCCAACACGTCTGGTACCAGTAACTGTCTGATTATGTGTCAGTCAGGCTTTTCCTCGGAGTCCTGAGTGTCGGCCAGATCCGCAGCACCATTCTCTCCAAGCAGTAATCATCTATTTGTTCTTCTGCACCATACGCACAATGCCAAAGGGCCCCGACCACGTCTGCCTTCTCTTTACGTGTATGCAAATACGTACACAACCCTTCTACAAGCATACAGACGCACCGGCCACATGTAGACCAATCAGCGATCAGTAAATGATGTGATCAGTATTTCGCAGTTCACCTTTACTTCAAAGGACAGTTCTAGCACCCATGTTTCTCCGTGGCGAAGAATTTATGGACGCGATTCGTAATCCCGTATACCCGGGTTCGAAACACAGCGGTGCTGGTTTTTTTCGAAGCAGGTATAGGTGCCGATCGTTTAGAAAGCAATGGCAAACTACTGAATGTAAAACTTGCAAAGGAATCACGAACTGCCAAAATTCTGGGGTTGACTGCTACGTCCTGTGAAGGACATGCAGCTAAATTTTTAAGGACCCATGTTAGGCTGGGTCGACCTGGGAATAAAAATTAGTTATAAGGTAAGGGGTGAGGGCAAAATAGGGGGGAAAGGGGGGGGGGGATGATTCATTAATTGAATCAATTCTATTGAAGTTATTCCTTCGAGCCACTGTCTTAGACCATCCAGAATAATACATTCCGGTCAGCCGCTATAACAGCCGATATTTTCAACCGTTGGCGTATTTTCTCATGCTTCTCATCTCTTTGCCCGCTCCGTGTTTAAGGTGTTACGGGCGAAGTCCGTAATCCCGCATACCGCGTTCGAAACACAGTTGCGAGGGATGTGGCAGCAGACCGTTTTGCGTTGTTATTTTGTTTTTATTACATGGTATGGGTGCCGGGCGTTCAGAAAGCAATGGTAATCCTGCCAATAGATCACGAACATAAAAAAAGGCTGGGATTGACTGCGACGTCTTGTAAAGGATATGCAACTAACTTGTTTTCTTATCTCTTGACGTTGTTCTGTGATTAATATATTTCACTTTATTCCCCGCAGAAATTACACATACCTGTTGTTTGTTTGTTTGTTTTGATTTGTTTGTTTTTTTTTTTTTTTGGGGGGGGGGGGGGGGGGGGGGGGTCATTTCTTAATCTGAGTGGAACTGTCATATTTCATTATCCTCACCATCAAATGCCTTGCCAGCTGGCATAGGCGTTCATGGCTCTCCACAGATCTCGGTCTTTGGTGTTCTGGATCAACTCTACCGATGATATCCCTCCATGCCACCGTCTCAATCCGTCCAGCATCATTTCTCTTGGTCTGCTTCTGCCTCTCTTTCCCTCGATCTTTCCAGTTGTCACGATGTTCTCCAATGCCTCTCTTCTCATCACATGACCAAAGAAAGCTGTTTGTCTCTTTCTTATTGTTGTATAAAGTGTTATAGTTTCATTAGCCTCTTTCAGGCAATCGTTGTTAGCTACTCTGGCGGTCCAAGGAATTCGCAACATTCGTCTCAAAAACCACTTCTCTGTTGCATCTATGTCCTTCATAATTTGTTTATGTACATTCCAAGATTCGCTGCCATAACGAAAAACTGGTTCTACATAGCATTTCAGCACTCTCTTTCTTACATTCATTAATAGTGACTTATTGCATAAAATACTCTTCATTGTCTGAAATGCGGCTTTTGCCTGCCCTATTCTGCTCCTAATCTCTGTTGTACATCTTCCATCTGATGTTATAAGTGCCCCTAGGTATTTGAAATTATCCACTTGGTTAAGAATTTCCCCTTAATTTCTAGGTCACATTTTGGTTTCACAATTTTCTGTGATATCACCATTGTTACTGTTTTCTTGATATCCAAGGAGAGTCCTTTCTGTGCACTCTCTGATACTACAATGTCCAACAATTATTGTAGGTCTGCTGCATTATCCGCCACCAATACTGTGTCATCTGCATAGCGTATATTGTTTATATTATAACATCTTCTTAGTATTCCTGGCTTCTCTTTGATCTCTCTTATTATTATTTCACTATAGAGGGAGAAGAGATCCGGTGCAAGACACATCCCTGTCGTACTACTAGCTTTATCTGTTCGTAACTACCCTCTTTATTTCCCACTTTAATTGCTGCTACTTGGTTCCAGTTTATATTCTTTATTATTCTTAAATCTTTCCCATCAATGTTGATATCTTCTAAAATATTAATCAGTTCATCATGGTTCACTTTATCAAATGCCTTAGTATAAACTATGAAGCACACATAGATGTCATATTTAGTTAACATTTTGAAAATGGAGGTCAACAAACCCGAATGGATAAGAACGCGTTTTCTTTAACATCCGGTGTGCTGATGTCATTGTAAGGGGTTCATCCCCTACGTCGGACAATTGGACTAAAGTGTTGGCTTCTCGTCCTTGACTAGGGGACCTGTAAATTACAAGTACCTCTGAAGTCAGCATGGTTTCGCCTGATGGCGAGGGACACTAGTAACAGGGAAAGCAAATCCACATTCCAAATTCAGTCCAGTGCTACAAGAAGTGATGCGTATGGACTACGCATAGGTTCACAGCAAAACAGCGCAAAAATATGAAAAGAAAATGTTTGGTTTGTGTTCTTGCCCTTTGAACTTAAGCGTAGTCCACGATGGATTGATCTTTGCGTGTAGGCTAGCTTTTCCCTATTACCAGTGTCCCTCGCCTTCAGGCGAACACACTCCGACTTCAGAGGTACTCATAATTTACCATCCTCAAATCACGAGCGAGAAGTCAACATTTGTCCTACTGTCCGGTGTAGGGGTTGAATACTCTAGTTCGGTATCAGCACATCGGCAGTGTAAGAACGAGCGTTCTTATCAATTCGGCCATGGTGACCTGTCTTGTATCTGTGTTTGTCTTTCCACTCGCTTATCTTCTTTGCTGTGTTCATTCATATTTGTGATTTTGGCAATACTCTAGTGTGACAGCCGGCGCCGTTGCGACGGTGTTATGGACGCAGTTCGTAATCCGCTTACCGGTGTTCGAAATACAGCTGCAGGCGATTTGGCAGCAGACCGCTTTGCGTTGGTTTTTTACGACCATGTATGGGTGCCGGTCGTTCAGAAAGCAGTGGCAAACTACTGAACGTAACTTGTCAAGATATCACAACAGCAAACAATGCTGGTGTTGACTGCGTCGTCTTATAAAGGATATTTTTTTTTTCATATCCTTTTACAGGACATCGCTGTCAACACCAGCATCTTTCAGCTGTATGTTGATTTCTTGGCAAGATTACGCTCAGTAGTTTGCCATTGCTTTCTGAGCGGCCGGCTCACATACCCCGTAAGTTACCGATGCGATTCGAACCACTGCTGATTCAAACCGTCATCATGTTACCGACGAGAGTATACGAGATTACGGAGAAAAGTCATAACCTCTAAGCCACGAAGCCGGCTATAAAGGATATGCAACTAACTATTGTGATATCTTGATTATTAAACGCGTGTTTACAGTACCCATTTAGGACAGGATTAAACAGTTGAAGTTTTACTGTAAGCAGTAAAGGAGTCGACGCGAGTCTGGCTGGTCCGTGAGTCTGTTTGAGAAAGTTGAGACCGAGTTGAGGGTCGTGTGTACACACGTCTATTGTCTGCTGTGGGAGCTTAGATCTGTTTACCCTCAACCTGATGATTGGAGAGTGTTTGTTTTGGGAGCTTTGAAGCAGGGTTCAGATTCCACAAGAAGGGGAGGCTGACCCCGGAATACGAGGTATTGTATCTATCCACTAGGATCATTGAGGAGTAGCTGCGTGCTGACAGATTTCTCTTCATTGGTTGAAGTACTTGTTGATAGACTACAGAGGGTCGTAGGTTTTGAGGATTAGGAATAACTACATAGAAATAATATCCAGGTTATTGAGGAGATGGTATGACATACATAAAAGTCAAATATATTATAATCTGTTTTTAGTCTGTCTGTACCACTTATCTTGTTCTCTCTCTCTCTCTCTCTCTCTCTCTCTCTCTCTCTCTCTCTCTCTCTCTCTCTCTCTCTCTCTAAATCTTTCATCCTCTTTCTGCACTCACCCCATTTCTTTTCCCTGCCTATCCACTGGCTGCCTGCCTGCCTGCCTGCCTACCTACCTACCTACCTACCTACCTACCTACCTACCTGCCTGCCTGCCTGCCTGCCTACCTGCCTGTCTGTCTGTCTGTCTGTCTCTCCCTTCCTCCCTTTCTCTCTCTCTCTCTCTCTCTCTCTCTCTCTCTCTCGGTTGGTTGGTAGGTCGGTCGATTGGTCTGTCCTGTCGTCTTTCCGTCAGTCGGTGGGTGGATGGAGCCGACAGCCTCCCCATGTCTCACCCCTATCCCCTTTAAGTTTCTCGCTCTCTCCATATACATCTCTTGCTCTCTCTCGCTCCAGTCTCTCGCCTCTCTCAATCTATATATCTCTCCCCCTGTCTATCTAGCTATCTCCATCTCACTCCACTTGTGTCTCTCGTTCTCTCTCTCTCTCTCTCTCTCTCTCTCTCTCTCTCTCTCTCTCTCTCTCTCTCTCTCTCTCTCTCTCTCCTATCTCTTTCGCTCTAGAAATAAAGGTGCTGTCATGATATTTACTATAACATCCATCGAATGACGCTTAATGGTCTTCACAGTATACCCCAAAGAACGGACAGGGATCCCATACTTTACTTTGTTACCATTATAATGTATAGTTTTATCTACTCTTTGTCTATTTGTCTCTCTGTCCTCTCCAGGATCTGACCTGTTACTCCTTTCCTATAATTATCGTTAAAGAATGTTGCATAAACATCGGACGGCCAGAGTAATTAACAACTATTGTCTGGAAGAGGGTATTGAAAATAGAACATTATAAACAACTATACGAGAAAGGTTTATTAGATTGTGTAACTAATGTTGTTGTTCGGAATAGGGATACCACAACATCTAGTCTGAGAATGGAGGTGGAGGTAGTCACCGCGGCGTTCCGCTGGCTGGAGGCCAAACAACATACGTATGTCGTGATCGTAACGGACTCACAGAGTATGATGAGAAAGGTGGAGACAGGCATGCTTCCGGCAGAATGGTAGGCTTCAATTAAACTTTCAAAAATAGAGAGGATATCTTTGGTGTTTGGTGTGATGGGAAACGAGCAGGCGGACAGATTAGCTGGGTCTGCAACATTGGGTGGGGTATTGGTGCATGATAAGGCAGATGTGGTCGGGGCTCTGTGGAGTAGTGTGTAGTGCAGATACAGCATGTAGATCATCACTGCTTGGAGACAATGGTGCTGCAGGGAGTGACAAGGGGATCTTCGTGACACTCAAAACATCGAGGAAAGGCCTGACAGATGCATACACCTTACGCAAAGTACATTGCTACATGATGAGGATGTTGGTGATGGTGAGGATGTTGGTGATGATGAGGATGTTGGTGATGGTGAGGATGTTGTTGATGATGATGATGATGGTGATGATGATGACGATAATGAAAATGATGATGATGATGATGATTATGATGATGATGATGATGATGATGATGATGATATTCGGATACTAAAACTAGACTGTCCCAATAAAGGATTCAGAAGACACAATGAAGGGGCATAACTAATCAGTGCTCGAGCAAGCAAGGGAGGATTTGACAATACACAGATCTTCTATAAGACAGCTTCAAATTAGCAATTTTTAAGTGTGATAGAAGTTACAATAACGCTACATTGTCTTGTAACTTCTCAGTATTGTTGTTACGTATGTCAAGAGTATTAAGCACGTGACATCATGATACAGACGAACACGGTGTCGAAAATAAACCAGTTTAAATATGGCCACCCCGCTTTTGATATGCACAAAAGAGGGGCATAGTTTTGTTGTTCATTTTTGATCAGTGGAAGGGGGAAGGGGAGGGGTGACACCTATAGAAGTTCATCAACGAATGAAGGTCCAGTATGGTGATGCATGCCTGTCAGTCCAGCAAGTGTATGAATGGAGTTGGAAGTTTCGAAACGGAGTTAATTCCGTGACAGACTGTTCACGAACGGGTCAAGCACACCGAGTAGTGACCCCAGTGACAACTTATCTACAGGAATCCAAGCACTTTATCGGCGCTGGGGGACTTGTATTGAACGCAGTGGTGACTACATCGAAAAAATGATACATTTGCTTTACTTTTTCGGAATATATTCACATACACAAAAGAATATTAAAGGTATTAATTTGAAGCCCCCCCCCCCCCCCCCCCCCCCTCGTACAAAGAGAGAACTATTACACGAGAAAGCAAGAGAATCGATTTAAATCTAGACATGGGAGAAACTCAATGTAGGTTACCAGTTTTTGTTCTTGTTTAGTTTGTTCGTTTGAGCTCAAGCGCATTCCACACACGTACTGTTACATTTAACGCAATGTACTGATTTTTGCGTACGGATTAGCTCTCCCTATTACCAGTGTCCTTCGCCATCAGGCGAACCCTTCTGAGGTAGTTAAAAGTGTTACAATGGAAAGTCTCTGGATTACGATCTTTCTGGGTAGAATTTTTCACAGAAGTGACAAAGAATCCCTGGATGTGTTCACATAGAAACAAATAGATCATATTGTTTGTTGGATAAAAGCGCATTGTATCTTTGTGTGTCTGTGTGTCTGTTTTTACATGTTCCCTTTCACTCGCTTTCAAAGTAGCCGACACACGTGCTACTACTAATAGTAGTTCCTACTACTAGTGAGTACACTAGAATGATTTTGTCGGTCGGTTAGCCTTCCCTATTACCAGGGTTACCATCCCGTCCGGTTACCATTATAGTACCATCCCGTCCCTTGGGACTTTCCCATGGGAATAACATTCCCATGGACAAGCCTGGCAGGCTTGTCCATGGCACATGTTTTTCTGTCCCATCCAATGGTAATTTATGCCTGTCCCATCCCGTCCCATCCCATCCCTACACTATTCAGAAAATCCCCCTTTTTTCCCATGGGATTCCCATAGCCAAGCCTGCCTATTACCATTGTCCCTCGCTCTCAGGCGAACCTACTCCTACTTCAGAGGTACGTGTGATTTACGTCCCCAAGTCAAGGACAAGAAGTCAACATTAAGCCCAACTGACCGATGTGTGTAATAAACCCCCAACGTTTTCGTCACATGAGAAAGTTTAAGCCCAGAGCTCGCCAAACCTCTCGGCCATGACTTGTGTTATTTCTATTGTGAAGCTGAAGACGAGAATAGAAATTTAGTTTAAACATCGCATCATTTATTTTAATGACACTGCCACCAAGCAATCCATAATTTCAGGTGTACATATGTATGAAGTGTTAGAAAAGTGTACACGCAAATGCAATATTAAAGAGACTGGAACCATAATGAAACAAATAAATGTATTGAAATATTTGGGTATTTTAATTACAGCAGATGGAAGATGTATTAATGGAATTTAATGTAGAATCAACCTGACAAAGGTAATAATTCGTAAATGAACAATATTCTGTGCAATTTATCTTTGTTAATCGAGGTGGGAAATGAACTTCTAATGAGCTATATTGAACCAAACCTGATGTGTGGAAGCGAATCATGAACAACGAGCAGAACAGTGATGAGTTATGTGGAATCTACAGAGATGCAGTTTTATATAAGAATTATCAGGACACCGTGGACAGATAGGAAGAGCAATGAAGCTATCTTTAAAGAAGTTAACTTATACATCGATCTGGTTACGCGCATCAACAGAAGACTGCCCACATGCTTTTGACATGTCAATAGAAGAGAAAGGCTTGGGATCTTCACAGCGGGAAAGTTGAACGAACGATAGAACGAACGAACACACTTTATTGTCAAAGGGTTAAGAATTTGGCACGCAGGCCCGTCTAACACTCTGCCCTTCTATCACTCACTTTTATACATTATTTCATTCACACATCATTCAAGGCTAATAGAGAACAGCAACAATATAAAAGATATGCATTATAAAGGCATGGGCAAAATGCGAACATCAAACACACGACTCAGTAATATTAGTCAATGGTGTGGCACTTGTTATTAGCTATGTGGAATATACTGGCCTACCAAAAGGGGACTGGCTGTTATACTAGGATTTTGTTATTATTATTATTATTTCTATTATTAAGGGGGAAGGTAATCCGTACTAAGATAGTGTTCGAATAATTTACGATTATATGAATAGGGATTGGTGATGTCTTTGATTTCTTGTGGAAGATTGATCCACAGCTGAGCTGCAGAGCACGTTAAGCTTGTTTTGTATAAGTCAATCCTAGGCTTCGGAATGTGTAATATATTTAAACGTTTACTGTGTCTAGCATTATATTTAAACAATGGCCAAAGGTAATTTGGGACATTCCGATGCAGGATTTTGTGAATTAGTTTAGCCTTATTGAAAAGCAGGCGTTTGCGGAGTGGTAGAACTGAAGGCGTTTATGCAGGCTAGGATTGTCAGATAAATGTTTGCTATAAATTAGACTCATGGCCCGTTTCTGGAGTGAGTAAAGTCGCTTGGTGTTTGAATTAGAACAACCGTCCCAGATTGTAGAGATTGAAGGAGAAAAGAGACATGGGGACCCCGAGAGAGAAGATGCTGGATAGTTTAACACCATGTTATGGAGGTAAGCCGGTATCAGAAATGATTCGCAGCGCAATAGACAGGAGGCTGTAGTCAGACATGATCACAAATGCCACACGGCATGGACTATGAAAAGACACAAGTATTAAAACATACCCAGGCTGAACTGCGGTTAATGGCATTAATATTCACAACAAAATCACAAGCGTATTAAAAAAAATGGCTGCATATTCGTTACAGAGCGCTGCAGTCAACCCCGGTATTCTTTACTGTTTGGTTTTCTTCATAGTTTACGTCCACTTAACCTTTGGTAAGGATGGCTGTCACGTTCTTTTCAGGGCCCATTCCTCACTGGTCCAAGCCTGACATCCAACTCACGTCTGTGGCTCCTAGTAGTTGTCAGCATGCGAATGCTCCGCAACCCCACCCCGGGGCAACGGCTGTGAACGGCCGTTAACACCAGGCAAGAGTAACCGATTCGGCGTCAAACCAATCGGTGAACTAGCGTTTGCCTACCCAACATGTGAAGAAAGAATTCGGCAGACTGCGCGGAAGAAATCATTGATTCAAAGGGCAAGGCCTGCAAAGTGTTGTGGAACGTAATGAGCACGATAAGGCACGTAGAGCGCCTTGGTCATCCACTACATCTGTATTAGTCTCCAGTCGTCTTTACTTGAGTGAGCAGATCACTGGACCTGGCAGGACATTGTCATATGCCGATGATGTTTTAGTGTATCGTCAGGGTAAGGATAGAGAGGAGGTTGCTGTGGAACTACAAACCGAACTCAATCGCATAAGTACTTGGTGTGATGAAGCTGGGGCAATGGTCAACCCAACTAAGGCAACAGTGACCTGGTTCTCGTTGAATAATCATATTGTCAACAATCCAACACCAACTGTAATGCTGTGTTCAGAGACGGTGGAAAGAACGCAGGCAATGAATTACCTGGGGATACGTTTGATCGAAGCCTTGCTTATAATGTGCACATAGACCAGGTGAATAACAAAGGCCAAGCGGGGTTTGGCAGCGATGCGGGTGATGGCGGCAGTAAACTGTGAGCAGCGCCATCTATGTCTTCTGTACGAGGGGCTGGTCATGTCTGTTTTGGAGTATGCAATGGCAATCCTGACTGTCAGCCATAAGCAGATAGAAAGGATGGAAAGGATACAGAATGAAGCTATGCGCATTATTCTTGGATGTACAAGAGATACAGCATGCAGGGCGATGCGCTACCTTCTTGATTTTCCAACCATTGAAGAGAGAATGCAAGTTTGCAGGGCACGTGCCTACCTCAGAATTAACGCAAACACACAGCATCCACTGCATAGTGAAATTAGGAAGGTGAAGGGCCAGCAGGTTAAAAAGAGGACGGTCGTGGATGGGTCAAGCCGAGGACATTCTTCAACAGGTGTGTTCACTTGAGGACTTAGAACCTGGCGAGGAGTGGGTGCAAGTGCCAACAGACTTCTGCACATCCTTTTCAGTTTGCATCCAACTAGATAGAAAATGCAGACAAGAAAATCCGGCTGCTGTTGAGGCTGAAGTACAAGCGTTGATTTTCGAGAATTCGCTAGACAGTGACGCGGTCATCTACACAGATGGGTCGGTCGTCCGACATGTGAGAAGCTCATGGGCCTTTACAGCTCGGGCCGGAGGGAGAATTGTGAAGGAGGACTCTGGTGCTTTCACTGAAACCACAAGTAGCCTGACCATGGAAGTCATGGCAGTAAGTAAAGCAATAACATGGCTCGAGACACAGACATTCACTAGGGCTTGTTTCCTTAGCGACTCAATGAACATGATCAAGAGGATAGAGGAGGGGTCGATTCGAAGAGAATGGTTGCTGCCTCTGAAGCGGTCTCGGCTGGCAAAGATTAGTTTCATCTTCGTGCCAGGGCATGCGGGAGTACAAGGAAATGAGCGGGCTGACAAGCTCGCAGGTGAGGCTACTGTTGAGGGCGGACGCGCCATGGACCAGGCTGACATTCTGAATGCTCTACGAGAAGTGAGACTTTTGCAAGAACCAAGTGATGACTGTGAATCTACAACAATGGCCAGACTGCGAGAGCAGCAAATTAAAAGAGGGGTGGCCAAACAAGAACACTACGCAGGAAGCCAAAGAAGATTGATAAACCAACACAGAACTGGCGTCGTTAGCCGCTACACGCTGCGGGATTTGCTGAGGAGGGGATCCGAGCACTTATGGACTGAGTGGTCCGATGTGCAACGAGGATGATCTGTCGACTAACTAGTCGTCTTTACTTGCTACTGGATTCAGATGGTCTAAGGCAAGAGAGTGTGTTCGGCGAATTTCGCAGCTCGTCCTTCCTTTAAAGCAGTTCATAGCGCAAGATATTCTTCATCTAAAGTTCAGTAGTTTGCCATTGATTTCTGAACAACCGGAACTCATACCATTGTATGCAAACCAACGCAAGGCGGCTGCTGCCAAATCGCACGCAGCTGTTTTTCGAACGTGGTATGCGGGATTACGAACTGCTTCCGTAATCCCTTCGCCATAGAGCAGGTGACAAGTGTATTACGTTCACACAAATACGAAATTCTCCACTTTGGGTAAATTAGTCACGTTACCAGATTTCTCGGCATCTTCTGACTAAACAAAAGAGGTACAATCACAAACGATACATAGGCTGACGGCATGTGATGTCTTGCTAGGGTTAGGCAGATTTACGTAGTTACGATTATCGTGGATGAGTGCACTTACCGATTTTGTCGCAACCTCTTGTGTACTAATTATGTAGAGTTTCATCATCATCATCATCATCATCATCATCATCATCATCATCATCATCATCATCATCATCATCATCATCATCATCATCATCATCATCATAATCATCATCATCATCATTATCATCATCATCATAATCATCATCATCTTCGTCGTCGTCGTCGTCGTCGCAAGTTAGTCTGTTCAGAGATGGGCGTAAATATCGTCGGTGCAAGCCCTTCCATTGCCTCCAGTTTTTAACAACTGTCTTCTCGTAACATACGCCTCAGCACCAAAGCATCCACATATTGTATGTCTGAGCACCTCAACACACATATTGTATGTCTGAGCACTGAAGTATCAACAAATTGTATATCTGAGCACTGAAGTATCCACATATTGTATATCTGAGCACTGAAGTATCCACACATTGTATATCTGAGCACTATAATATCCACATATTGTATATCTGAGCACTGAAGTATCCACATATTGTATATCTGAGCACTGAAGTATCCACATATTGTATATCTGAGCACTATAATATCCACATATTGTATATCTGAGCAATATAATATCTACATATTGTATATCTGAGCACTATAATATCCACATATTGTATATCTGAGCACTATAATATCTACATATTGTATATCTGAGCACTATAATATCCACATATTGTTTATCTGAGCACTATAATATCTACATATTGTATATCTGAACACTGAAGTATCCACATATTGTATATCTGAGCACTGAAGTATCCACATATTGTATATCTGAGCACTGAAGTATCCACATATTGTATATCTGAACACTATAATATCCACATATTGTATATCTGAGCACTATAATATCCACATATTGTATATCTGAGCACTATACTATCCACATATTGTATATATGAGCACTATAATATCCACATATTGTATATCTGAGCACTATAATATCCACATATTGTATATCTGAGCACTATAATATCTGCATATTGTATATCTGAGCATTATAATATCCACATATTATATATCTGAGCACTGAAGTATCCACATATTGTATATCTGAGCACTAAAATATCCACATATTGTATATCTGAGCACTATAATATCCACATATTGTATATCTGAGCACTATAATATCCACATATTGTATATCTGAGCACTATAATATCCACATAATGTATATCTGAGAACTGAAGTATCCACATATTTTTTATCTGAGCACTATAATATCCACATATTGTATATCTGAGCACTATAATATCCACATATTATATACCTGAGCACTATAATATCCACATATTGTATATATGAGCACTATAATATCCACATATTGTATATCTGAGCACTATAATATCCATATATTGTATATATGAGCACTATAATATCCACATATTGTTTATCTGAGCACTATAATATCCACATATTGTATATCTGAGGACTGAAGTATCCACATATTGTATATCTGAGCACTAAAATATCCACATATTGTATATCTGAGCACTATAATATCCACATATTGTATATCTGAGCACTATAATATCTACATATTGTATATCTGAGCACTATAATATCCACATATTGTTTATCTGATCACTATAATATCCACATATTATATATCTGAGCACTATAATATCCACATATTGTATATCTGAGCACTATAATATCCACATATTGTATATCTGAGCACTATAATATCCACATATTGTATATCTGAGCACTATAATATCTACATATTGCTAACCTGAGTGAGAAAGTATCCATATATTGCGTGATGTGTGTTTTTTTTTTTAACATCCTCGTTTTTTCTTGCGTGGATATCTCTGTCTGTCTGTCTGTCTGTCTGTCTGTCTGTCTGTCTGTCTGTCCACTTCTTTTTCATGTATCTCTATGTCTGTAGGTTTTTCTTACTGTCTCTTTCTCAGTTTCCGCCTGTCTCTAAGTGTCTCTGCATGTCTCTCCCTTGTCTCTGGCTTTCTCTGCATATATGTCTCTGTCTGTTTCTCTCTTTCTATCTCTCGCTGCTTCTAGATCTGTCTATCCATCCTGGTTTTTGTTAGTCTATGTGTCTGACTCTCTTTATCTCTCTCTCCCTCTCTCTCTCTCTCTCTCTCTCTCTCTCTCTCTCTCTCTCTCTCTCTCTCTCTCTCTCACTCTCTGTCTCTTTGTCAGCTTTTCTCTGCTCTATGTCTGTCTGTTTTTGACTGCCTCTATTTCTTTCTCTCTCCATCTCTCTCTCTCTCTCTCTCTCTCTCTCTCTCTCTCTCTCTCTCTCTCTCTCTCTTTTTTCTCTCTGTATCTTTCTCGGTTTTTCTCTGCTCTGTGTCTATCTGTTTTTTTCTTTCTCTTTCCATCTCTTTCAAACTTTCTCTCTCTCTCTTTCTCTCCCTCGTTCACTCTGTCTCTTTATCGGTTTTTCTCTGCTCTGTGTCTATTTTTTGTTTTGTCCGTCTCTCTTTCTTTTTTTCTCTTTCCATCTCTCTCTCTCTCTCTCTCTCTCTCTCTCTCTCTCTCTCTCTCTCTCTCTCTCTCTCTCTCTCTCTCTCGACCTACCCGCTCTCTCTCTAACCTCTCCCTCCTATACCTCTCTACCCTTCTCCTCACTCTCCCCCTATCCCGCTCTCTCGCTCCACCCCGTTCCTCCTCTACTCTCTACTCCTCTCTCCACTCCTCTCTCTCCTTCCCTCAATATCCTGTCCTTAGTATTTGGTCACTTTCATGACAACAGAAAGATGATGTATTGTTCTCTTCGCTTATGCAAAATCCCGTTCCTTTCAAAATGAAGCTAGTTTATTCATGCGAGTATGTGAGAATGAGTGTGTGTGGGCGTGTTGGTGTGTTGGTGTGTGGACGTGTGTGTGGGTATGTGTTTGGGTGGATGTGGGTGTGTGGGATTGTGTGTGTATGGGTATGTTTTTGGGTGGATGTGGGTGTGTGGGATTGTGTGTGTGTGAGTTTGTGGATGCTCGTGTGCGTTTATTTGGGCGTGGGGCAGTAAGTGCTTGCGAAGGCGTATATACGTATGGGCAGATGTGTGTATATGTGTTGAGTGTACAAGTTTATGTATGGATGTGTGTGTTATGTTCATGTTTGCGCGTGTGTATATGTCTGTGCTTGTATGCGTGTCCGTGTGCCTGTGTTCCTGGGCGCGCGCGTGCGTTCTCATTCATCTGTACTTTTAAATAATATGTACCGTTACATGTTGTACTAGTTTACAACATACATACAGTGTGGTAGTGTTTGTTGTTGTTGTTGTTGTTGTTGTTTGGTTGCTTTGAACTCAAGCATAGTCTATACACGTGCTATTACTTCTAGTGCACCGGACTGATATTAGTTTGCGTGTGGATTAGCTTTTCTTATTACCAGTGTCCCTCACCATCAGGCCAACCCACTCCGACTTCTGAGGTACTTGTAATTTACGTCCCCAAGTCAAGGACGAGAAGTCAACATTGTAGGCCAACTGACCAGTGTAGGGGATGAATCCGCTGCCTCGACATCAGCGTACCGGAAGTTTAAGAGCGAGCGTTTATTCATTCGGCCACGCTGATCTACAGCTACTTTTCTTCTTTTCTTCGTCTTTCTCTCTCTCTCTCTCTCTCTCTCTCTCTCTCTCTCTCTCTCTCTCTCTCTCTCTCTCTCTCTCTCTCCCTCCTCTCCTCACGCCCTCCGGTTTCTTCTTTCAGTCTGTCGAGTTCCCTCATCTACTCTATCACCTAGTGATTGAGTTTCCTTAGCCCATTATCAGACCACATTTGTATACTAGATCTACTCATTTGTCTTAATATCTTCATCTCGTCCAATATTTCCTTCCTCAGTCTCACTCACTCACTCACTCACTCACTCAAGTCACTCTTTCTCTCTCTCTCTTTTTCTCTTTCTCTGTCCCCCTTTTTCAGAATTTCATTCCCGCCCTCTCACTCTTTCTCTCTCTCCCTCTCTCTGAAAGATAGAGTGAGAAAGATGGAGAGAGAGAGAGAGAGAGAGAGAGAGAGAGAGAGAGAGAGAGAGAGAGAGAGAGAGAGAGAGAGTATGTATTTATGTTATAAGTAAATTTTTTATTGAGGTTTTTATTATTGGTATAAGTGTATGCGAGGGAGTGTGTATTTGTGTGTTATTGAGTGGGTGCATAACTGTGTAAATGATGTAAGTATGTTTGGAGGTATGTAAGTATATGCTTATGTATGTGCGTGTGTATGTGTGTCTGGCTGCCAGGCTGTCTCATAACATTGTAATATGCATTGTTTATGTTTACAACAATACTTTTTTCCCCATGTGAATGCAACATGCGAAAACATGTAACACGCGGCTCCAACCCATCTTCTCCTTTCCTTCAATTCAAACACCACGCCTCTTCATGAGTCTTTTTTCTCTCCTGATATATTTCTCTCCCATTCAGATCTCCTTTCTTTATTTTTGCCTGTTTCTTTACACAAACACACATGCTCTTTCTACCTCTATCTCTTTCTCTCTCTCACTCTCCCTTGTTGTCTATCTCTCTCCCTGTCTTTACCTCTCTCTCTCTCTCTCTCTCTCTCTCTCTTATATCTTTCTATCTCCCAATATCTCTTTCTCTTTGTCTATCTTCTATCTCTATATCTTTCTCTTTCTTTCTCTCTCATACACTCTCGCTCTCACTCTCTCTCTCCCTGTCTCACGCTCTCTCACTCACTATCTCTCTCTCTCTCGCTCTCTTGAATTCTCTCTCTCCCTCTCATTCACTCTCTCTCACACTCTCTCACACTCTTGCTCTCTCTCCCCCTCTCTGTATCACTATATGTCACTCTCTGAGAGATAGAGAGTGATAGAGAGTGAGAGAGCTTCTCTCACTCTATCTTTCACTCTCCCGCTCTCTCTCTCTCTCTTTCTCTCTCTCTCTCTCAGCTTTCACTCTCACAGTCTCTCACCCTCTCTCATTCACTCTCTCTCTCTCTCTCTCTCTCTCTCTCTCTCTCTCTCTCTCTCAACACGTGCTTTTCTAAGAGACCCTCCCCTCTGAAGCGGAAATAAATAAATAACTTTTATTGAACCAGCGACCACTTCAGTAACTCCTTTGTCTTCTGCTTGGAGAAAGTTAGAGTGGCTTCCCTTGATCACCCGGGGCAACGACATTAGATATGCGGCCATATTGGTTTTGGAATGCACTGACAGAATAAAATAAATAATGGCTGAGGGCGACTTTCAAGTCTTTTACTAGTATTTATATTTTCAGTAACACACTTGGGTGGCGCGGTGGAAGCCGGGTAACACTCACCGTTTTTGGGTGGACGTCCGGGGTTTTACGCTAGTGTGGCTTTCTATATGTAGAATCAACAGGACAAACTATGCGTCTGTTTGAGTGTCATTGTGTCCTCACCGTTCTGTTGTTCAGTAGCATCTGGTTAGTTCTTCTTGTTCTACTTGTCCTTCCTTCCTTCCTTCCTTCCTTCCTTCCTTCCTTCCTTCCTTCCTTCAAATCTTCCTTCCTTCCTTCCAATCTTCCTTCCTTCCAATCTTCCTTCCTTCCCTCTAATCTTCCTTCATTCCTGCCACTTCCTTCCTTCCTCACAATCTCCCTTCCTTGCAGTCTTCCTTCCTTCCTTCCACATCCTTCATTCAACTTCCTTCCTTCCTTCCACTTCCTTTCTTCCTTCTTTCATTCCTTCCTTGCTTCCTTTCTTCCTTCTTTACTGCTCTCTTCTTCTTCTTCTTCTTCTTCTTCTTCTTCTTCTTCTTCTTCTTCTTCTTCTTCTTCTTCTTCTTCTTCTTCTTCTTCTTCTTCTTCTTCTTCTTCTTCTCAATCTTCTCTTTACCTCCTCCTTCCTCTCCTCATTCTTGATCACAATCTCCTCCACAGCCGCCTGGTCTTATTCCATCACCAGCTCCTTCTCTTCTTCCTCTTCCTTCTCTTCTTCCTCATCTATCCTTTCTTCTTCCTCGTCCCCATGTTGAGGACTGACGTGCATTCGTTGACTCTGCCTAAGTCTCCCCCCACCCCACCCCTTTTACGAGGCTTGTAATACTGTGTGCTTGTATGCTCCTCTGTGAGCACCAACGTAAACACATTTCCAATCCAATCACTCACACAATCTAGTCTGTTTCCAATCACTCACACTATCTACTGTTTCCAATGACTCACACAATCTGTTTCCAATCACTCACAAAATCTACATTGTTTCCATCAGACCAAATCTTTGACACCTCTCACAAACTTGCCCGAGAAAGTAGAAATTGTAAACCGGAGTTCCTCTGGTAGTTTTCAGACAACTGTAATCATTCGGTCTTAATTCACCAAGTTCCCTTTGGTCAAGCGGTTTGTGAATTTAACTGCCAGTCCTTTGTGTATGCCTTCAAATACCGATACAATGACATGCATTAATGGGCACATCACTGAATGTCGACCAAGTCTCATCTCATCTCATCTTGTTCGTCTTGTACCTTGCGGTGTCGAGGTGAAGTGGAAACATCGTGAGAGTGCCCGTTTATGGGCTTCATGTATCAAGATTCACTCTGTCTATTGTTAACGTGGTCGGCTTCTCCTTCCATTTGGTTTATTTATCATTGCTTGATGTGGGATACTGTTAGTTGGTAGCTTGATTACATGACCAAACCATTTAACTTGCTGCCTTCCAATAAAATATTGCGCTGCTATAACCTCCACTTGAGTCCTGATTTCTTCATTTCTAATTGTCTACGTTCTTGACACATTGAGTCTCTTCTCAGGAATCTCATTTCTATTCTTTTTCTTATTTCTTTTCTCTTTGTCTGTCATTTGTCAAGGTTTGGCATTGGTAACATAGAGTTGGTAGGAAGATTGTGTTGTAGAGTGGTTTATTAGTAACTATTGATACATGTGTGTTCGTTAGTATTGGTGGCATTTGCCCAATGAGTCAGTTTGCCTTAATGCATCTACTTTCCGATTTCGTCTTCTGATTTGCTATTGGATGATATTATACTTCCTAAGTACATGAAGCTCTTTACTTGTTTCAGGGGGTGTTCTTTTATATTAATCTTTGTTGTTTTGGTTTCTTTGGTTATATTCATTACCTCTGGATTTACTGGTGCTAATTTTCATGTTATGTTCCTTACACGCTTCGTTTAGACTATTCATGTGGTCTTGTAATTCTGCTTCTGATTCTCCTATTAGTGCTTGATCGTCCGCAAATAGGAGTTCTTTAATGGTGTAATTTGCCGATGGTGCTTCTTCTGTGTTCTGTTCGTCGTGAAAGGTGTTCTTGCAGTCTCTGTTTGGCTGGTGTCTTTACATATGCTGTCTATATAGGTAATGAACAAGAGAGTCGGCAGGACACAACCTTGTCGTACTCCAGATCTTAAGGAGAAGGGTTTTGTGTGTCCGTCATTTGTTCTCACTGTGCATTAACTGTTGTTGTATAAGGTTATAGTTAATAAGTTTGTTAGATGTGTACTCACTCCATAACGTTTAAGGATTTTCTAAGCTTGTTTCTTTGTACACTATCAGATGCCTTTTCTTAATCGATAAAGGCTAATAGAGTGTTTCATTAATTTCGATTGATTTGTCTGTAAGTTGTCTACTTGCAAAGATGGCTTCTGTGCATCTTTTGTTTTCCCAACTCCAATTTGTGTTTCGCTTAGCTGGGGGTCTGCTGTAGTTCGTAATCTTTTCTCAAGAAATTTACAAAATATTGTTTCCAGTATGACTCAAAAGGGAAATGCCTCTCTATTGTACTTCTTAATTGTTCTACGTTAAGTACCAGCAGTTTTTGGCTGTTTGTGATCTCTTGGCAAGTTTAAGTTCTGTCGTTCGCCATTGCTTTCTGAACTACCGTCACTTATATCATTTTCAGTAAAGAAAAACAACGCAAGGCAGACTGCCGCCAAATCGCCCGCAGCTGTGTTTCGAACGCGACATGCGGGATTACGATCTGCGCCCGTAAATCTCTTAGCCACGGAACCGGCAGTTTTTCGGCTAGGCTGGCCGAATTCTCCTTCGGGAGACCCGGGTTCGAATCCTCGGTAAGATGTGGCGTTTTTCTTTTCTTTTCTGTCGGGGGCAAAAAGAAATGTCTGACCTCCTTGTCAAACACCGCACGGTACTATATTGGCAGTAAATTACAGTGTGAAAATCCCCCACCGGCTTGCTAGGCCAGTCGCATACCTACCTAGTCTAACAGGTAAAAATGATGACATAAAATTGCGTGGGCTGTAATTATAAATAAGAGAAGTCACCGTTGAAGCAGGTTATAACAACAGAAAATGAACACAGTTAGATACGTGGAAATTCCGCGAGAAAAAAAAATTAACGATAAAAACAATAAATACAGACACAGTGTACATACCTTACAGCGAACGTCAATCCGGCAAACGGAAATGAGAGGATGAAAATGTTAATGTTAATAATAAAAACAAAAGATATAAATTAAATTATACTACAACACAACGAATCCACGACTTGTTCATCTGACAGCTTCCCTAGAAACAAAGTATGTGCAATGTCCTAGCAAAGTTTTCTGTTTGCGTTTTAATATTACATTTTAAATTAAATGCTCAAATTTCCCTTTACATCTGTTAGTATTGTTGTTGACGAAAATTACTTATGATCGAAACCCCGATTTGTTATGTTGTGGTATAACTTATTTTTATCTTATTTATTTATTTTATCATTGATAAGTTTAACCTGTGATTTCCTTTTGTTTCTTTTGAGCTGGTTGTAAGGTATGTATGTACGCTGTGTTTATTGTCTCTCACTTTCCACAGGATGTACACATTCGTAACTGGTTTTATTTTGTATCGGATGTAATGAAGATATGACTGTGCTGTATGACAGTAGACGGTAATACCTGCTGTTTGTTAGTGCCTTATGTTAGGCGGCGCTAACTAAAACCCGACATCCCATATAATGCCAACAGCTTCGGACGGAGTAGCGCGATTGGTAGGATACAAGCCTTATCCTAGTGCGAGGAAAACTAAATGTTATGGCAGGACAGACCAGACCCTAAGCCTTGGTTGGCATCTTGCCTAGGATAGAAGCTCTGACAGGCGGATAATTAGAGCATTGCTTTGCTGATACGGCAACTTCTGCAGCTGGTCTTGTTCCAGATGTGTTGGTGTTCCCTTTTGTGTGACGTAAACTAGGCAGACCGTGAGAGGGATAATGCTGCATGAGCAACACATGGTCTCTACAATTTAGCCTAGGCTTTGTGCCATGGAGCCAGCTCTTTGGCGAAGGGGTAACCATGGCAGTTCGTCATCCCGCATACCGCGTTCGAAACACAGCAGCCGGCGATTAGGAAGCAGAACACCTTGCGTTGGTTTCCCATACAAAGATATGAGTACTGATAGTTCAGAAAGGATGACAAACTACTGAACGTACACTTGCCCAGGAATCACAAACAGCCAACAAATGCTGGAGTTGACTGCTACGTCCTGTAAAGGATATGCAGCTAACTACTGGCTAAAAAGAAACCATTAAAAGTGAGATAGAAATTGCTATAACCATGCCATTGTCTCTTCTAACCCGCCAATATTGTTGTTAAGGTTGTTAAGAGTGTTCAGCACGTGACATAACGGTGCAGCGTAAAGAAGGCCGCCGCACGTTTGACATTCACCAAAGAGGAACAGTGTTCTGTTATCCATTTTTTTGTGTTAAACAGTGGCGGTGTGAGATTCATCAGTCAATGAAGGTCCATCATTGTGATGCATGCCTGTAGTCCAGCAAGTGTATGGGTGGAGTAGGAAGTGTCAAAGCGGCGTGACTTCTGTGATAAACTGTTCAAGACCGGGTCAGGTACACAGAGTAGTGACACCGGAGATGTTTTTCTACAGGAATTCAAGCACCTTATCGGCGCTGGAAGTCTTGCATTGAACATAGTGGTGACTGCATCGAAAATTGATACATTTGCTCTTTACTTTTTCAAAATGTATTTTCTCTCTCTCTCTCTCTCTCTCTCTCTCTCTCTCTCTCTCTCTCTCTCTCTCTCTCTCTCTCTCTCTCTCACACACTCACCACACACACACACATACACACACACAAATACACACACACACAAATACACACACACACACACACTTAAGGTTGTAATTTGAATCCCCTCGTAATTGAAAACGTATGTTAGAAGGTCCATGCGATATGTGACACCATACGTCTATGCACTCACTCGGGAATTCCCACTGAAGTAGCACGACTCAAACATATTACACAGACGGTTCATGCTTATCATCCTGTAATCTTACTCATATGTTCATTTACACGCAGAAGCCACCAAGAGTATGTCACACGATTTACTGCCTGGCATATTTCTCTGCATTTCGTCAGGGGCATAACTGCAGAGTTATATGTCATGTGAAGTCAATAAACAAATAATATTTTGGCTAAAATACTTAAAACACATAGTCAAAGATATTGTTCGAATGTGGAGGATTTGTTGTCTCCATGGTAATCTTAAATTTATAACGAAATCTTTCTGCTTGCACAAAAATCTGTACACACGAATGAATGAATACTTATTTCATTGTAAATTATCATTATTACAAATTATCATTTTCACAAATTATTATTATCGCAAATTATCATTATCACAAATTATCAATCTTTCATTAGAAATTATCATTATCACAAATTATCAATCTTTCATTAAAATTATCATTATCACAAATTATCATATCACAAATTATCATAATCACACATTATCATTATCAAAAATTATCATTATCAAATTATGGGAATGCCCCGATTGCTGTTATGTCGGTTCCTAAATCAGTCAATCAATCAATCAATCAATCAATAATCAATCAATCAATCAATCATGTGCCGTGCCGGAAAGCGTGGACGATCATGACTCGCCCTGTCACTCGATCACCAGTGTCGTGGATCAGCTCAGTGTTCCTGTCTCGTCCATGTCATGTGGCCAAGCCATCCAGGTATTTTCCTCTCGGTCTTCCTCTTGGTCTGTTCCCTTCGATCTTGCCAGTTGTCACCAAGTTCTCCAATCCATTTCTTCTCATAACATGTCCAAAAAATTTTGACTGTCTACGTCTAATTTCTCTAATCAGTTTACGATGTTCATTTGTCTCCTGTAGTACTTGGTCATTGGTTTTTCTGTCTGTTCATGTGTATTCTTTGCATTTTCCTCAGAAACCACATTTCTGCAGCCATCAGATGTTTTTCAGCTTGACTGCTCATTGTCCAAGTTTCACATCCATACAAAAGAACAGGCTCTATGTATCCCCCCAACACTCTTTTTCTCGTTTCAACTGACATTTTACAATGTTTTTCATCTTGCTAAAGGCTACTTTCGCCATGGCGATTCTTGTTCTAATCTCTTCAAGACATCTCTCATCAGATGTTATGACTGTTCCAAGATAATTGGACCGATTCACTTGTTGAAGAATATTTCCATTTACTTGTATATTACATTGTGGCACTTCTTTCTTCCTAGTGACGACCATAACCTGAGTCTTTTTCCAATTTAATTCTAACCCCAGTTGCTCACTGTGTACAACAACCGCATGTACTAATTGTTGCAGGTCCTGCGCATTGTCTGCAATTAATACTGTATCATCTGCATATCTAATGTTATTGATGTTTCGTCCTCCAATGCTGATTCCATTTATATCCTCTACATTTCTGAAAATATTTTCACTGTATAGGAAAAAAAAGATCTGGAGACATCACACATCCCTGCCTAACACCTCTCTTAATTGGCTGATACTGTTCCACTTCATTATCAATCCTTATTGCAGCTTGTTGTTTCCAATACATGTTTTTTATAAGTCTAATGTCTTTCCCATCAATTTGTAGATCTGCAAGCATATCCACTATGTTGACATGTCTAACTCTATCACAAGCCTTTGTATAGTCAATAAAGCACAGATGTATATCCTTGTTTACTTCTATAGCACGTTCAATAACTGTTCGCAGCATATACACAGCATTTACTGTACCCTTTCCTTCTACAAACTCACATTGTTCTTCCCCTATTTCAGTTTGTATCTTCTTCCTCACTCTTTGCATGATAATTCTTAGCAAAATTTTTGTGATGTGACTCATTATACTAATTGTTCTATGTTGATCACATTCCAAGGTTCCTGATTTCTTTGGGATTACAATAAATACAGAGTTACATAATTTAGGAGGTTAATCTCCAGTATCATATAATGTGTTCAGCAGTCTGGTGACTTGCTCTAGTCCAAATTCTTCTAAAGCTTTAATAATTTCTTTTGTCATGTTATCTGCACCGGGGGCCTTGCCAGCTTTCATATGCTTAAGAACATTTCGAACCTCCATCTCCAAAATTGGCGGTCTTTCATTATTAAATCTAATATCATACTGTTATCTCTGTATATCTCTATTATCATCATAAAGGTGTTTCGCATAATCTGTCCATACATGTAGAATCTGGTCTTTTTCTATTATGATTTTGCCATCTTTAGTTTTTAGACACCCTGTTGATGTACTTGTTCTTTTATTAGTAAGTTCCTGAATTCTTTTGTGCACTAATTTGGTATTTTGACTGTTGTGTTGGTTTTCAATTTCTAAGCACTTTTCCTCAAGCCATGCTTCTTTTGCCTCCTTACATAATATTTTGACTTGTCTGTGAATTTCTTTATATTTGACAGAATTATTTTTGTTGAGTCTTCTTGTTTCCATGAGCTGTAAAATTTCTTCAGTCATCCATTTCTTATGACCCACCTTCTTTAATTTTGGAATAGTTGTTTCTGCAGCCACATAGATTGAATTTTTCAACGTTTCCCATTGATCATCCACATCCTGGAATAATATCTCTAGATCAGACAATATTTCAAATCTGTTCTGTACTTCTATGTTGAATTTGTTTTGTATTTCCTTGTCATTACTCAATGTACACAAATCATATTTAGTGTTTCCTGTTGTATACTTGACTTTCTTCAACTTTATCCTCAATGTTCCTGTGAGTAATCTGTGGTCACTATAACAATCAGCACTGGGAACTGTTTTTGCTACTGTTAGCGCGTTTTTAAATCTTCTGCTAATGAGAATGTAGTCAATCTGGTTTCTAATCCTGCTATCAGGACTCCTCCATGTCCATAATCTTCTAGGGTGTTGCTTAAACCAGGTGTTTCCTACGATCATTTACTGTTCTTTTGCCCACTCTACGAGTCTGTATCCTCTTTCATTTCTCTCTCCTAAACCATAGTTTCCTACTGTGTATCTATCCCCTTGATTTCCTACTTTTGCATTGAAGTCCCCTATTAAGATGTTTATTTCTGAATTTTTACATTTCTTTAAGGCAGACTCTATGTCATTATAAAATTCTTCTACACTATCTTCACTGGATTCTCCTGTTGGGGCATATACTTGAATAATATTTATGCTAAAAGGTCTGCCACTTAATTTAACTAGTAGAACTCTGTCCGACACGGCCCAATATCCTTGAACAGATTTTGATGTTTTCCGGTCCAAAATAATTGCCACTCCCCTATGACGATCTTCACCTCCTGAATAAATAATCTTGAAATCTTCATCTATCTTGATGCCTGCTCCTGTTAATTTCGTTTCGCACATACCTAATATATTAACGTTTTCCCTTCCAATTTCTTGTTTTATGTTCTCTAATTTTTCACCGTCGTTTAACGCCCTAACGTTCCATGTTGCTAATTTTAACGTATCTGTCCTTGTCTTGCGATGATCAGTCTTTAAGCGAATCATGATGTACTAGGCACTTTTAAAGAGGTAGTTTGCCGTTGCTTTCCTCTATGGCAGTGACCGTACTGGTCGGAGACCGCAGCCATTGACGCAAGAAGAGCTCCTCTGCCTGCCGTCGTGAATTCGAGACCATGACCAACAAATATCTGTCGGCTGCCCTCAAAATTTCATCCACCACCTGCTTCCGTGGCTTCTTTTGAAAACTTCCAATAAAAGAACACAAAATAACATCACATAATCCACAGGAAAACACTATTCACAGGAAATCCATAGGAAATCACACGAAATCCAAAGGAAAACACTAAATAGCGTCCCCCCGAAAAGTACGCGTCATTTTGTCGCCATTGTACCGGAAGTCCAGAATTATATATCAATAATAAACACTGGCATTATCACACAGTACCATTATCACATTTTATGATTGTCACAAAATAGCATTATCACAAATTATCACAATTATCACTATCACAAATTACATTATCACAAAATATCATTATAATAAATTACCTTTATCGTAAATTATCATCATTATCACTAATTATCACTATCATAAAAAAAATCCCCCATTGTTGGTTACTTAGTCTGCAGGGACAGTTAATGGTGTAAGATTTGGAGCGTAAAACTTCTTTCTCTTTCCCTTAATCTGTAACCTTCTTCAGAAGACTGGGGTCAGCACCATGTACACAATACTCCTTAAGATGATGACACAGATCCATTACTTAATTTACCGTCGATATGTGGCTGGGGTGTGTCTCCAGGAGCAATTCTACATTTCTGTGCAGGTTAAGCAAGTGTCGTGTCATGTTTGTTTGTATGTTTATTGATGTATTTTTACTATTTATTTATTTATTTATTTATTTATTTGTTTGTTTGTTTGTTTATGTGTTTGTATATTTATATAGTAATTTATCTATTTATTTATTTATTTTTTTATTTGTTTGTTTATTCGTGTGCCTGTTTATTTATTTGTTTGTTTGTTTGTTTTCTTATTTTGTGTTTGTTTATTTACATATTTATTTATTTGTTTATATGTTTATTTGTTTGTATATTTGTTTGTTTATTTATTTGTTTGATTTGATCTGTGTTTGTTTGTTTAATTATCTAATTGCTTATGTGTTTGTTTGTTTATTTGTTTGTATAACTATTTGTTTGTTTGTATATCTATTTATTTCTTTGTTCATTTGTTTATTCGTTTGTTTATTTATTTCTTTATTTGTCTGTTTGTTTGTTTTGCTATTTGTTTATTTATGTATATATCTATTTGTTTGTATATTTATATGTTTGTTTGTTATTTGGTTTTTTAACTCTGTGTGTATTTGCTTGTTTGTTTATCTATTTCATTGTTTGTTTATTTATTTATCTATTTATTTAGTTGTTTATTTCTGTGTTTGTATGTTTATTTGTTTGTTTGCCGTTTTATTTGTTTATATGTTTGTTTACTTCACTGTGCGTTCCGAGCCACATCAAAGATTTATCAGAATCTAGATTTCTCATGCAGAACACAATTCTCCCAATATCAACCACGGACGCTTAATGCAACTATTGCTCGCAAAATCATAACAATGGAGACTTGGTGCCGGTGGGAGTAATCGGGGCAGATACAATTATGAATGAGGAAATTTAAAGACTTGGTCTGAAACCAGTCATGCTCTTCAATATAGAACAGATTAAATGATTTGGCCACCCCACAAGAATGCCCTGGTACCATTTACCACAAAGAGCCACATTGAAGAAATATAATGGATACAGAACAAGAGCAGTGCTGGGGTAGATGTAAAGATCTTGTATGCTCTCTTTCTAATGCTCTTTGTATGTTGGTATTCATTTCTCTAAGAGTGCTCTTGATACCATTAATCCATCTTTTACGTGGTCTTCCCATTGCTCTGTATCCATTATATTTCTTCGATGTGGCTCTTTGTGACGGATGGTACCAGGGCATTCTTTTGTGGTGACTAAATGACTTAATCTGTTTTTCTGTAATGAAGTTCATGACTGGTTTCAGACCAAGGTGTTTTCTATTTTCCCAATGTCTAATTCTATCTACTCCCTCGGCTCCTCTCTGTTGTTATAATTTTGCGCTCATTAGTTGCAGCTTGCGTCTTCATTTGACAATGGTAGCATAATGTCGATAAAAAACATAATTCTGATGAGAACTGCTTTAGAACTTCTAGTTTAGTTTAGTTTAGTCGACGGATCAACATCACGGCACACGGGTGTAACCCATAAGAGCTCCGTTCTACTCCTAGCTCAAGCCTGAGTCGCAGAATTTTAGCTCGGTGCACGAACTCCGTAGCACCGGCGAGGATCCTGAAATACTTTGGGTAGATTTTTAAGCACCGTTAGGCTACTCTTTTTCGATTTCCAACTGCCAAGGGATGTTTTACGTGCGCAACAATACACACGGGCGTCCGATCTCACTACTCAGAGACCAGGGGAAATGTTTGTTACTAGAAGTCCACGTGAAAAAATTCCGGCCTTCGCCGGGGCTTGAACCCGGGACCTCCAGCACTCGAGGCGGGCACCATACCTCGAAACCATTCAGCCCCCTAGAACTTCTAGTTATTTTGGTTTATCACTTCTAGATATAGTGCTTTAGCACTTATATGTATATTGCTTTAGCACTTATATGTATATTGCTTTAGCACTTTTAGGTATATTGCTTTAGCACTTATATGTATATTGCTTTAGCACTTTTAGGTATATTGCTTTAGCACTTATATGTATATTGCTTTAGCACTTTTAGGTATATTGCTTTAGCACTTATATGTATATTGCTTTAGCACTTATATGTATATTGCTTTAGCACTTATAGGTATATTGCTTTAGCACTTATAGGTATATTGCTTTAGCACTTATAGGTATATTGCTTTAGCACTTATATGTATATTGCTTTAGCACTTATATGTATATTGCTTTAGCACTTATAGGTATTTTGCTTTAGTATTTACATGTATTTTGCTTTAGTCAGGGTTCTCCTTCGGGAGACCCGGGTTCGAATCCCCGTTAATGTGTGGATTATTTTCTGTCGTGGGCAAAAATGAAAACCCTAACCTGCACAGTTCATGACGACTGCACTAGTCAGGCGGCCTTAATTCCCCAGACTCAAGAACAGCCCCCCCCCCCCCCCCCCTCCGGCCTTCACTGCAAGGTACTATAGGCAGTAGATGGCAGTAGATGATTTATAAGTATATTTCTTTAGTACTTAGAGGTATTTTCCTTTAGTACTTAATGGTACCGGCTCTGTGTTAGTGAATGGGTCACAAACGAAATTCGTAATCCCGCATACTGCATTCGAAAAACAGCTGCGAGCGATATGGCAGCGGACCGCCTTGCGTTGGTTTTCATACAATGGTATGAGTAACGGTCGTTCAGCAAGAAATGGCAAACTACTGAACGTAATCTTGCCAAGAAATCACAAGCAGCGAACATATTATGGGGTTGAGTGCGACGTTGTGTAAAGGAAATGCAACTAACTAATTAATAGTTATCTTTGCATGCGACAGAAGTGGCTCTATTTGTCCCAGTACCCGAGTGACCTTTGTATATGTGTGGTGATTTCTTGATTTCTGTTCCTGACTAAATACTGAAATATTTTGACTAAATTAAACGAGGACGGAGGTTCTACAAAGCCTAGAGATATACGGCATGGTTTCTGGCAGAATAGGGTCGGCCAACGCGACAGGGGTCAGAGGACATGAATAATACAATGAGTATAACACGCATGAGGCAGGGGAGCTTGAGGAGGATCGAGATCCTATCCAAGGGATTGTGATGAGAGCGAAGTTCTGTAATGAAACTAGGTTAGTTTTTTTCATAATGGTGATGATGAGGTTGACGATAAAGTTGATGATCGTGGTGATGATGATGTTGATGATGGTGGTAATGTTGATGATCGTGATGATGTTGTTGATGATGATGGTAATACTGATGACCGTGATGATGGCGAAAACGATGATGATGATGATGATATTAATGTATATGATGATGATGTATATGATGATGGTGATGATGATGGCAATGTTGATGACCATGATGATGGTGGAACCGTTGATGACGATGATGATGTTGATGATGATAATTATGGTAATGATGCCGATGTTCATGATGATAATATGTCTACTGGAAATCATGCGCAAACTACCGATCACTTGAAGATTTATATTATTTTTGAGCTCGCTCGCTTTAAAGTCAAGCGTCGTCCATACACACTACTTCTAGTAGCAATGGACAGCATTTTGCGTGTGGATTTTCTTTCCCTATTACCATTGTCCCTCGTCATCAGACAAACCCACTCTGACTTCAGAGCTACTTGTAATTTACGCCCCCAAGTCAAGGACGATAAGTCAACATTTTAGCTCAACTATCTGGTGTAGGTGGTTGAACCCCTTACCTCGGTATCACCACACGGGATGTTTAAGAACACGCGTTCTTATACATTTAGCCATGCTGTCAAAGTTGACAAAGGACCGACTTGTGAAAAGAACAAAAACTTAAGAGTTTCTTTTGAATACGACAAAAACATTATTGTCCCTATACAAAGTACAATTCTATACGCAGTTGGAGTGCAAATACACATATATAAAATATACGTTTAAATGATATGTTTTGTTGCAGAGTGCGTGATTAGACTTCCTTATTGCATTAAAACGGTATTTGGAGGATACACAACCGGAGGGGTGAAAACAGAGGGGATTTAGAAATGTGGTTATTTCAAATAATGGCAGGATTCTGGTGACAAAGGAAGAACACACGCAGTCATAGAAAGAAAGTTTCAAGCAATTAGGTTGTAAAAAAAAAAAAAAAAAAACCAGTGAATGCGATCAAAGAGAGGCAATTAACATTTTATTTTTGGGGAGTATGAAACACAGATTTTCATGTGACAAGGGTTTCGATGGGAGGAATTGAGGGCAAGAAGGCTATCTCTCTCACCCTCTCTCTACCTCCCTACACCCCCTCTCTCTCTCCGTCTCCCCGAATGACAGCAGGCCAAACTCCTGCTTGACCAGGCCCAACTCCCATATAATACAGTTGGGCTGGCATCATCAGTTGTTAGTATTTACTAGCCCAGTCCGAGCTGCTGCACTGACGATATCTGCCACATAACGGAACACGCGCCACCAAGTATAAAGAAGAGACCTTACTGGATTTTCCCAGACAGTCACAAAACTGGACGACAAATATGAGAAACCAAGGAAAGGAAAACAACGTCATTGGACGGCAACGGGGGACGCTGTGAATTGTGGATTCGAAAGGATGTGTTTCTAAAAGGCTCCGTGTGAAGGTGACACCTGGAGGCGGTAATTTCGTGATGAAGCAGCTGGGAGTCCGGAGAGGAATGTATTAAAGACAACACAACAGTGGAAAGACCGGGTGCGGATACCTAGATTTTTATTTAATCAGTTGAACTGAGGATTTGGATAATTAGGCCTCAAGGGCAGCTAGCTGGACTTAGAGCTCGTAGGTAGATGTTATTTAGGTGAGCGCCGATCCTGCGTATAGGGATCAGCTCACGGTTCTACAAGAGTATATATTTTGTCCTGCGGCGGAATAAACGTACGTCTTTCGCTTGCTCGATTTGAGTCTGCCATATGTTCATGATCTGTTGGTAAGATAGAACATGTTTTGTTGTTCTGATCTGTTCTTGACGAGTTCAATTTGAGTTGCTTTAAGTGTACGGTCCCGTGGGATTTAGAGGACAGGCACTTCGAGACACATGGGGGCTCGTCCGGGATTTGAACTCAGACGATTTAGAAGAGACACACGCAGCTATCATACAACGGTATGATGATCAGACTAATAAGTCAGATAAGGGTATAACTGACAGTATTAGTAATGAATGTATAGAAACTATTCATGAAGCTAATGCCGTTAGCATACAAAATGGCAAACTAAAAGTTCATCAAGCATGGGTAAATGGTGAACCCACTACTTGCATTCGTGATTCTGGAGCTTCGATTGTCGGAGTAGATCGAAAGCTAATAAAAGAAGAAGATTATACAGGCGAGACTGTAGAGTGCAGAACATTCGGTGGCACAATAGAGAGATATAAGATTGCCACGATTACGATTATGTCACCATATTACGAAGGCACAATAAATGCAGCGGTATTACCAAATCCTTGTGCCGGATTACTGATTGGTAACATACCAGATGCGAAACAAGTAATGCATGATGAAGCAAAGCAATGGGAGATTGATCATGCAAGAGCTAACGCAATTACAAGAGCTCAAGACAAAAGGGATAAAGACAGTGACAAATTAGAAAATAATATCAGACTAGTGACTGATTTACCAGAAGATCAGAAACAGGATCCGACTCTAAAATCTTGCTTTAAGAAACTGAGTGAACCAACAAAACAAGGTAAAAGAGGTAATTGGAAATTTTTCCTAGACAATAATATTTTATCGAGGCGATATGATAGAGGTACATCACGTTATTTTCAGACTGTACTTCCATCGAAATATCGTACTGAAGCATTAAAATTAGCACATGATTCTCCATTCGCTGGTCATATGGGGATTGCTAAAACTACTAATAGATTGCTAACGCAGTTCTATTGGCCTGGATATAACAAAGACATTACCACACATGTACGTTCATGTACATTATGTCAGATGACCACACAAAAAGGCAAACATCCCAAAGCACATGTTCAGAAAACTGATTTGGCATCACGACCATTTCAGAAAATAGCTATAGATATTGTGGGTCCACTAAATACAACTACTGATCGAGGCAATAGATTCATATTAACTATGATTGATCTGTGTACTCGTTGGCCAGAGGCTATTCCTTTAAAGTGTATCACGAGTAGATCCATTCTAGATTCATTGTTGATATTTTTTAGCAGAATAGGATTTCCTAGCTGCATATTATCAGATAGAGGTAGTCAGTTTATATCAACGGCTACTCAAGAGGCAATGAAGATACTTGGGATTCCACAGGTGTTTAGTTCACCTTGGCACCCGATGACAAATGGTGTGAATGAGAACTACAACGGAGTTCTTAAATGAACTCTGGCGAAAGTTGCTGCGGAAAGGCCCAAAGATTGGGATATGTTATTACCAGCAGTACTATTTGCATACCGAGAGGTACCACAATTTAGTACAGGGTTTTCTCCATTCGAATTGGTATATGGAGCAAATCCAAGAGGTCCATTATTAATATATAATGACTTACTCACAAAGAAAACATATGATCATCCGAAAAGAGATGCATATGAAATGGTGACACAATTAAGAGAAAAAATTATCACAGCTTGTCAGATTGCAAAATCTGCACTAGACTGGAGAAAGATACAGACAATATGGTAATAGGAACGCCAAGACAATAGTCTTGAAAGAAGAAGAAGAGGTTTGGTTATTGTTACCTGATCCTCGAGATTGTCTTGTTACTTCATGGCAAGGTCCATTTAAGGTAATTAAGAAAATTAGCGATGTAGATTATCGTATTGATGTCAATGGCAAACATAAAATTTTTCATATTAATATGTTGAAGCCATATATTCCACGTGAGGATAACTCAGGTCAAGTGACAAAACAAATTCCTCATAGGATAGCAACAGCTTGTTGGGTAATTAATGAGCAACAAGAAGATGCTATACAACAACAAATTCCAACACCTATAGTGAATAGCGACAGTAATTGGCAAGCGATACAGATAAGTAAAGATTTATCAGTACAAGATAGAGAAAAGCTTATTATTGCAATAAAGGAATATAGTTCAATTTTTTCAGATAAACCGGGACAGACATCACTGATTAAACATAAGATAACTTTATTATCAAATATCCCAGTTAAAGTGAAACCATATCCTATTCCAATACATTATTTGGAAAAAGTTACTGCAGAAATTTCAGATCTAGATAAAACTGGAATTATAAAGAAATCAATTTCAAATTACTGTTCACCAGTTGTAATTGTTAAGAAAAAAGATGGGTCATTACGTTTATGCGTTGATTATAGGAAAGTTAATGAATTAACTTTACTAGATGCAGAACCTATGCCAAATATCGATGAGTTAATTGAAACCATGGCAAACTCGAAACTATTTTCGAAAATTGACCTTACAAAAGGATATTGGCAAATTCCAATGGAGGAAGATTCAAAGCATATTACAGCTTTTAGCACGCCGTTGGGTTTATATGAATGGGCATATCTTCCATTTGGTTTACAAAATGCACCAAGTACATTCATGAGAATGATGAGAAGATTACTTCATGGAATTACCAACGTAGCAACGTATATGGATGATATTTGTATTCATACTTGTGATATTGACACACATGTTAAAATTCTAAAACAAGTATTCCAGAGAATACAAGAACATGGGTTGAAAGCTAAACCAAGTAAAATTGAGATAGGGTTTACGGAGATACAATTTCTAGGTCATAGAATCTCTAACGGATTTAGGAAAACATTAGTTGTGACGAAGATTCTCAATATCAAACCTCCAACATCAAAGAAGGAGCTTAGGAGTGTATTAGGGTTGATTAATTATTATCAAAAGTTTATCCCTAATTTTGCACATATGACAGCAACATTCTCGGAACTGTTAAAGAAAGGTCAACCAACAAAGATAGTTTGGACAGAGGATCATGAGAAGTTATTACAACAAATAAAAACTCTATTTAGTACATATCCTATTTTGAAATTACCTGACATTTCAAAAGATTTTGTTTTACAAACGGATGCTAGTCTACATGCTATTTCAGCTGTATTACTTCAACTACATGAAGGGAAACTACATCCTATTCTCTACTTCAGTAAGAAGCTATCTGAAACTCAGAGAAACTATGCTGTTACTGAACTAGAAGCTCTAGCTTTAATTGAAAGTATTGAGAAATTCTCTAGATACTTACTAGGTAGGAAATTTCTGGTTCTTTCGGATAACAAACCTTTGCAAATTTTCAAATCGGGTCATCCGAAGAATTCTAGAATACATAGATGGTCATTACTGTTACAAGACTATGAATTTGACATCTGTCACATTCCTGGAAAGGATAATAATCTTGCTGACATTCTCAGTCGATTATAGTTGAATAGAAGGACAGTTCTTTGTTATAAGTTAATTAGTTATATATATTAATGTTCTGTTCTTTCATAAGTTATTAAGAAATTCGATAAAGATATATTCAGATAGCGCCGAATTGAGGGAACAATGCTATAAGAATCAACTAAATATTAATAGATTATTATTACAAATAGAATTTAGTCAATTAGGTACATAGGTTACCGATTTTCCATTGACAGCGTGAGTGAAGGCAATACTCGGAATAAGAACTTCACAAGAGACGCATGATTGGAACATTCATTGTGCATTCAATGGCTAAGCCAAGTATTTTGTTTTGTATTGTCACACTAACTGTGAACGGTATATGATTGTGTTAATAATAGTTATTCATTAGTTGATTGTTAAATTATTAATAAGTAATTGCAGACTGATATTAATATGATATTGGTATTAATATAAATATTGAATTCGATGATATTAATTATTTACTTGCATTAACAATGTTGTTGGATTAATTAATATTATAGTAGATGGATTAAGCTGCACAGAAGGAGCAAAAGAATAGATACAATCAAGCGACATTCTTAAGATATCCACAGGAAAAGGATCAATAGATTCTCAAGGCGGAAAGCGTATAAGTCACCCTACCCATGGAGATAAATTTCAGGAAAAGGAAAAGATGTATGGTACCAAACAAGGACAACAAGGGTCAACTACAACAAAAATGGTTACATGGAAAACCTTATTATTACCCTCGTCCTAAACTCATGGTAAAACCTAGAGTTAGGACTCACTTGTCTATTATGACAAGGTAGGGACTAATATGGTTATTAGTTGGTCTGATTGCCCATGATCAGCCACACGACGTCCAACGGAGGGTTTGGGCAGGTGGGCGTGCCCGTTATGTTGCTTTATTTTTTTTAGGGTGGATAAGGGGGTAAAAACCGAGTACTATTCAGTTGTGGTTAAAAAAATTGTTGTGGTAGTCGTACAGATATACAGATATAAAGAAAAAAATTATAAATAATTTTTTTATCTGGGATGGGGCATTATGCCACATAACGGAACACGCGCCACCAAGTATAAAGAAGAGACCTTACTGGATTTTCCCAGACAGTCACAAAACTGGACGACAAATATGAGAAACCAAGGAAAGGAAAACAACGTCAATGGACGGCAACGGGGGACGCTGTGAATTGTGGATTCGAAAGGATGTGTTTCTAAAAGGCTCCGTGTGAAGGTGACACCTGGAGGCGGTAATTTCGTGATGAAGCAGCTGGGAGTCCGGAGAGGAATGTATTAAAGACAACACAACAGTGGAAAGACCGGGTGCGGATACCTAGATTTTTATTTAATCAGTTGAACTGAGGATTTGGATAATTAGGCCTCAAGGGCAGCGAGCTGGACTTAGAGCTCGTAGGTAGATGTTATTTAGGTGAGCGCCGATCCTGCGTATAGGGATCAGCTCACGGTTCTACAAGAGTATATATTTTGTCCTGCGGCGGAATAAACGTACGTCTTTCGCTTGCTCGATTTGAGTCTGCCATATGTTCATGATCTGTTGGTAAGATAGAACATGTTTTGATGTTCTGATCTGTTCTTGACGAGTTCAATTTGAGTTGCTTTAAGTGTACGGTCCCGTGGGATTTAGAGGACAGGCACTTCGAGACAATATCGGTCCTGCCCATGCTTCTTCCCGCTGGTACTGGTGCCTTGTTGGCCAGCTGGTCCGCGTGCATGTCGCAAATTATGCTGGCATGTCTGGGTACTTTATATTGTTTCTCTCTCTAAATGTTACGGTTCTGTATTTCTCGCCCTAATGAAATTCGTTTTGTAACGTAAATAGACCCGCAAATCACGTTTTATGTAGATGTCTAGACTTGTTCTAGCATGTGTTATTAAATTTAGCTTCCATTTTTATGCGTACTGTGTAAGAGTGGGGGGGGGGGATTTATAGGTAGGAAATTCGAAAGAGGGGGGGGGGGTGACGTTCTGAACATATGGTAATGGGTGGGGGGATGACGTTCTGAACATATGGTAATGGGGGGGGGGGGATGACGTTCTGAACATATGGTAAAGGGGGGCATGGGCCAAAACAGCTTGAGAGACATTGGTCTAAGGAGACACTGTATCACGGGGCAGATAGATTTGAAGACTGATTACAATCATCCATCAATGCTCAGGTGAAATGATGGGTAATGATGATGATGAGGATGAGAGTTATGAAGATGAGGATGATGGGGATGAGGATGATGACGGCGTTGATGAGAGTGATGATGATGGATGATGAGGGTTATGATATGATAATGAGGATGATGATGAGGATAATGAGGATGATAAGGATTATGAGGATGATGATGATTATGATGATGCTGATGAGGATAATGATGAGGATGATGAGGATGATGAGGAGGGTGGTGATGACGAAGATGATAATGTTAATGATTAGGATGATGATGCTGATGATGCTGATGATGCTGATGATGATGATGATGATGATGATGATGATGATGATGATGATGATGACGAGGATGATGCTATTGATGATGCTGTTGATGATGATGATGAAGTTAGTTGCATGTCCTTTACAGGACGTTACAATCAGCCCCACAATGTATTGGATGTTTGTAATTTACTCATCAGTGTTTATTTAAGTAGCTTGTCATTGCCTTCTGAAAGAGATCTCATACTATAGAAATCGGGGGAAAATGGCTGATTTTGAACCTTCATCTCCCTACGTCGGGGAATCATCATACTGCGCGTCTCATTACCTCCCAAGCCACAGCTCGTTGGATTCTGAAAATTGTCCACTACCCCGACGTCACAGTCCTCCGACACCACGATATATACTTAACTGATTCAGTGCCAAACAAAAAGTGGGCTTGTACCAAACAAAAGTGGATGGCGGAAAATGGGAAGTAGGGATGTGTCACAGTTATAACTTGCGTTGTTAATATGGCAGCAGACATGTTGTATTATATATCAACTTAAAGTAGGTTGCTTAGATACAATCACTGCACATATATTTTAATTGAAACAACATTTTGTAATGACAACCTTTCGGCGACAATTAATCATCCCATGGCAATTAATGAATTAAACAGAAACAAAAGCAAATCCGAAAGTGGTATATGGCTTAGGGGTAGTGAACAAACTTGTTGAAAGAGGAGGAATAATAACACCCCCCCCCCCAACCCTGTAAATACTGTGCCGAGCTTAAACCCGAAGTCCTATGTGCTTTTGCTGTGGTAGCGGGTTCAACCCCTACTCCTGTCAGTTTGCCTAACATGCTGATTTTTCGTCCTTGACTTGGGGACTTAAATTACAAGGACCACTGAAGTCGCAGTGATTTCGTCTGAGGGCTAGGGTCACTGGTAAAAGGGAAAGCCAACCCACAAGCCTCCATAGACTACTAGCAGCAGAAGAAGAAGAAGAAGAAGAAGAGGAGGAGGAGGAGGAGGAGGAGGAGGAGGAGGAGGAGTCGCAGTCGCATTAACGTAACTCTGAAATATATCGGTCCCAATTCAAGCCTGCCGGCCTGGAATGTTTCAAGGGGTGTTCTGGTGCATCACATCCCTTTAGCAGAACATACGGAGTAGAAATTACGTTCGTGAATGAAACTAGACGAAGGCGCATCTATCGGTTGTCAGCCATGCTTGCAACAGACCGACGTCTACAACTGATTTGCATATCTGCCCATCTTATTTTGCATATCTTTTCTTTTTTCCTGGCGATAATTGTCAAGCGTCTGCGGAGCGTGCGAGTCCAGGTCGTGGAAGGAAGGTCAACCGTGAATCACGTTCTAGAAAAAAATATTGAGGTCAGTGACAGATCGGATAATGGGACTGCTTAAATTCTTAGTACACAGCAATTTCGCCGGCTTCGTGGCGAAAAAGTTACGAACGAAATTCGCAATCCTAATTCATCATCATCATATACCATGCCGTTAAATGTGAGCAGTCATGCTTTGCCATCTCACTCGATCACCAGAGTCGTGGATCAGCTGAGTGATTTTGTCTCTACCATACAACGTGGCCAAGCCATCCAAGTATTTACTTCTCTGCCCTCCCCTTGTTCTCTACCCCTCGATATTGCTAGTTGTCACCAAGTTCTCCAATTTATTTCATCTCATAACGTGACCAAACATTTTGACTGTCTACGTCTAATTTATCTGATCAGTTTATGCTTTTCATTTGCTTCTTGTAGGAGTTGGTCATTGATTTTCCTGGCTGTTCATTATATTCTGTGCATTTTCCTTGCAATCCTAATTACCGCTTTCGAAGCACAGCTGCGGGCGATGTGAAAGCAGACCGGATTGGTTTTCATACAGTGGTATGAGTGCCGGTCGTTCAGAAAACAATGGCAAATTACTGAACGTAATCATGCCAAGGAATCACAAATAGCAAACAAGAAATGCTGGAGTTGACTGCGAGGTCCTGTAAAGTCTAAGCAACTAACCTACACTGGAAGTCATAAGATCCGATGCAAGTTTCAGAACATTTCCTCTATTGTGCTAACTGCGATAGCATGCCGACACGTGGGTAGGTTCTCGAATTCACACCCAGGATGAATTTTCCAGTAATAGTTGATCTAGCGGCTGGCCGAGTGGCTAAGAATGACGGTTCGAATACTTGGTAAGATGTGAAATGTTTTCTGTCGGCGGCAAAAAGATAACCCTAGCCTGCATAGTTTGCGGTGATTGCACTAGCCAGGCGGCCTTAATTCCTCAGGCTCAAGTACCCCACCCTTTCCTAGACTGCAAGGTGCTATAGGCAGTAGATGACAGATCTAGGCTCCCATGTACACCTGGCCTACAATATTCCATCTCTCAATGGAGCATCGAAGCACAAGCGACTCACGCCGAGCCTTTTATGCGTTCTGTACTGGCTTGTGCGTCCTGTATGGCTTGTGCGTCAAGTATGGCTTGTGCTTCCTTATGGCTTGTGCGTCCTGTATGGCTTGTGCGTCCTGTATGGCCTGTGCTTCCTGTATGTCTTGTGCGTCCTGTATAGCTTGTGCTTCCTGTATGTCTTGTGCGTCCTGTATGGCTTGTGCTTCCTGTATGTCTTGTGCGTCCTGTATGGCTTGTGCTTGCTGTATGTCTTGTGCGTTCTGTATAGCTTGTGCGTCCTGTATGGCTTGTGCGTCCTGTATGGCTTGTGCTTCCTGTATGTCTTGTGCGTTCTGTATGGCTTGTGCTTTCTGTATGGCTTGTGCGTCCTGTATGGCTTGTGCGCCCTGTATGGCTTGTGCGTCCTGTATGGCTTGTGCGTCCTGTATAGCTTGTGCTTCCTGTATGTCTTGTGCGTTCTGTATGGCTTCTGCTTCCTGATGTCTTGTGCGCCCTGTATGTCTTGTGCGCCCTGTATGGCTTGTGCGTCCTGTATGGTTTGTGCGTTCTGTATAGCTTGTGCTTCCTGTATGTCTTGTGCGTCCTGTATGGCGTGTGCTTCCTGTATGGCTTGTGCTTCCTGTATGCCTTGTGCTTCCTGTATGCCTTGTGCGTTTTGTATAGCTTGCGGCTTCCTGTATGCCTTGTGCGTTCTGTATAGCTTGTGCTTCCTCTATGTCTTGTGCGTCCTCTATGGCTTGTGCGTCCTGTATGGCTTGTGAATCATTTATGGCTTGTGCGTTCAATACTGTCTTGTACGTCCTGTATGTCTTGTACGTCCTGTATGTCTTGTGCGTCCTGTATTTCTTGTACGTCCTGTATGTCTTGTACGTCCTGTATGTCTTGTGCGTCCTGTATGTCTTGTACGTCCTGTATGTCTTGTACGTCCTGTATGTCTTATGCGTCCTGTATTTCTTGTACGTCATGTATGTCTTGTGCGTCCTGTATTTCTTGTACGTCCTGTATGTCTTGTACGTCCTGTATGTCTTATGCGTCCTGTATTTCTTGTACGTCCTGTATGTCTTGTACGTCCTGTATGTCTTATGCGTCCTGTATTTCTTGTACGTCCTGTATGTCTTGTACGTCCTGTATGTCTTGTACGTCCTGTATGTCTTGTACGTCCTGTATGTCTTATGCGTCCTGTATTTCTTGTACGTCCTGTATGTCTTGTGCGTCCTGTATTTCTTGTACGTCCTGTATGTCTTGTACGTCCTGTATGTCTTGTGCGTCCTGTATGTCTTGTGCGTCCTGTATGGCTTGTGCGTTCAATACTGTCATGTGCGTCCTGTATGGCTTGTGCGTTCAATACTGTCTTGTGCGTCCTGTATGGCTTGTGCGTCCTGTATGGCTTGTGCGTCCTGTATGGCTTGTGCGTCCTGTTCTTCCTCCGTATGCCATCCAGAGGAGTCTCCGAAGCCAACTGGTCAAACCGTCTGCCTCGCGCTCCGAAGATTGTGAGTTCGACTCCGGACTACATCATTCGGTTCATGCATGCTACTTTCTCAGAGACTCCTGGGGGTCGTTACTGGAGCTACGGAGTTCGTGCTCAGTGCGACGCTTTCGACAGTCTGCCCTGCAGAAACAGACCACGCCATGTGGGATAACATCCGTTGAAGAGAAGTCTATCCTCTCGCCTTGTAAACTGTATGTTACCTGGGTTACAAGGTAGTTGAATGTTCTTTACAGGACGCCACAACCAACACCAGCATTATTTGACGGTTTGTAATTTACTAAGTAATTTTTACGTTCAGTAGTTTGCCATTGATTTCTTAGCGACGGCCTCTTTATACAATCGAAATAAATGAAAGGTGATCTACTTCCAAATCTTGTCAGGCGGATTTCGAACCCCCTGATCAGTATTTCGGGGTTTTGTAAAACCCTTTCACTGGCCTTTAGCCACATGCATCGTACTGAATCACTTGTCGATATATCTGCGTGCATGAAAGTGAATCTTGACCGAAATACCTAAATTGTGTTCGTACATACACCTGTACGTTAATTATATTAATAACAGCACACTTATCTCCAAATTAATGATATTAATAACAGCACACTTATCTCCATATTAATGATATTAATAACAGCACACTTATCTCCACGTTAATGATATTAATAACAGCACACTTATCTCCACGTTAATGATATTAATAACAGCACACTGATCTCCACGTTAATGATATTAATAACAGCACACTCATCTCCACGTTAATGATATTTATAACAGCAACTTATGTCCACGTTCATGATATTCATA
>JACEFZ010027450.1:170000-262500 GCA_014155875.1 Cepaea nemoralis | reverse complement strand
GAGAGAGAGAGAGAGAGAGAGAGAGAGAGAGAGAGAGAGAGTAAGGTGTAACGTTGGAGACAAACGATCGCGTACAGTACAAACAGTACTACAGATGAGCTTGTTAATTTTCAGAATGAACAGCTAAAGACAGTACAGGAGGAGCAGTCGTCCGATGATGAGGAGTCAGTGACCGTTTTAACTGCCAGGCTTAAAGAAATTTGCAGCAAGTTGGCAGACGTCGAAGTCTTCATTGTGAACCATCATCCAAACAAACTTGTTGCTAACAAGCCCTATGCCCATATATGTGATGAATGATAACACGATGGCCCACTTCAGAAAGATTCTCCAGCAAAGGAAGCGACAAATTTCCCTTTATAGTTTTTTGGTGCAGAAAGATTCCCATTCGGCTGCCAAGAAACAGCGACAAGATACTCCTGAAACTAATGATTCAGAATAACAAAGAAAGTGACAAATTTCCCATGATAGTTTACTTGGTAATAAATATAGACTAAATCTCTTTTTATTTTACATTTAATTCACTTGGTTGTTTTTTTTTTGGTCTTCTTATTTAAAACGTGAAGTACACGTATTCTTTGCGTTTTGTCAGGTAAACGACCGGATGTTAATAAAAAAGAACGATTCTTTCATCTTGAAACGGATTGTCTTTATTTCATTGATTTCAATGTTTCGGGTTTCGACCGTTTCCGGTTACGAACCGAGTTCTGGAACGAATTAAGTTCGTAACCCGAGGTACTACAGTACTTGTGTTTGATTTCTTCTTCATCATATAAGATTGTTTTGTCGTCTATACAACCACATTTGCCGGTCTCTCTGGTCGAGGGGTTACACCACTTTCTCCGTAATCCCGTTTATCACGCAGTCTCGTAGCGGGCGAGAACTGGGAGCGGTTCGTCCCCCGCTGGTGACTTGCGGGATAACTGAGCCGGCCCCCCAGAAAGCAATGGCAAACTACTGAGCGTAATCTTGCCAAGAAATCAACAGACAGCTGAAAGATACTGCTGTTGACAGCGATGTCCTGTAAAAAGATATGCGAATTAAAAAAAAACAACACACATTTGGCTATCTTTGACTGCGGCCATACCACGCTGAAAATACTCTTCATGTCCGACCATTGGCGTCAAGCAACGTAGGGCGTGGTTAGTACTTAGATGGGTGGCAGCTTGGGAACACCGCATGTAGTCAGTTTACCTGACTGTTGTGTCTTCTGCCTTGAAGTGGCGAGTGTGTTATAAAAACGATTAGAACTATGCCGACGGTAGCGCAGCTACTGGTAGGGTCTCCCATGTCGGGCAGATCAAGGGGTAGAAACTAGATTAAGAGAGAGACACACCCACACACTGTCTTGTAGGTAGACTGGAGACAGTGGAAGCCTAGGGAAAGCCAACCAGAAAGCATGCGTGTTGAAGTCGGATGTGCTGAGCTACAGGCTGGACAAAATGGAACAACGCAATTCACTTGATGAAAGCTTCAAGTTTTCCCTCACGTCGTTCGTCAACTGTCAACTCATATTTCAAAGTGAGTTGCGTGTCCTTTAACAAGACGGCGAAAGCAACCTCACCATTTTTGGGTTGTTTTGTGATTTACTCGCAAGTTTTCGTTCAATAGTTACCATTGCTTTCATGCGACCGACGCTCATACCATCATTAACACTCAACACACATTCGCTACCCGTTCGATATGGATACCGGCAAAATGTACAACCGAATTTAAAACTTTGTCCCCGTAAAGACCACTGGTGAACAGTTTTAGAACCACCGTGAATTGTTATTGCCACTAAGCAAGGAATGCACACAAGGAGCCGGGCTAAGGTGTTGATGTGAGGGAAGGGATTGGATGAAGCAAACCTTTACAGTAACAAACCACATAGATGGGATATGCATTGACATTCTCAGTTTCCCTATAACAAAGTCAAGAATGTTATCGCTGCACACCCAAGACTTAAGAATATCTGGAGAAAACACAGAAGCAACGTCAAGCCAAGCCAACCCGGCAGATCCAGCCGATGCTATCGACAGTTGAGAGTATGAATAGCGCTAGTGATAGGCCTTGATGATTTCAAGTGTAGATTAACGAACACCAAAAATCCTCGCAAAGATTTCTGGTCTGTCCTATCAAGAAATCTGCCCCAGGATGATACAGGCCCCCGATACTTCTGCTAGGCGAAAGGTCTTGAATGATCCACGCTTTAGAAATCTTCAATACCAGCAGCACAACCACTCATGCATTTGAATAGAGTTTTCCCCACCATTTCTGCCTCCTTCCCGCTTTCTTTCGGGCGCTAAATGTTGCAGGACCAGATTTCCAGGACAAACGTAAGTCGTAAAACATGGGTTGTCCAACGTCTGCTGTAAAACCCGGGATTTGGCGATGTCCTGCAATGGCCCAGGAGGAAGCCATGTTGTATAGGAGACGGCTCGTAAACTGCTGTCTTTTCATCGACGTCTGGAGAAATGAACGGTGATCGCAGTCGTAAATTATGCGCCTGCTGTCACGGGTATTACTCGCTGAGTTGTGGGGGTAAGGGAAGGAGGAGGGGGGTCTGTCTTCTTGCACGTCCAGAGCATTTTCTCTCTTATACGAGGGGATTTAGAATGGAAACCTTAATTATTTTTTGTGGGGGGGGGGGGGGGGGGGGTAAATATATTCTGAAAAAAAATAAAGAAAATGGTATATCATTGTTCGATGTAGTTACCACTGCGTTCAATGCAAGTCATCCAGCACCGATAAAGTGCTTGGATTCCTGTAGAAGAATCGACTCTGGGGTCACTACTCGGTGTGCCTGACCAGGAAGTGAACAGCCTGTCGCAGAAATCACTCCGTTTTGAAACTTCCTACTTCACACATACACTTGCTGTACTGACAGGCATGCATCGCCATACTGGACCTTCAATAGATCAGGGGGACATGTTTTATCGTTAGTTACCAAATAGTTCTAAGAAACATCCCAAACCCTACGCAAAGATCGATCCCGCATTCTTTGAGTCTGATTAAACATCGTAAACTCCAATCCAATTCCCCAGCCTCCCCCAGTTCCCAAACTATCATTGTACAAGGCGAATTAACATGCAAACATTAAAATTGTGACATAAATTACAATAACCATGCCATTACCTTGTAACTTGTCAATATTGTTGTTAAGGATGCCAAGAAGGTTAAGCACGTGGTATCACGGTTCAGACGAACACCCTGCGGAAAGAGACCGAACCGGGGGAAATGAAATCGATCCTCTCGAATTTTAAGACTTTGTTTAGACGATGCGACAGTGCGACGCTGTGAGACAGGGGTGTGTAATGTCTCCAGATCTTTTTTCCCTGTACAGTGAAAATATATTCAGAAATATAGAAGATATGGAAGGAATCAACACTGGGGGACGATACATCAATAACATTAGATATGCAGATGATAAAGTCTTGATTGCAGACAATAAACAGGACCTTCAAAATTTAGTAGATGCGGTTGTTGCACACAGTGAACAACTAGGGTTAGAACTGAATATCAAGAAGACACAGATTATGGTCGTCACTGGGAAGAAAGAAATACCACAATGTGATATACGAGTAGATGGGCATATTCTTAAACAAGTGAATCGATACTGTTATCTCGGCACAGTCATAACATCTGATGGGAGATGCCTTGAAGAGATTAGAACAAGAAATGCCATTGCAAAATGTCCTTTTGCAAATGAAAAACATACTGACCAATAAAAAGATATCAATTGAAACGAGAAAAAGAGTGTTGAGGTGCTACATAGAACCTATACTTTTGTATGGATGTGAAGCATGGACAATAAGCAATCTAGCTGAATAACAGCTGGTGGCTGCGGAAATGTGGTTTCGGAGAAAAATGCAAAGAATACCATGGACAGACAGAAAAACCAATGAGCAAGACCTTCAAGAAACAAATGACGATCGTAAACTGATTAGAGTCATTAGGCGTAGACAGTCAAAAATTTGTGGGCATGTTATGAGAAGAAATGACTTGGAGAACTTGGTGACGACAGGCAAGATCGAAGGGAAGAGACCAAGGGGAAGACCGAGAAGTGAATAACTGGGTGGCTTGGCCACGTGGCATGGTCGAGACAGGAACACTGAGCTGATCCACGACTCTGGTGATCGAGTGAGATGGCAGAACATGACCGCCCACGCTTACCGGCATGGCACATGATGGATGGATGGATGGAAGACGATGCAGACGGCACAGTGGACGTCACTGTTAAATAAGTTTAAAGATGGCAGCCCCACTTTTGACATGTACTAAAGAAGAGCAGTGTTCTGTCATCCGTGATTTGATCAGTGAAGGGGTGAAACTTATAGCAATTCATCGCGAAAGAAGGTCCAGTATTGTGATTCACGTCTGTCAGTCCAGTAAATGTATGAGTGGAGTAGGAAGTTTCAAAACTGTTCGATTCGATGACGACATACAGCAGGTAGTGCATGAGTGGTGGTCACACATGCAACCAAGCTAATGTCTTTCCACAGGAATCCAAGCATTGTATCGGCACTGGAGGACATGCATTGAACGCAGTGGTGACTACATCGAAATAATGATATATTTGTCATTTTACTTTTTCAGAATATATTCTCTCTCTCTCTTCTCTCTCTCTCTCTCTCTCTCTCTCTCTCTCTCTCTCTCTCTCTCTCTCTCTCTCTCTCTCTCTCTCTCTCTCTCTCTCTCTCTCTCTCTCTCTCTCTCTCTCTCTCACAGACACACACACAAAGATGCACATTCACTCAGACCGTCACATTTAAGGTTTTAATTTGAATCTCTCTAGTATAGGGTGTATTTTTAATGACTGTGCAGTGTTTGAAAATATTGTCGGTCCAAGTTTTGTATTCACCCTCTGTAAAATTCATGCAACATAATAGGTAAATACAAAACTTGGACCGGCGATATTTTCAAACACTGCACAGTCATTAAAATTACACCCTGTATAATTGCGCGTCACGTCATAGACCAATAGCACGGAACAGCTTCTGGACAAATGATGATGATGATGATTACCATCACATAGACTGGGGCGTACCCTGTGCAGGAAGTTGCGATCAACCCCTGGTTTGATGTTTTATGCAATTTTACTTTCAGTAGTTTGCCATTGCTTTCTGAACGACAAGTCAACGTCAGTCTAAACGTAATGCCGGTGCAGGGGTTGAACGCCCTACTTCGTCATCAGTGTATTACAAGTTTCAGAGCGAGCGCTCTTATTATGTCTGCCACGTCTTATGCTGGATTTGAACATGTGAATACGAGGCTTATACAGAAAGCACATGCCGTTTGACTATTTACATCATGGACACTGACATTTTTGTCAGATAATATTTAGTTGCGCTTTAGTGTAGTTGCTAGGAATCTACGCTGATAGGCTTAGTAAGGTGGAGAAAGGAACGTTTCGTATGGAATGGCTATCCTCGCTTCAGAGGTCACAGATTGTGAGGATTGTATGGATGGATTGTTTGCGGGAGTGCGGGGAGGGGGGAATGATCAGGCTGATAGACTAGCAGAGAATACGCCTCTTGGTGAATTGGATTACCTATGAACATGGTAGAGGTGGTCGGGCGCCTGTGGAACCAGGTGGAGAGGGGGGGGGGGGATAGATTGAGAACCCGTATTCGGAAAGAATGAGATTGCGGGGTGTCAGCGGGGGTTCTGGAAGAATCTCAAAACTGAGAGGGAAGACCAGGAGAACTTTCAATCAGATAGCGGTGGGAACGATTAGTAGTATGAATCTTCGCTTGCTGTTGAACGAGGGGACGGAGCGCGTAAAGGAATGTCCTGAGTGCAGTAATATCTGTTCTTATGTCAACTCAACTCAACTGTCCTGATTTTGTCACGAGGGTTTCATATCTGCGGCTAAGGTGACGGTAGGACATGCCCCTATCCTTCATTGCATTCAGGACTATAACATGCCATGGTCCTAGTAAATTACAGACCCGTAGTGGATTCTTGCTTATGGGTTGCTCCCCCCCCCCCCCCCCCCTCCTCCTTCTCCTCCTCGTTTTCTCCAGCTTCACTGCAATAAATAAATGACATGGCATGCGTTTGATTTTGTCACTGAGATGATATATCAGAGAGAAAAACATGTTAGTAAGTGGGTTATCCTCATCATCATCATCATCATCATCATCATCATCATCATCATCATCATCATCATCATCATTACAATCATCATCATCATCATCGTCGTCGCAGTCGTCATATACCAGATCCATTGCAGAACGTCCCTCTAATGGCTGCCCTCCGTAATGAATATGTAAAATAAACATGCTTGTCAGTGGATTGTGAAATAACACATATGTTTGTGAGTGGATTGTGAAAGAACACACATGTTTGTCAGTGGATTTGGAAGAGCAAACATGTGTGTGAGTGGATTGTGAAATAACACATATGTTTGTGCGCGGGTTGTGAAATAACACATTTGCTATTCAGTGGATTGTGAAATAACACATTGTTTAATGAGTGGATTGAGAAAGAATACGTGTTTGTGAGTGGATTGGAGAAGAACACACATATTTGTGAGTGGATTGTGAAATATCACACATGTATCTGAGTGGATTGTGAAATATCACATATGTTTGTGCACGGGTTGTGAAATAACACATATGCTTGTCAGTGGATTGTGAAATAACACATATGTTAGTAAGTGGATTGTGAAAGAACACACATATTTGTGAGTGGATTGTGAAATAACACACATGTTTGTGAGTCACAGAACTGGCGTCGTTAGCCGCTACACGCAGCGGGATTAGCTGAGGAGGGAATCCGAGCACTTATGGACTGAATGGTTCGATGTGCAATGGGGATGATCTGTCGACTAACTAACTAACTTTGTGAGTGGATTGTGAAAGAGCACACATTTTGTGAATGGATTGTTACATAACACATATGTTTGTGAGTGGATTGTGAAAGGCACACATTTTATGAGTGGATTGTGGAAGCTTAAACATGTTTGTGAGTGGATTGTGAAGGAACATACATGTTTGTGAGTGAATTATGTAAACAAACGAATGTTTGTGAGTGGATCGTGAAAACAAAAGAAAGTTTGTGAGAGAATTATGAAATAAAAGGACATATACGACTGTAGGATGATTGTAGTTGAGGACACACACACGGCACATTTTAATGTGGTAAGCAGCTGAAACATTCTGATTTCTTCTATTCCCAGGCCATTGAGGACAACATGCGAGTTGACTGCAAGTGTCATGGAGTGTCCGGATCCTGCGAATTACGAACCTGCTGGAAAGCCATGCCCGTTTTTTCCACCGTCGGAACCATCTTGAAAGAGAAGTTCGACGGAGCCACAGAGGTCAAGGCCACGGAGGAGAATGAGCTGGTTCCCCTGAACCCGCAGTTCAAGCCACATACCGACCAGGATCTTATTTACTTAGAGGCATCTCCAGACTTCTGTGAAGTGGATCGTAAAACTGGGTCGTTGGGGACTCACGGGAGATTCTGTAACAAGACTTCTAAGGCCATAGACGGGTGTGACTTGATGTGCTGTGGGCGGGGCTACGTGACACGACAGGTCAAGGTCGTGGAGCGGTGTAAATGTAAATTCATCTGGTGTTGTAGCGTGAAGTGTAAAACCTGCGAGAAGATAGTAGACGAGCACATATGCTTGTGAATGGATTGTGGGTGAGTACATATGGTAGCAGCACGCTGGTCTACGAGCGCAGCGATCCTTTGTTCCAATCTGCATCGTGGTAATCTAAAACTTGACCAGTGCTTTCCACGTAAACCCAGCATAAAATTGGGACCGGAATATGTTCACGGAAGCAATTGCAGCCGGCGTGATATTGACACATCACCATCTGGTGCCGGTAAGTCTGAAATAATACGGAGCTAACACTAAATACCAATACGTATAAAGACGTAGAACCACTATCATTGTGGTATTTGCTGATATTTGTCCACATGTTTGTGGGTGGGTTGTGGGTGAGCACGTCTGCGTGGATGGTCTGTAAATAGGCGATCATGGGTGTGAGAAGGTTGCTGAAGATTCATACAGTTGGCCAGTGGGTTGTGGGTAGGTACATGTTTGATTGTGGAGTGTATGTTGGTAAATGTGTATGCGAGTGGATTGTAAATGACCAGTTTTGTCTATGAATGGATTGTAAATGTCCAGTTTTGTCTATGAATGGATTGTAAATTACCAGTTTTGTCTATGAATGGATTGTGGATTAATACAGATTTTGTGAATGGATTGTTGACGAGCACACAATTTTATGAGCGGATCGTGAAAAAATAAACCTCATTTTTATGAATGGATTGTTAAATGGCATGTGTTTGTGAGTGCATTGTTGTTGGGTATATTTATTCATAAATGGATTGTTAAATGACATGTATTTGTGAGTGCATTGTTGTTGGATTTATTTATTTATGGGCGATTGTGATTGACCAGAAGGGACTGTGGTAGAGTTTAAACAGTCGCATATGTTTGTAAAAAAACTGTAAACAGTCGCAGGTATGTGTAAGTGGATTGTAAACAGTCGCATGTGTTTGTAAGTGGATTATAAGCGTCGTGTGTATTTGTGAGTGGATTGTGGTAATGTATATGATTGTGAGTGGATTGTGGTTTTGTATACGTCTGTAAGTGAAGTGTGGTAATGCACATGTTTGTGAGTGGATTCTGGTTATATATATATATATATGTATGTGTGTGTGTGTGTGTGTGTGTGTGTGAGTGGATTCCGCTAATGCATATGTTTATGACTGGAGTGTGGAAATGCATATGTTTGTGAGTGTATTGTGGCGATGTATATGGTTGTGAGTGGATTGTGGTAATGTATATGTTTGATTGATTGATTGATTTAGGAATCGATATCACAGCATTCGGGGCATTCCCATAAGTGGTAATGTATAAGTTTGTAAGTGAAGTGTGGTAATGTATATGTTTGTGAGTGAAGTGTGATAATGTATGTGTTTGGGAGTCGATTGTGGTAATGTATATGTTTGTGAGTGGATTGTGGTAATGTATATATTTGTAAGTGGATTGTATTAATGTATATGTTTGTGAGTGGATTGTGGTAATGTATATGTTTGTAAGAGAAGTGTGGTAATGTATATGTTTGTTAGTGAAGTGTGGTAATGTATGTGTTTGTGAGTGGATTGTGGTAATGTATATGTTTGTGAGTGGATTGTGATAATGTATATGTTTGTAAGTGGATTGTGGTAATGTATATATTTGTGAGTGGATTGTGGTAACGTATATGTTTGTGAGCGGATTGTGGTAATGTGTATGTTTATGAATAGAGTGTGTGGTAATGTATATGTTTATGAGTGTATTGTGGTAATTTATATGTTTGTGAGTGAATTGTGGTAACGTATATGTTTGTGAGTGGATTGTGGTAATGTATAAGTTTGTGAGTTGATTGTGCTAGTGAATATGTTTGTGAGTGGATTGCGGTAATGTATATGTTTGTGAATGTAATGTGTTAATCTATATGTTTGTGAGTGGATTGTGGTAATATATATGTTTGTGAGTTTATTGTAGTAGTTTATATGTTTATGAGTGAATTGCTGTAATGTATATGTTTATGAGTGGATTGTGGTAACGTATATGTTTGTGAGTGGATTGTAGTAACGTATATGTTTGTGAGGGATTGTGGTAACGTATATGTTTGTGAGTGGATTGTAGTAACGTATATGTTTGTGAGTGGATTGTGGTAATGTATATGTTTATGAGTTGATTGCGGTAATGTATATGTTTATGAGTGGATTGTGGTAACGTATTTGTTTGTGAGTGGATTGTGATAATGCATATGTTTGTAAGTGAAGTGTTGTAATGTATATGTTTTCAAGTGAAGTGTTATAATGTATATGTTTATGAGTGTATTGTGGTAATTTATATGTTTGTGAGGGGATTGTGGTAACGTATATGTTTGTGAGTGGATTGTGGTAATGTATAAGTTTGTGAGTTGATTGTGCTAGTGAATATGTTTGTGAGTGGATTGCGGTAATGTATATGTTTGTGAAAGTATTGTGTTAATGTATATGTTTGTGAGTGGATTGCGGTAATGTATATGTTTGTGAGTGGATTGTATCAATGTATATGTTTGTGAATGCATTGTGGATATGCATATGTTTGTGAATGTATTGTAGTAATGCATGTGTACGTGAATGGATATGTTTGTGGGTGGATTGTGAATATCCACCTGTCTATGACTGGATTAGTTTGAAAGAACACATACATATGAGAGTGGATTACAGAGATACACATTTGTTTCAGTGTGGATTTTGAGAGGATAAACATGTGCATAGGCAGGTATAATATGTGAACATATATATATATATTGTGTGTGTGTGTGTGTGTGTGTGTGTGTGTGTGTGTGTGTGTGTGTGTGTTAATGAATGAATTGTTGAAAATACCATATACGCTAGAGGGTGGATCCTGAATCATAGTATGTGTTGGATAGTGGATTGTGAATAACACCATATATTGGGTAGTGGCTTGTGAATCAAACCATAGTTTGGATAACGGATCCCAGTATATGCATATAGTGGATTGTGAATCGTAATATATGTTTGAGAATGTACGGTGAGTAATTTTATGAATGAATTGTGGGACAAGTATATAATTGTGAATGAATTGTGGGACACAGTACATGTTTGAGAATTAAATGTGGGACAAAGTATATGTTTGTGAATGAATATTTGGGCAAAGTATATGTTTGTTAATGAATTGTGGGACAAAGTATATGTTTGTAAATGGGTTGTCTGAAAAATTCGTGAGTGGATTGTAAAGCACAATATATATTTGCCCGTGGTTTGTAAATGAGCATGAATATTTGTAAATGTGTTACTGGTAAAGAAACATATCTAACGATGGATTGTTGGTACTGCAAATATAAATTAGTTTATTGTACAACAGAACTAAGATCAGGGATTTGTGAGTGGGTCGCGGATAAACACCATCGTGTGCTAATGTTGATGTTTGTTTTCGCTCGTTTTCAACTCTAGGGCAGTCCATATACGTTTCACTACTTCTAGTGCACTGGACTGACTTTTGCGTGTGGATTAGCTTTCCCTGTTACTACTGACACGGGCCATCGGGAGATCCCACTCCGACTTCAGAGGTATTTGTAATTTACGTCCCCCAAGTCAAGGACGAGAAGACAAAACTTTAGTCCAGTTGACTGATGTAAGGGATTTAGCCTGCTACCTCGGTATCAGCACACCGGATATTTAAGAACGGGCTCTCTTATCCATCGAGGGTGTCACATGTATATGTGAGTGGACTGTGGTTATCACATGGACATGTAAGTGGATTGTGAATTTCACATGTAAATTGTGAGTGGATTATGAATTTCACATGTAAATGTGAGTGGAGTATGAATTTCACATGTAAATGTGAATGGATTGTGGATTTCACATGTAAATGTGAGTGGATTATGAATTTCACATGTAAATGTGAGTGTATTGTGGATGTCATATGCACATGTGAGTGGACTATGACATGAACATATTGCCGTGAGCTGTATTCTCATACCGACATTGGTTTGTTAGTTCATTGTGGAGATAACACTGTTGCATGTCCATTGCCTGACGTGACCTTCACCCCACGTTGTTATTCTAGGCAATATTACGTTTAGCAGTTTGCAACAGACATTACAAAGAAAGGACTCTCCTTGCGTATCAAGAAAACAGTACCAATGGTGATATCATAGAAACAGTAACACCAAAATATTAAATGGGTATAGAAGGGACATTTCTTAACCAAGTGGATAATTTTAAATACCTAGGGGCATTTATAACATCAGATGGAAGGTACACAACAATGATTAAGAACATAATAGGGCAGGAAAAAGCTGCATTTCAGAAAATGAAAAGTATCTTATGCAATTAGTCACTATCATTGAATGTAAGAAAGAGAGTGCTGAAGTGCTATATAGAATCTGTTTTGACTGCCTGGCAGTGAATTTAGGAATGTAAATGAACAAATTAAGCAGAACTTGGAAGCAACAAAGATGTGGTTCCTGAGACGAATGTTGCGAATTCCTTGGACTGCCAGAGTATCTAACGACGATTGACTGAAAGAGGCTAATAAAACTAGAACATTATATACAACAATAAGAAACAGGCAAACAGCTTTCTTTGGTCATGCGATGAGAAGAGAGGCATTGGAGAACATCGTGACGACTGGAAAGATCAAGGGAAGAGGCAGACCAAGAGAAATGAAGCTGGAGGATTGAGATGATGGCGAAGAGAAATATCATCAGCAGAGTTGATCCAGAACACCAAAGACCGAGATCTTTGGCACCAGCGACCAGCCCTAGGTGTTCTCTGAACAAACTGCACTCATGCACCGAATGACATAGTCCGAAATGTTTAAATTGTTATGTGTATTGTGGAAGCGTGCGTATCTTTATGTGTAAATTGTGAGAGGGCACATATGTATATGCGTGGAAAACGGAAAGGCACATACGCATATGGGTGGAATATGGGAAAGCACATGCGTATATGCGTGAAATGTGGGGAAACACACACACACACACGCGCGCACGCGCACACACACACACACACACACATATATATATATATATATATATATATATATATATATATATATATATATATATATATAATATTATATCAGTGGAATGCAGAAAGACATATTATATGAGTGGGACTTGGATTTCACATACGTATATGAGAGGAGTATGGAAAGGCAAACAGTATGTAAGTGGAATGTGGAAAGGCACATAGTATAAATGTGGAATATGGAAGGGCACATACGCATATAAGTGGAATGTATAATGCAATAACGTATATGAGGGGAGGTGGAAAGGCACATATTATATGAGTGGAATGCGGGATGCACACGTGTATATAACTGGAATGTGGAAATGCACGTATTATATGAGTGGCATGTGGAAAGACTCATATGAGTGGAATGTGGAAAGGTACATACTATATGAGTGGCATGTGGAAAGGCACATATTGTATGAATGGGATGTGTAAATGCACATTGGTATAGAAGTGGAATATGAAAAGGCACATGTTTATAGAAGTGGAATGTGGAAAGGCATTTATGTATAGAAGTGGAATGTGGAAAGGTACATATTATATGAGTGGCATGTGGAACGGCACACAAGTATAGAAGTGGAATGAACGAGAATCCACGTGTTAGTGTTCTTATTTATCGACTTATTTAAGCATTGGATACTCGTTGCTATACTCATGAACAATTTATACAGAGTGTTTGTAATGTCTCACTACACTTTGTATGTAGAAAATATTGAAAAAATGAAGTAATAACGTCATACAAAAAATTTGCTGCACAGTCCATCACGAAGCAATATGCAGCGAATGGCTGTCGTATGCCGGAGTAATTCTTTGCACTCCAAAGAGAATGATGTCATCAACGGACGAAAGGATTGTGTTTGGTTGAACAAATGTTTCGAAGTGGCTGTCGATAAACACGAAAATAACAACAGACACGCTGGAGAAGGTATTTGGCAATATGAAGAGACGTGTACAATCATGTCTTGAAGCCCGTGGTGGACATTTTAAACACCTGTGATAATGAATACTTCCTTGGTACTTTTCAGCTCCCCCAAAACAGCGTTAGACCATAGCAGTGACAATTGTAATTAATTGTAACACGACTAAACTAGTCGTGCACATTATTTGATGACGTCATGTACTTCATTTTCAAATGTGTTATACATACAAAGTGTAGTGAAACTTTACAAACATCCTGTATATGTGTTTTTATAAAATGACTGTTTGCGAAAGTTTTAATCCTGTACAAATAAGTTTGTAGACATGATTAGTACAATTTTTGATGTACTGGAATATAATTGTTGGCATAACAAGTTTGTATCTAAATGGTTTGAAATCATTATCATCGTCATCATCAAGTGCCCTGCCAGCTAGCGTAGGCGTTCATGTCTCTCCACAGATCTCGGTTTGAAATAACCGTTTGTATAAAATGTGTTTTGATAAATCTGTGAAATATTAAAGTATAGTTGTGTGTACCGAGTTGTTAATCATCATTATCGTCATTATCATCATCATCTTTCACAAGGCGTCGTGGAGAAGGTTAGTTGACGTTTCAATGTCAGATGAGTGGCACTGAATAGCATCATTCTGAATGACTTTACAGTGTTTTTTATGTCGTCAATCCATTTTCTTCTTGGGCGTACTATTTTTCTTGTAGCAGATCTTCTATGAGGTAACGCCAGTGATGGTAGTTGATGGTGTTGCATTCTAACAAGATGGTCGAACCACTTGATCTTCTGCCTTTCATTATATGCGGCGCAAGGTGTGGTTTCTACTGTCTATCTGATAACATAATTTTTCACACGTGCTCGGACAGATAAGCTGGCAGCTCTTCTCAAGCATCTCATCTCGCAGTTGTAGATTTTGCGTATGTGTGATTTCGTTAATGTGCAATTCTGAAATTAGTAGCATGAGGTTGGTATAAGTGTAATATTTATTATCTGTCGTTTGGCGGGCGTAGGTGTAATTGGATGTTTTATTGTCCGCGTCAGTTGATATTCAAGGGCACTGGCTTATTCACATCTGATTGTCTTTTCTCGGTTTATTCTGCCAGCCTCTGTGATCATCATGAATAAATAAATTGTCCCCAAGCAGTTTCATGCAATGGGTCAGTGATCTGATGGATGAGAACAAGCAGGAATACGTGGCCAATCTTTTACTCTTTTTGGCCAGCGACGAGCGCTGGCATGGAACCCGCACCCTAGTGTTCATGACATTACCTGCACAATTCCCTATCAACTTCGCCAGCGCTTTATCTCTGTGATCATACAGCCTTCTTTTTTTTTTTTTTTAAATTGCATATACTTTAGAGGATGTCGCAGTCAATTCCAACATTTCTTATTTGGGCTGTTTGTGATTTCTTGGCAAGTTTACGTTCAGTAGTTTGCCATTGCTTTCTGAACGACCGGCACTCATACCTTTGTATGGAAACCAACGCAAGGCGGACTGCTTCCAAATCACCCGCAGCTGTGCATTTACGAGTTGCATTCGTAACCCCCATCGCCACAGAGGCGGCCATACATCCTATATATTTTAATTCGTTAATTTGCTTCAGAGGTGTACTACTTATCTGTGCATTTAGTTAATTAGCATATCTGCTAACCTGAATTATTTATCTTTGGTTTGTATTTATGCTCACATTGTATCTTTTGTATGTTTATCTCATCTTAGTGAGCTGTTTATGAAAGAAGCCATCTCTGGAGATACATATTTGTATAAACTTTTCATGAATGTTATTAGTTATCGAAGTATACGTATTTCTAGACAATGAATGCTTGAGGGGAGTTACCCAATATGGGATATAATGTTTTCTGTATAAAACGAATATAACATTTGTATAATTTTGAAATATTTGTAATGAATTCCTGTTTGTGTACAAGAGAAATGGCCAGGGTTTGGGGTTTTGCTGCAAAATGAGGCCAAATTTGAACAGGGATTTTTTTCCAGTGTGGTATATTGCTGTGAATAATAAATTATTTATAACCGCTGGGATGAGGAACCAGAGGCAGCAAATAAAGATCTGCCTCGCTCTGGAAACACTTGGCTGATTATTACGTATCTGCCCTCGCTTAATCCCAGGTCGTTTGGCTGCTATAGCCAGATGTATCTTGGTAGAACCTAGGCCTTCGGCAATGGAGGCTCAGAATGAGACAGGTTATTTAACAGACTCAGTGCCAGACAAAAAGTAGGTTTGAACCCAACAAACACGGATGGCGGAAGATGGGAAGTAAAGGTGTATCATAGTTGTTAATATGGTAGCAGACAGGTTATATTATATATGAAATTAAAGGGTGTTGTATGGGGAAAAAAATAACTACCGTATTGATATTTTAATTCAGACATTTTGCAATGATAACATTTTAGCGATTTATAAGCCCATGGAAGCTATGGAAAGAAGCTTAAGGCGATTAATCATAACATGACATTTAATTAATTAAAAGCAGATGACGTTTTCAAGTCCACAACGTGAAGATGTAACTCCATTTATTCTTTCAATTCCCTAGTAAATCACAAACAGCCAGTAACTGCTGGGGTTGACGGCAACATCCTGTAAAGGGCACGCAACAATCTTAACTTTCCACTACAAGAAATTGTTGATTTAACTCTTTGCTTGCAGTCGTGCTATTTGGAAGCAAAACAAGCTTAGGTCAGATCTAGTTAACATTTTAACCCTACTAAACAGAAAAGATCTTTTTTTTTTAAAATTCGGTAACAGTGGATTAATCTGTCTGGGACAAAAAGGGTTAAGGAAACTAAATCGAGCTTGGAGTAACTTAGAAATGTTTGGTGAGTTGCTAGGTAGAGAAGCAGTGGATTTTCTAGACATTAACAAGGCTCATACATCTGTTAACAAACCGCATATTCTGGTTGCGTTCTGAGAGAAGAGGGTCCGGAGAATGTAGTGACAACCAGGAAAATCCTGGATGTTAGAGAGAGAGAGAGAGAGAGAGAGAGAGAGAGAGAGAGAGAGAGAGAGAGAGAGAGAGAGAGAGAGAGAGAGAGAGAGAGAGAGTTTGGAAGGACACATGCATGCCGGGCAAGGTGATAGAGTTGTAACGACAGCATGCTGGGCAAGGTGATAGAGTTGTAACGACAGCATGCTGGGCAAGGTGATAGAGTTGTAACGACAGCATGCTGGGCAAGGTGATAGAGTTGTAACGACAGCATGCCGGGCAAGGTGATAGAGTTGTAACGACAGCATGCCGGGCAAGGTGATAGAGTTGTAACGACAGCATGCTGGGCAAGGTGATAGAGTTGTAACGACAGCATGCTGGGCAAGGTGATAGAGTTGTAACGACAGCATGCCGGGCAAGGTGATAGAGTTGTAACGACAGCATGCCGGGCAAGGTGATAGAGTTGTAACGACAGCATGCCGGGCAAGGTGATAGAGTTGTAACGACAGCATGCCGGGCAAGGTGATAGAGTTGTAACGACAGCATGCCGGGCAAGGTGATAGAGTTGTAACGACAGCATGCCGGGCAAGGTGATAGAGTTGTAACGACAGCATGCCGGGCAAGGTGATAGAGTTGTAACGACAGCATGCCGGGCAAGGTGATAGAGTTGTAACGACAGCATGCCGGGCAAGGTGATAGAGTTGTAACGACAGCATGCCGGGCAAGGTGATAGAGTTGTAACGACAGCATGCCGGGCAAGGTGATAGAGTTGTAACGACAGCATGCCGGGCAAGGTGATAGAGTTGTAACGACAGCATGCCGGGCAAGGTGATAGAGTTGTAACGACAGCATGCCGGGCAAGGTGATAGAGTTGTAACGACAGCATGCTGGGCAAGGTGATAGAGTTGTAACGACAGCATGCCGGGCAAGGTGATAGAGTTGTAACGACAGCATGCCGGGCAAGGTGATAGAGTTGTAACGACAGCATGCCGGGCAAGGTGATAGAGTTGTAACGACAGCATGCCGGGCAAGGTGATAGAGTTGTAACGACAGCATGCCGGGCAAGGTGATAGAGTTGTAACGACAGCATGCCGGGCAAGGTGATAGAGTTGTAACGACAGCATGCCGGGCAAGGTGATAGAGTTGTAACGACAGCATGCCGGGCAAGGTGATAGAGTTGTAACGACAGCATGCCGGGCAAGGTGATAGAGTTGTAACGACAGCATGCCGGGCAAGGTGATAGAGTTGTAACGACAGCATGCCGGGCAAGGTGATAGAGTTGTAACGACAGCATGCCGGGCAAGGTGATAGAGTTGTAACGACAGCATGCCGGGCAAGGTGATAGAGTTGTAACGACAGCATGCCGGGCAAGGTGATAGAGTTGTAACGACAGCATGCCGGGCAAGGTGATAGAGTTGTAACGACAGCATGCCGGGCAAGGTGATAGAGTTGTAACGACAGCATGCCGGGCAAGGTGATAGAGTTGTAACGACAGCATGCCGGGCAAGGTGATAGAGTTGTAACGACAGCATGCTGGGCAAGGTGATAGAGTTGTAACGACAGCATGCCGGGCAAGGTGATAGAGTTGTAACGACAGCATGCCGGGCAAGGTGATAGAGTTGTAACGACAGCATGCCGGGCAAGGTGATAGAGTTGTAACGACAGCATGCCGGGCAAGGTGATAGAGTTGTAACGACAGCATCAGCAGGCGTGTTTGTCAGAAACAGAGGTCTATTGATTGTGTTCACCGGGGCTCTTAAATATATTACAAACAAGACGGAGATGAAGAGGTGCGGTGGCGGAGGAAGAATAAGAAGAAGGAGAATAACAATAATAAAGATGAGGAGGGGGAGCAAGATAATGGCGAAGGTGAAGAGGAAGAAGATGAGAGTGAAAAGGGAGAAAAGGGAAGTAAAAGTTCCAGGAAACTGAAGAAGAAGAAGAAGAAGAAGAAGAAGAAGTAAAGAAGAAGGAGAAGAAGCAGAAGTAGAAGAAGAAGAAGGAAAGAGGAAATGGGCGAGAAAATAGGAGGAGAAAGAAAATTAAGCAGCAGCAGCATTAGAAGAAGAAGAAGAAGAAGAAGAAGGAGGAGGAGGAGGAGGAGGAGGGAAAGAAGATTAGACAAAAACATAATCGAATCTTCAAAAACATAAAGCGAGTTAAGCGCAGAAGTACATCTTTTAGCTCCACTTGATTATCCCGAATTGTCCATTACTTTGAATTTTTCTCCAGTCTAGTGTCATCCGATAAATATTTCGTTAAAATTGCGTTCTACGAGTGCACATTAATAGCAGAAACCATTTTTCTTAAGTTACTTCATTGATCCAACTGGTTTATCCTCAATGTCGGGGATTAAGATTATAGAGGCTGAAATCAGGTGAAATCATGCCACATACAATATCTGCTATTTCAAGATGTTCCTGTTGGCATAATCATCATCCTTTCCATGGCAATAGCTGAAAGGGACTGAGCACCTCTTGTTTGCTTCCAGTGCCATGGCATCAAGTTTCTGACAAAGGAAAACATACAGTAAACAGATTAAAGCGATTCTGTATCAGTTACGACCTATTATGTGAACTGACATTGTAAACTTTCAGCTAATTTGTACATACCGTTTCGATAATAAAATTGTTGTTTTCTTCAGGCAAGTGATGAGTTATTTGTTTCTTTAATCAATTTATGACAAATATTTCCATCGGGAGCACTCACGAATCCCTCTTCACCAAGAGGTGAAGAAAAGACGTCGGCGCTGGATAGGCCATGCATTGAGAAACCCCGACAATAGTATAACTAGAACAGCTTTAGTCAGGAAACTACAGCTGAAAAGAAATAGAGGAAGAACTAGTTGAGTTGAGTTGGGTTGAGCTAAGAACCGACATCGCTGCACTCAGGACATTCCCATACTCGCTCCGTCCCCTCTTTCAACAGTCAGCGAAGATTCACACTACTAATCGTTCCCATCGCTATCTAATTAAAAGTTCTCCTGGTATTCCCTCTCTGGTGTGGGGTTCTACCAAAGCCCCTACCAATCCCACGCAATCTAATCCTTTCCAAATACGGGTTCTCAATCTGTTCCTCCACTTTCTCCACCTGATCGCACAGGTGTACGACTACCTCCCCCTTGTCCATGGGTAATCTACCACCAAGAGGTGCATTTCCTGCCCACCTATCAGCCTGTTCATTCCCCCGCACTTCTGCATAGCCAGGGCAAGAAAATCCATACAATTCTCACAATCTGTGACCACTGAAGCGACGTGAGGCATTCCATGCGAAACATTTCTTTCTCCACCTTACTAAGCATATTCCTTGAGACCGTGATAAAGATAATGTGTGTTGCAGTGGTCTACTTTAACTATCGGATTGCCGCTGTGACTGCTTCCACCTCCATTCTTATGCTGGAGGTCGTAGCCTCATATGCAATACTCTCCTTTTTCAAGAATCGGCCAATTAGCCTTCGCAATGAAACCACAACCACTCCATTTGTTTCTCACCACTGACCCATCAGTATAGATCACTATGTCATCTTGATGTGCATTACTCTGGATCAATTGTCGCACATCAAACTCTGTGCGGCCCGCTGCATATTCTCTGCTCTCACGACCCAGTGTTACTATTACATTATGCCAGTCCAGCCTGTCTGCCGGTAGTTCAACCCACTCTGTTTAGGAAGACCTGAAGCTCCCCGAGGAGAGAAGTACAAACAGAAATGAACAATATAGGAAGGTATGGACATAGCTGCATTGGATAGTTTGAAATGAGTAGGTTGAGGGTCTATGACATAAACACTCGGGACATTCCCATACGTGCTCCGCCTCATTTTCAACAGCTAGCGAAGAGTCCCAATACTAATGGTATCAGTTTCATTATATGTCTCTCTGGCCCTTCCTCGTAATCCTGAGTGTCGGCCAGATCCTCTAATCCTTGCCTGCAGCACCATTCTCTCCAGGCAGTGATGATCTATCTGTTATTCTGCGTTATACTATATGTGAGCCCATTGCAGTCACGACATGCGTGTGCCGTTTGTCCTCCAGCCAGTGGAACGCCACCGTGACTGCCTCCACCTCCATTCTCAGATTAGATGTTACAGAAGAAGAGGAGTCTCGAATAATAAAATAAATATTGTGGGAGAATGAGGAAGTGGGGTCTTCTTGGTGTAGTGTTTAAGCCCCCTGCCTTGCTCAACTAAGGCGTGGATTCGTGTTTAAACTGCGTCATTTGGTTCAGGCCTGCAGTTGTCTCAGAGACCACCGTGGGTCTTCGCTGGAGCTATGGACTTCGTGCTCAATACGATGCTTTCGACGGGCCATTCTGCAGAAAGAACACCCAACTATCTGGGATTGTTGGTTAGTTAGTTAGTTAATTAGCTAGTTAATTAGTTGCATATCTTTAACAAGACGTCGCAGTCAACCCCATCATTTATTGGCTGTTCGCGATGTCTTGTCAGAGCCACATTCAGTAGTTTGCCAATGATTTTTCAACGACCGCAATCATACCTTTCTATGAGGAAACCAATGCCAGGCGGTCTGCTGGCAAATTTCCCGCAGCTGTGGTTTGAACGCAGATTGCGGGATTGCATTTGGGACCCTTTCGCCACTGAGCTATGGGATAGAACCTAGTGCAATGAAGTCGATCTTCCTCTTGCCTTTACATTTCTTTTAAGCTTTAACTTGTCTGAGTACGGACAGACAGACATATAGAGAGGCAGACAGGCAGAAAGACAATCAGGTAGGCAGGCAGACATACAGACAGATAAACAGGCAGGCAGGCAGACAGACGGACAGGCAGACAGACAGGCAGGCAGGCAGACAGGCAAGCAGAAGAAGGCAGTCAGACAGACAGATAAATAGGCAGAGAGGCAGGTAGGCAGACAGACATACAAGCAGGCAGGCAGACAAACAGACAGACAAAACAGGAAGACAGACATTCAGACAGAGAGACAGCCAGGCAGCAGGCAGGCAGACAGACATACAGGCAGACCGACATATATCAAACAATCTATTCGTCTGCCCATAACCGAACGTGCATAAGGCTGCTGCACAAACAGATAGACAGACTATCAGATATTGCCATATACAATCCGTATGATGTTATTGCGTAGGTAACTTTACGACGGCACACATGTGTAACACACATGAGCCACTCACCTCATACAGACAAATAAACTAACAAACTACGCACCCATATAATCTTGAAGAAATGCTTGTGCAGCAATGAGGATATCCCAGCAACTGGAGAACAATGCACGCCCGAAATCTGGATCCACTTGTGATTTTACAAATCTTCATTCGTCACCACTCGGCAATTTCCGTTGGTAGCGTCGGCATATTTTGGATGTGGGCGATGTTATGGAAGCCTTGATTAAACGAAACACACACAATATAGTTCTTCATCTCTATGGGAAGACAATGAGAAAGGACACATTGGGCGTTGCTGTTAAACAGCTTTCGTCAGCAAAGATGCCAAAACACAGGAACACAACTAAACTTCTTCTTTCCTCTTCTTCGTTCCTCGTTCGTCGCAGTATACTTGTTCCTGCAGAGAGGCTTCGTTGTCATTTGGAGATGACAGGTTCGAATCCCGATCGGTAACTGTAGCTTTCACATTTTATGTTGTCTAGTAAGTCCTCTAGTTTCTACTTATTTCTTCTTACTTCTATGAGTACCGAACAATACTATGCGTGTCTATTTATGAACTCACTTCAGCAGGAAGTGCGTCAGATCTAGTTATGCTCCGGAGATGAGAGAGCGTCTCACTTCGGTATGCATTTGTTAAAGGTATATTTCCTCTAGACAGATTCTGTTCAAGGTAAGGGGCTCTGTCTACCCGTGGGTAGGTTTACATTTCCTTAACAATGTTACCATGGCAGCGATCTGACCTCAAATGGAAGTTTCTGTCGACGGTTGGGCGTGACAATCCTTGAAAGTGTACCTAAACTGGGGACCTGGTCTGTAGATAAGACGCACCTTATATGAGTCTCCAAAGATATTGGTCCGTTTAAGTCGTGATCCTGCGACATCAAAGGCGTCAAAAGTTAGTTGCAATTCCTTTAAAGGAAGCCGTAGTCAACCCCAGCGTTGTTGGCTGTTTGTGATCTCTTTGCAAGTTTATTTTCAGTGGTTTACCATTCCTTTCTGAACCACCGGCACCCTCACCAATTTACAAAAAAAAAAAATAAATAAATAATAAAAACTATGTCAAGGCGGTCTGCTACCAAATAGCCCGCTGCTGTGTTTCGAGACATGTGACATTTCGAACTGTGTCCGTAGCTCCTTCGTCACGGAGCCGGTATCAAAGGTTCACACACACACACACACACACACACACACACACACACACACACACACACACACACACACACACTATAAACACTAGACATATAAACACTCTAAACATAAACCCCCCAAACATAAACACTTCTAACATAAACACTTCCAACATAAACACTTGAAATACAAACACTAGAAATATAAACACTTCAAATATAGACATTTACAATATGGATACTTCAAATATAAACACATCAAATATAAAGACTTCAAATATAAACATTCAAATATAAATACTTCAAAAATATTTGATGTATTTCTTTTTGAACTTAAAAAAAAAAACAACATTTCAAGCGTTTATATTTGAGTTATCTATATTTCTAGTGTGTATATTGTAGGTGTCTATATTTGAGGTCCTAAGCATTAGTCAGAAACTGGCTTAGGATAGAAGCTTCGACAGGCGGAAAGTTAGAGCATTGGTTTGCTGATCCGGCAGCTTCTGCAGCCTGTTTTATTCCAGATATATTGGTATTATCTTTCCTCTGGAGTAAACTAGGCAGGCCGAGAGAGGGATCATGCTGCATGGACAACACATGGTCTCTACAATTCAGCCCAGGCTTTGTACTATGCTCTGTCTCTGGTCCCTGCCATGGGTTGTGGTTATTATGCCTTTTGAAGACTGAGCACAACTCAATATTGGCAACGCTAATAGAATTCCGGTACGAACCTTGGGCCTTTTTCACGTCAGATCTGAAGCACTAGACTCCAGTTTCGCTCTCGTTTGAGTTTGTCAGTAGTGCATATCCCTGACTGGACCCGGAAACGAATTCCGGATCACTGGAGTGTAAGGCGGGTGTTGCAACCACTGACCACGCGATTCACGCTAGACACGACCAAATTATCACAACGTCTCCCATCGTAGGCTATGGTTCAAAATTCCCGATCGCCGCAACTGACATCTGTCAATCGATGTGGCCCCGAACGATCAGGTCTTCTCGATCTGGCAAGGCACACCAGGCGCCTAAAGTCCAGCGAGCAATAATCACATTGATTTATTTGGTTGTTTCGGGATTTGGCTTTTTCAAAGCACAATGTAACAAATTATGGTCTGTCAAGACTGCCAGGTGCCAGTTGTTGTATGATTATGAAATGATTCATGGCTCCTCCCCCTATTATCAGCCCCATGAAGCATGTTATTTGCAAATCGTCGCTGTCATTACGAAACGTTTTTGGATATCATGACAACTATCCCGCCTCATGGGCCCTCATGCCCACTTTGTCTGCAATATCCTATGTCCATCTTCGTGCTGTCTGGCAACTTCCTCGTCTCCCAGGAACCATACCACACATTGCCTCTCTTTCCACACCACTCCGTATTTTAATATGGCCTAAGCATGTGTGACTATGTAACTCACAGGTAGAATCAACATTTGAATGAGAAGAAACACATCATAGAGGGTATTTGAAAAGTCTCACTACACTTTGTATGTAGAACACATTTGAAAAATTATTTTTTTCCGTTGTTAACACAATTCTGTTTGGAGTGCAAAGAATTACTCCAGCAGACGACAGCCATTCGTTGCATGTTGCTTTACGATGGACTGTGGAGCACATGTTTTGATGAAATCATGTACTTCATTTTTCAAATTTGTTCTACATACAAAGTGTAGTGAGATTTTACAAACACCATGTAGAACAAAACTATTGCACTAGAGAATGCCTGCGACGAAATATCCATTGTTGATTAACAGATGCGACGTCATCCCACTAGAGACAAGCCTATACACTCTCAATCTTCCTCATCGGAAAACGAAGTGAAACTAATTACCCTCTCTCAATCTGATTGGATAGACATCTAGCACGTCTTCGCAATCAACATGTAACACCAGTACCAGTGTGCATTTTATATTTTTTCTGTCCGAACATTGTTGTTGTATTACCTGCAATATCATTACATGGGAGTCTTCCCCTGATCACTGACACTTTCGTCGATTTGTTCATTTGTAAACTGACCAATACAGGTGTTTTAGAAGCCACCCAATCTGCTCTCTAATTGCAAGGAACTTCCGAATGTCAAAAACAAAAAAAAATCATAAAAACAACTCCCTGATGTCCAGAAAGAATTGACATATGTCTAGAAAGAACTCTTGGGTGTCCAGAAAGAACTCCCGGATGTCCAGAAAGAAACTCCCAGATGTCCAGACAGAACTCCTCCAAGATATCCAGACAGACCTCTCAGATGTCCAGAAATAACATCTCCCAGATGTCCAGACAGAACTCCTCCCAGATGTCTAGAAATAACATCTCCCAGATGTCCAGACAGAACTCCTCCCAGATATCCAGAAATAACATCTCCCAGATGTCCAGACAGAACTCCCAGATGTCCAGACAGAACTCCTCCCAGATGTCCAGACAGAATTCCTCCCAGATGTCCACACAGAACTCCTCCCAGATGTCCAGACAGAACTCCTCTCAGATGTCCAGACAGAACTCTTCGTCTAACTGCGAACGACACAGGTAATAGGGAAAGCAAATCCATACAAAAAATCAGTCTAGTGTACTGGAAGTAGTAGTACTGCGTTTGAATTCAAAGCTAGCGAACTTTAAAAAAAATAAAAAAAACATCTCTTTTAGAATGTCAGATTCCACTTGTTTCTAATCTTGGATAGTCTAAGACTTATATTGTAACATTTTAGCTTAAACTGAATGCTATAAGTATTATATGCGAATTTACGTCTATTATAGGTGTATTTACGAGCATTATATGTGCATTTAAGTGTATTACAGGTGTATTTGCGTAAGGAAAAGAACATTGTTCCGGAAAGCATCAAAAGTTTTAAAAAATGACTTTTCGGTGCATAGTGCCAGCGACATACCCACCCCCATCCCCGCCCAGACCAATCGGCTCTTAACGGGTGGTGTGGTCAACATTATACACGGCGGCTCTTACATACTATTACACGTTCATAGTACTCATCTTAAGCTGGGCCACTAGAGAGCCCAGGTCAATTAAAATAAAACCACGAGGATTCTAACACATTTTCTCCGGAAAGACAGGCAAGCGTGCTAGCCACTACGCCACAGCGGCACAGGGAGGGAGACAACATATAGGAACATCTGTTTAACTGATTCAGTCGAGAAGGATAATATATCGCCATATGTGAGCTAACTTTTGGATAGAAGGACGATATATCGCTAAACTGGTGTCATCGTGTTATTTGTTTTCTTTATTGGTTCTGCAATTTCAATGTTAAGTGAATGGAAATATACATTATAATACTTGTTCATGAGATTGTCTACCACATTTGGTCTTAACCTATTTTTTGTTTGGCACTGAATCAGTTTAAAATCCTAGATATCACACAATTGGCAATGTTGGCTTTCCGTAACCCTGCCTGTAATGTCCACATACAGGATCATATAATGTTACAACGATGTCTGCTAGATTCACATAGGAGATAAAATGCTAATACATAAACTATGGAATGTCATACATGCATAATAGAAAATACATTCCTGTGTTGTGTTTAAGACGCAGCAAAAAGTTATTAACCATTTAAGGATGTGATGATTTGTTCAAGGTTGGTTTCTATTTGAGATGAAATTTACTGTTAAAGTTAGTTAGTTAGTTAGTTAGTTAGTTAGTTAATTAGTTAGTTAGTCGACTGATCATATGCATTGCACATCGAATCATTTCTCCCATAAGTGCTCAGAGACAGACTCAAGGAGTATGCTTAGTAAAGTGGAGAAATAAATGTTTCGTGTGGAATGGTTCACCTCGCTTCATAGGTTACGGATTGTAAGAAATGTATTTTTTTTCCTGCCCTGGCCATGCGGGAGCGCTGGAGGAATGAACAGGCTGATAGGCTGGCAGGGAATACACCTCTTGGTGGTCGATTATTTATGGACAAGGGAAAGGTGGTCGTGTGCCTGTGGGACCAGGTGGAGAAGGTGGAGGAACAGATTGAGAACCCGTATGAAGAAAGGATGAGAAAAGGATGGATTTTCAGGGGTTCTGGTAGAATCTCAAAACTGAGAGGGAAGACCAGGAGGACTTTGAATTAGAACGATTAGTAGCGTGACTCTTCGCTGGCTGTTGAATGAGGGGACGGAGCGCTTATGGGAATGTCCCGAGTGCAGTGAAATCGGTTCTTAGCTCAACTCAACTCGTGCTCTCCTCAGTAAATCCCGCAGCGTGTAGCGGCTAACGACACCATTTCTGTGGTGGTGTATTAATCTTCTTTGGTTTCTTGCATAGTGTTCTTGTCTGGCCACACCTCTTTTAACCTTCTGTTCTCGCAGTCTGACAATGGTTATAGATTCACAATGGTTAATAAGGGGTCCTTCACACACTCATCATCATTATCACCATCATTACGTGCCCTGTCAGCTGGCGAAGGTGTTCATGTCTTTACAAAGACCTCGGTTCTTGGTATCTTGAGTCAACACTGCTGATGATATTCCTCCATGTCACCGTCTCTGTCCATCTAGTATGATTTCCCTCCGTCTGCCACTACTGCCTCTTTTCTCATTGGGTTTGTTTTCCTCTTGTTGCGACGTTTTCAAATGACTCTCTTCTCGTTACTAACGAATTGTGTGTCTCTTTCAGATACTGCTACTACTGGCACCTTGCCGTTTTGACAGATAATAGTTTGTTACTGCTATTTCACAGAAACCAATGAGTTAAATTTGACACACATAAAACACGTGTAGATGCTAAAAAGATACTATTTCGTAAACCTAAAAGGTTTAGTTTAGTTTAGTTTAGTTTAGTCGACGTATCAACATCATGGCACACGGGTGTAACCTATAAGTGCTCCCTTTTACTCCTAACTCAAGCCTGAGTCCGGATAATCTCAGCTCAGTGCACGAACTTCGTAGCATCGGCGAAGCCCCTGAAATAACGTGGGTAGATTTTTAACTTGAAATTTTGCCCTGGCAGCGCCGTTAGGCTACTATTTTTCGATTTCCAACTGCCAGGGGAACTTTTACATGCGCAACAATACACACTGGCGTCCGATGTCACTACCCAGAGAGCAGGGGAAATGTTTGTTACTAAAGTCCACGTGAAAAATCCCGGCCCTCACCGGGGCTTGAACCCGGGACCCCGAGTACTCTAGAGGGGAGGGGGTACCATACCTCGAGACCACTCAGCCCCCTGAAACCTAAAAGGATCAGTTAGAAAGGCACTAATTGCGTGTAGCAAAAATACGTCACTAAAAGGCGTCCTTTAACAACTCTTCATCTCATCTCATCTCATCATGTTCCTCTTGTACCTTGCGGTGTCGAGGTGAAGTAAAAACATCGTGAGAGTGCCCGATTATGGGCTTCATGTATAGATATTCCCATGGATTCTGCTATTCCCTCCGTCCAACGTTTACGTGGTCGGCCTCTTCCTCTGTTTCCATTTGGTCTATACATCATTGCTTGTTGTGGTATGCTGTTGACTGGTAACCTACTTGAATGGCCAAACCATTTGACTTGCTGATTTCAAATAAAATCTAGTGCTGCTTTAACCCCCACTTTAGCCCTGATTTCTTCATTTCTGATCTTATCTCTTCTAGATACGTTTAGTATTCTTCTCAGGAATCTCATTTCTGTTGTTGTGATTTTTCTTTTCTTTTTTTCTGTCATTGTCCAGGTTTGGCACTGGTAGCATAGAGTTGGTAGGAGGATTATATTGTGAAGTGCTTTCTTAGTAGTTATTGATACATGTTTGTTCTTTATTATTGGTGCCATCTGTCCAATGAGTTGGTTTGCGTTATTGCATCTATTTTCGATCTCGTCTTATGATCTACCATTTGATGATATTATACTTCCTAGGTAATTGAAACTCTTTACTTGTTTCAAGGGATGTTCGTTTAGGTGAATTGTTGTTGTTTATTCTTCTTTAGTTATAGTCATTACCTCTGTTTTGCTTATGCTTATTTTCATGTTACGTTCCCTACACATTTCGTTTAGACTATTCACGTGGTCTTGTAATTCAGCTTCTGGTTTTGCTATTAGTACTTGGTCGTCCGCAAACAGGAGTTCTCTAATGGTTAGATATGCAGATGGTTCTTCTTCTATGTTCTCGTCATGCGGTGTTCTTGTGGTCTCTGTTTGGCTGGTTTCTTTACATATGTTGTCTATGTATGTTATGAACAAGAGAGGGGACAGGACACAACTTTGTCGTACTCCAGATCTTATGGTGAAGGGTTCTGGGTGTCCTCCAGTTGCTCTCACTATGCATTCACTGTTGTTACATAAACATCTACATAGGTTTGTTAGATGTGTACTCACATCATATTGTTTAAGGATTTCTCACAGCTTGTTTCTATCTACTCTAACAAATGCTTTTTCTTGGTCGACAAAGGCTAAGTAGACTGTTTCATTGAATTCGATTGATTTTCTATAAGTTGTCTAAGAGCAAAAAGGGCAACTCGACGGATACAATTTCACTTTAGCACGGAACACATACATGAAACCAACAATAGAGGCGTTAGATTCTCACACCACGCAGGTCAGTTGTATTTGGCTCAGCCACAGTCAAGAAAAGAGAGAAAAAACGTGTGAAAGAACATTCTGCGCACTGTACACATGGCCACCAATGGAAACGGTGACGAACGTGTCTCTTGTGGGAGAGAAGCTAGATAGAGAGAACGTCCGGCTGATGGGATACCGTGGAGTGTGATTGATTGTGCAGCACAACAAATAAAGTTGCCCTTGAAGTTTTGACGGCTGTCAACGGCCTTGTGGAGTTTGCTTGAGAGTCATCATGACAATGTTCTAGTAGTGTGCGTGAGGACCCACTGGCTAGTCGAGGTGATGCCTCTTGGTAATCGTCATCCACCTCGTCAACAGCAACATCAATGCTATATCGTCCAACTGCCTTCGCATGACAGTTACAATGTGCCTAAACTGACTGACTGACTGATTGACTGACTGACTGACTGACTGACTGACTGACTGACTGACTGATTGACTGACTGACTGGCGCCTTGCCGTCTTGACAGACGATAGTTTGTAAAATGGAGTTATACCTCTCCATAAGCCTGGGCTGAATTTAGACACCATGTGTTGCCCATGCAGCATGATCCCTCTCTCAGCCTGTCTAGTGTACTCCAGAGGAAAGGTAACACCAATACACCTGGAACAAAACAAGCTGCAGAAGCTGTCGGATTAGCAAAGCAATTCTCTAACTGTCCTCCTGTCGGAGCTTCGATCCTAGACCAGTTGCCAACCAAGGCTTAAAGCCTGGTCTGCACTGACATGACATTTAGTCTTTAGGTTGCATTTCCTCGCACAAGGATAAGGTTTATACCCTCCTAATTGCGCTCCTCCGCCCGAAGCTGTTGGCACAATGTGGGGTGTCGGGTTTGGTAAGCGTCGTCCAACATTCGGCGCTAACTGAAGCAGGTAGTACCGTCTACTGTCATACGGTAGCTCAGTCATATCTAACTAAGACCTGGAATAGAAAGAAAAAGCAGCGGCTGCAGCATGATATAACAATATGAATTGGAAACAAATAGGTATATTAAACTCCTGCGAGAAGAAACGTACTAAACATCAACAACGTTGCACATACCTTACAAGGAGATCCATCGTATCGCGAAATACAGGTGAAAATCCGAAATCAGAAGCACCCAATAAATATATAAAATGAATAATAAAATAAAATAAAATAAACTACACACAAACGCGTACAATACGACACACAGGACTATCGACGTTTCGATTCTCAGAATCTTTGTCAAGGACACCACAGATAGCTAACACAACGAAAAAGCAAACAAAGAAAAAAAACCACGAACTTTCCCTATGCCATGTGGAGCAGAAAAGATGGCTTGGCCAGCTGCGAAGGCGCTCGTTGGCTGCAGAATTAAAAGTGGGTTGCCAGATAGGGTTTAAGTAGCCAAAAATATGTGAACAGTCTGCTATGAAAATCTAAGGGTGTGGGGACAGTTAGGTATAGATATAGGGGTTGGGGACAGCATAGTAATAGATAGTGTAAACAATTGGGGAAGATGCCACAGTTAAACCGTAGCGTTCACAACAGTATTGATACCTGCTGGATGGATGCATCCCAGATTGTTGTTTAGCTGGCATTCAATTTTGAGCCTGACGGAGCTATTGGAGTAGCAGGGTTTTAATGCGGTGACACATACATCGTCGACTCCATTATGATTGGAGGAATTGAAATGGTTGGGGACAGGTTTGTCAGCGCCCTGATTGGTCTCTCTGAGGTGTTCTCTAAAACGGTCAGCATGGCGTCTGCCCGTTTGGCCATTGTATTTCATGTCACATCGTTTGCAGATAATGACATAAATCAGATTGCGGGATGAACAAGTGAAAGAATCTTTCAAGGTGAAGGTGCCTCGGGGAAATGCAATCTCTGGTGTCTGAACAACGCATGGGCATGTCAGACAGTTCTTACGATGGCATTCGAATGTGCCCACAGATGAAGTAACCGCGGGGAGGCGACTATGCACAAGGTGGTCTCTGAGACTCTGGTTACGGCGGAAAATTACTCTAGGGCCATTAGAGAAAACCTCACGAGTGGTTGGATCGAATTCCAAGATAGACCAGTGTCTCAGGAAAATGTGCTTGATGGTATAGGCATGTTGATGGAAGGTGAGGATAAGCTTGGGTTCATTGTTCGGAGGTCGCGTATGTTTAGCGAGGGACATTTCCCGCGAGACCTGGGTTATGCGACAGAAAGCTGTGGACAAGATGTTCTCTGGGTAGGACCGTCTGCGGAAAAAGTCCAGCATTTCATGGGCTCTCTCAAGGAAGTCATTATCGTCCTGACAGATACGACGAAGGCGGAGTAGCTGGGAATATGGGATGGAATCTTTGCAGCTGTTGGGGTGGGATGAGCTGTACAGGAGGAAACCGTGAGCATCAGTAGGTTCTTAGTACACGGAGGTCGTGAGACCTGTAGGGTTTAATTTAATAGTGGTGTCAAGGAAATTGATCTGTTGTAAAGCAGCAGAGAAGTGCATGGGCATTTACAGCCCGTTCAGCGGGCCGAACCGTTCAAGAATCCAGTGGTGCCCACTCTATGACCACGAGCAGCATGACGATGGAGGTGATGGCAGTTATACAGGCTTTCATATGGCTGGAATAACAGCATTATACCAACGTGTGTGTACTAAGTGATTCAATGAGCATGATTCAGAAGGTCGAAGCTGGATCTGTACGTAGACGGTGGACTGAGTCGCTGCGGAAGTCTGTTGTCCTTAAAGTCACCTTCATCTTCGTCCCGGGACATGCGGGAGTCGAGGGAAATGAACGAGCTGATAAACTGGCTGGCTCTGCACCCCCTGTAGATGGCCAGCCTATGGATCGTGCCGATGTTATTAACGTCCTCAAAGATATGGCGAGAACAGAGGACTTTGACGTCAGTGATTCCACATCGCTGTCCAGGATGAAAGACTTGGGAGTTATAATCGGCACAGCCAGACGCGAGAGGTATATCGGGAAAACAAAGCGCCTCGTCAACCAACACAGAACTGGCACTATTAGCCACCGGACGTTGATGCATATGCTGGGAGGGGGAGGATCTGAGCACCTATGGACATGTCCGGAGTGCAATGAAGATACCCCAACTGATAACTGAACTGAACTTAACACAGGCCCTCGACCACCTCTCTTCAGACCACCCCATCATTATCTTCCTCTTCTTCTTTCGTTCGCTTGAAATATGTCTATATCTGCAATGTTGTCTCTTGTATGAACTTAACTGTCTTTTTCAGTTCATACAGTGGTCCATAGAGTTTATCTTCCACTGTCGTCTCTCCAGGCCAGAAGACCTGCCTAGATATGTTATACTTTGGGCAGTCTTGGAGTATGTGCACTGCTGTCTGCGAGGCCAATCCACATGTGCACATGGCTGTTTCACCAATCTTGAATTTTGTATACATGTGGTTGCGTAATCTATTGTGTACTGTTCTGAGGAGCAGAATAATAACTTGTTCTGTCCTGTCCATAACGTGGTAGTCATCTTGAGCAGGTTGTGGTGGCTTTCTGACTGATTTGATCATTCTTTTCTTTTGGTGGTATGTAACGGGCACATCAGGCTGTTCTTCTTTGGCTCCTTCCTTAGCCAAGTGGTCAGCTGACTGCTAAGTTCAGAAAGTAGTGTCCTTAGTACTGGCAATTTCCCAGACAGGAGCGCCTCGAGTACTGATTTTGCATCTGTCAGTAGCACCACAGGTAGTGTACCATTGCTGGTATTTAATAATTTCTCTGTTGCTATCTTGATTGCCTCAATTTCAGCATAATAGTTATGGCAGTACTTTCCTGTTGGTACTCTGGCTGTGTCCCTAGTATTATTTGGGTATTCTATGTACACTCCCTCTCCTCCATTTCTAACAGCATTTTGTGCCGACCCATCTGTGTAGACTCGGATCCAGAGGTCCTGTGGGTATTCTTCATCAAGGAAGCTGAGAGTGGCTGTTCTGCGCTGCACACTGTTCTGTTCTTCTTTGGCAAATATTCCTCTCACTTTTGTCTGGATTTGTAATGATAGTCTATGCTCATCTGTCAATGGAGTTCCCTCTGGAATAGTTGTTAGATTGATACCAACTGTGAGCAGATCGGTGGATTCTCTGCAGAGTCGTTTGGCCTGGTGGATAAAACTACTTCTTTTCAACCGCCCCATAGCTAGGTTTTCAAATCTGTTCTTCATAGGGTGGCCTGGCAAGCTGAGGAATTTTTCTGCTAGTATTAGCGTTTTCGTATCTCTGCGCTCACTCAGTGCTTGTGTCCTCCCAATCTTCTCAATTTCCACTATAGGGGTTGATCTCATCCCTCCTGTGGTGACTCTAAGTGCTTGTCCAGCTCTTGTAGTGTGGTTTCTGATGCCGAACACCACGCAGTTGACCCATATTCCAGGTGTGGTCGTATGCTCTGTTGGTAAACTTTGCTAAGTATTTTACCACTGGCTCCCCATGTGGTTCCACTTAGCTTTCTCAGGATGGCTATTTTCCTTCTGGCTTTTGCTACTGCTTTAGTGATGTGCTTTCTCCATGTCAGCCTGCCATCAAATGTTACTCCAAGGTATGTTGGTTCTTTATCTTCTCTTAGGGGTGTTCCATTTATCTGGATGATCCCTGCCTTTTGTTTTGAAGAGAGGGTAAATAGAGTGGTGCTGCACTTGTCAGTGTTTATGCTGACATACCATCTATTTGCCCATGCAGCAAATGTATCTACAGCTCTTTGTAGAAATTTGGCGGCCACTGATGCATGTTCATTTGTGCTCCATAAAACCAGGTCATCGGCGTACATTGCCGCTTTAATTCCATGCGGTAGATTAGTAACAAGATCATTGATGAAGATTAGAAAAAGTGTGGGAGACAAGACTGGGGAACACCGTGACGCAGTAGAACTTTCTTGCTCTTGAGTCCGTCTATCTGTACTCGGGCTCGTCTGTTGTGCAAGTACGCTTTTCACCCATTTGTACATTCTTCCATTGACTTTGCAGTTTCTTAGTTTCTTCATCAGACTTTCTTTCCAGACTTTGTCAAAGGCTTTCTTCAGATCTATCCATGCCGCAAGCACCAGCTTCTTTTCTTGGAATGTATCCTAAATTTCTTGAGAGAGGTAGGTTGCCTGATCTTCCGTAGAGTAGCACTGCCTAAAGCCAGCCTGCTGTGGCAGAAGGATGTTTTTACTTTCAATGTACTACTGCAGTCTGTGATTGATGATGCGCTCCAGTGTTTTGCAGAGACAGCTGGTGAGGCTAATTGGTCTGTAGCTAGAGGCAATGGAACCATCTTTCCCTGATTTAAGAAGGGGTATCATGATTGCTTCTCTCCAGGCTTGTGGAACACTGCCTAAGGTCCAGCTGTTATTGAAGATAACAGATTTGGCCTCTGTTCCTAGGTTCCTGATCATTTCATTGGAGATACCATCAGCTCCTGGTGACTTTCTCATTTTCAGTTTTGATATGGCTAGCTCCAGGTCGCTGATTGTGATGGGTGCCTCCAGAACCTCATGTACTATTTCCTTCTGCCCTGTATGTTGTCGTTTCTTTCGTATCTCATGTTTCTCTGGACTAATTTTAATATTGTTATCTTGTGCGAATGAGTCCGCAAAATGGTCAGCTGCTTGCTTTCTTGTTACGATGTTTCCATCTTTATGTAATGCAATTTTTGAGTTTCTTCCTGTTCCCTCACCGTTAAGTTGTTTTATTAGCTTCCACAATTTCCTTGTGTCTCTTTCAAAGTTCAGAGACTCCGTTTTCTCTCTTTTCCGTCTAGCCTGCAGCTTGGCCCTTTGAAATTTGGCTTTTGCGTGCTGGAATTTATTGTGGTGCTCTTGGCTGGGTGTGGCCTCTGCTTGCCTTCTACATACTTCCTCATCGTTATGCAACTTTTCCAGTTTACTACTTCAGTAGGGTTTATATTGTTTACGGGCTCCTCTTGGTACTGTTTCTCGCGCTGCCTGAAGCATGCATTTCCCAAACTCTTCAACCACTTTATTTATGTCGTTCTCAGTGTTCAGGTTTCTAAACAGTATGCTGGTGCGATGCTTGTACATTGCCCAGTCTGCTGTCTTGTAGTTCCACCTCGAGAGGGTGCTGCTTTCACTTACAAGCTCATTTTCTACGGTTAGAAAGACTGGCCGATGGTCACTGCTACCTAGTTGTTTCCCAACAATTCGTGAAATGTTCCACTCCAGGTCTGGTGAATGAAAAGCCAGATCAGGTGTAGTTGTAATGTGCCATGATCTCGAGTAGAAAGTATGGGGGTCGGACGGCTTGTTAATCAAGATGAATCTATTCTCATCCTGCCAGTCTCCCAGTCTCTCTCCTCTCTGATCCACGTGATCATAGCCCCAGCTCTGCGAGTGGCTGTTGAAATCGCCACACACAATCATTTTTTTTCTTTTAATGGTAGTGTGTCCAGTGCCTGTGGGCGGTCACTTGGACAGTAGTAATTGATCAGATGTAGGTCTGTATTAAGTTTAAGTGTCTGATACTCAGCCCCTTCTATGTAGACTTCGATTTGGGAAGCAATGATGTTATTTTTAACAAGGGTCAGTATCCCACCTTTTCGCCTGTCCTTTCGGTCAGATCGGTAACACTGGTAGCCTATTATTTTGAAGGCTATATTTTCGTTGAGGTGAGTCTCTTGCAAGCAACATATGCTTACTTTTTCTTGGTCCAGGTTGTTTTCTAATTCTATTTTGTTGTTGTTGCTGACTCCCTCCGCATTCCAGTGCATTATTTTAAGTCTTTGTTTAGTATGGCCAGCCGTCCTATTCTCATGTCCCCTGGCTCCACAGGACATCTGAGAAGGACCTCCTGTAGATGTGGTTGGACCCTTTCGAGACATAGGGCCCGGCACTGCACCTGCCTGGGGGTCCAAAGCAGGGCGAGCACCATAACATTCAGCAGTAGTCGACATATTCCATTTTGCGTGATTACGTGGCATCCTGATTTCTGTGATGCGCCTTTTGGCTGGTTGCCTCCGCCTTCAGCACCTTTCTTTGCTAGAGCAGACTGTGGTCTCACTCGAGTGTAGATGTGTACGCGCGCACATGCGTGTCTGTGCATGCATGTACGTGCATACACATCTAAAGCATGCTGGTTATTTTCCGGCGCCAGAAACTCGCCGTCGCCCCTTCTCCTGTTAGTTTAAACAGTTCCGCCACGTGAAGGCCAGGAGTTGGACTTTTGCTGCATAGGTTATGTATTCACGAGCCATTGGGGTATTTAAGCAATGTTGGGCTCTCACCCCAACACTGCGCCTCGGCTACATACAGCAACATATGGAACCCCATCATTATCTATCCCGTGCAGCTGTGTTTTTGTTCTCACCGAATTATTCATTTCTTTTTCTGCCTTACTTTTCAGATCTTTTTAGATCTTCCTCTATGTCTTTTAAAGTATGAATAATATTAGTTTAGCGGCGGTAACACTGTGGAAATGTAAGCAATATAAAATAACACAAAGTAATGTAGCTTTGCAGAAAAGAATTACGGAAAACATTGGACGTTGTGGCGACTAGCCTTCATCAGGAAACAAATACATACATTAAAACACAACATACAAACACGGGGAAGACGCTACAGTGTGTACATGAAGGTATACGGACGAGATTCTCAGATATGTAGCACATTATTTCATTATCTCTTTATTGCTCTCATTTTTTAAAATCTTTCCATTATTCTCATCCCGCTTTTATTCCGCAATGTAGTCACTGGAGGGTTTCGATTTTATAAGTTGTGTTTTGAGAACTTGTTTGCTTATGAAGGCTAGTACAATGTTTGGTCCACACTTACGTATATTTTGGCACTAAATTACAGTATATTTAAATATAGAAGAGAGGCCGACCATGTAAACGATGGACAGAGGAAATAACAGAGTTCATGGGAATATTGATATATGCAGCTCATAATTTGGTACTCTCCCGCTGTTTATACTTCACCTCGACACCAAACTGTACAAGAGGGGCAAGATGAGATGAAATGAGATGATGAGATGGGATGAGATCAGATCAGATGGGATGCGATGAGATGCGATGAGATGAGATGGATATTTGCTGATTTGACTATGTACCATGATTGGTCCACACTTACATTGTCTTTGGCACTGAACCAGTTAACCAAGAACACAAAGGACCGAGCTCTGTAGAGATGCTTGAACTGTCAGGAAGATGATAGGGCACATGATAATCATGATGAATATATAACTGTAACATCTAATCGTAGTACCGCAGCCTCGTAGTACCCCCTGTAACAAGTAAAGAGCTTTAATTACATAGGAAGTATAATGTCATCAAATGGCAAATCAGAAGGCGAGATGGAAAATAGATGCAATCAGGCAAACCAACTCATTGGACAGATGGCACCAATAGTAAAGAACAAACATGTATCAATATTTACCAAGACAGCACTCTATAACACTATCTTCATCCAACCTCTATTCTACCAATGCCAAACCTGGACAAGGACTGAACAAGAGGGAAATAAAAACCTCACTACAACAGAAATGAGATCCCGAGAAGAATACTCAATGTATCAATGAGAGATAAGATCAGAAATGAAGAAATCAGGACTAAAGTGGGGGTTACAGCAGCTCTAGATGTTACTAGAAGGCAGCAAGTTAAATGGTTGGCCATGCAAGTAGGTTACCAACTAACAGTATACCACAACAAGCAATGATGTACAGACCAGAGGGAAGCAGAGGAAGAGGCCGACCACGTAAACTATGAACGCAGGGAATAACAGAGTCCATCGGAATATCGATACATGAAGCCTATAAACGGGCACTGCCCCGCTATTTACACTTCACCGCGAAACCGCAAGGTACAAGAGGAACAAGATGAGATGAGAGATGAAATGAGAGATGAGTACCTCAGCATTTTTCAGCTCTCTAATTTCCTGATAACAATAACGATGAATACATAACTGTAATATCCAACAGAACTACCGCAGCACTTTCTTTGGTCAATATTTCAGCAATCTAATTTCTGGATAACAATAACGATGATACATAACTGTAATATCTAACCGTACTACCGCAGCACTTTCTTTGGTCAATTTTTCAGCCCTCTAATTTCCTGAAAACAATAACGATGAATACCTAACTGTAACATCTAACCGTAGTGCCGCAGCACTTTCTTTGGCCAATTTTTCAGCCCTCTAATTTCCCGATAACAATAACGACAACTGACAATCTATAGGACCCGCATTGTTTTCCTTGGCCACAATAAACGAAGAATTCCCTGTGTGTGTCTGTTCACACCTTCCCTTCTTCTTCCCTGGCAACAGATCGCATGCCATTCCTGTACCCACACACGTAGCGAAACCAGGACTCCCAAACAAACCTCATCACACTTCCTGACCTTTCCATCAGCACGCGCGAGCTATAAATACAGACAGAGGTACCAGACTCCTGGTTGGGTCTCAAGTTGCCCCTGCTACGTCAGCGGCCTGTTTCAAACAGTTCATTATTCTGAACTTTGGTCACAAAAACACAACCGCTCTTGTCTCTGATTACCTGGCAAGCATGGCCGGAAACCGAATACCTCGTAGTCGTAGATTGGATATGCAGACGTATAAATCAAATGAGCGCTTCGACAAATTCGTTTTTGGTTGATTATTTAGAGGGGCGGATGGCCGACTGGTTAGAGTGTCAGTTTATACTTCGGGCGACCCCCAGTTCAAATCCTGTGGATTTATTTGAATGTCGGGGGAAAAAAGAAAACCCTAACCTGCACAGTCCGCGGCGACTGCACAAGCCTCAGGCTCAAGACCCCCCCCCCCCCCCCTCCCCTCCCCCCACTCCCACCCCACAATTGCAAGGTACTACAGACAGTAGATGACAGTTATCTCGGATTACAGTGATCTCGGAACAGTCATAACACCTAATGGGAGATGCCTTGAAGAGATTAGAACAAGAATCGCCATTGCAAAGATACCCTTTTGCAAGATGGAAAACATACTGTACTGACCAATAAAAAGATGTAATTTGCCACGAGAATAAGTGTTGAATTGCTACATAGAATCTGTGTTTTTGTATGGACGTGAAGCTTGGGCAATGAGCAAACAAGTTGAAAAACATCTGATGGCTGTGGAAATGTGGGCGTCTGTGGAAAATTCAAAGAACACCATGTGCAGACAGAAATATCAATGACCAAGTCCTACAAGAAACAAATGAAAACCGTAGACTGATTAAAGACATTTGATGTAGACACTTTATGAGAAGAAATAAATTGGAGAAATTGGTGACGACTGGCAAGATCGAGGGGGAAAAGAACAAGGGGAAGGCAGACAAGTAAAATCCTGGATGGCTTGACCAAGGTGTATGGTTGAGACAAGATCACTGAGCTGAACCACGACTCTGGTGATCGTGTGAGATGACGAAACATGATCGCCCACGGTTATCGACATAACAGATGATAATGATGAGAGGACAGTTAATTATCTAAAGACGTGGGAGGTGAAGTGGTGTAGTGGCTAGCACGCTTGCCGATGTGTCGGGCGGACACGTGTTCGAATCCTCATAGAGACAATTGTTTTTGGAACTGATCTGGGCTCGCAGGACGACCCACCGTAATATGGATACCAGGCATTGTCTCTGGAAGTACAGGCCACCACTGGGATATTAACCGAATGACCCACGCAGTTATGACTGGTCTGTTAAAATATGGGGTCAGCACCATATATCCAACATTCCTCAAGGCGTGGGAAAGTGTTTATTAGATGCTTGTTCTTCACAGGACGTCGCAGTATACCCTAACATTATTACGGCAGATTGTGATTTACTGGACAAGTGTAGGTTCAGTAGTTGATCATGACTATCTAGACTAAGCTGCAATTGTTACAACAATAAACACACGGCGTTCGGCTTCCACATAGCCTGCAGCTGATGCACCACTCATGATGTGAAGAAGAAGATAGTGATGATGATGATGATGATGATGATGATGATGATGATGATGAATATGATGATGATGATGACTATACAGCAGACGAAGAAGAAGAAGAAGAAGAAGAAGAAGAAGAAGAAGAAGAAGAAGAAGAAGAAGAAGAAGAATAAGAAGAAGAAGATGAAGAAGAAGAAGAAAATGAAGAAGAAGAAGAAGAAGAAGAGAAGAAGAAGAAGAAGAAGAAGAAGAAGAAGAAGAGGAATCAAAAGAAGAGGAATAAGAAAAAGAGGAAGACGAGAAAGAAGAGGGACAAGAGGAAGAAGAAGAAGAAGAAGAAGAAGAAGGGAAAGTTTTTGTTTTTTGCATTCGCAAGCGTAGCCATACACACTACTGACAGTGACACTGGGTTTTTGTGTGTGGATATGCTTTCCCTATTACCAGTGTCCCTTACCATCAAGTGAACCCACTCTGACTTCAGAGGTTAAATGTTGCATGCGTTTTTGACTTACGAGGTGGTTGCGATGGTTTCCTGGAGGAGGATGCTGTGGTTAAAACAAAATGAGCAGCTATGTGAACGAAACAGTGTTCAGGGATAGTATGGCCCGAAGAAAGGCGTTGCGGGATGTCGAGGAAGCTGGGGGAGGCAGGTTCAGATCTATAGACATGGCGTTTTATTGTCTCAAATGATGGCAGGGAGGAATATCATATGGAGAATTTCTCCAGAACTCCATAGGCCGAGATTTGTGGAAGAACAAGAACTCCTCCGTCAATGTCCACGCCACACAATGCTGATGATAATCTTCATTTGTCAATTCGGCACGAGTTTTAACCAAAAAAATTCATCAATCAAAATCTAGCTACAGGTAGAAGCAATAAATCATGGTTGAAGACACGTCACGTATGACATGAATAACTCCCCACTGAGCACACTTTTACCACAGAGATTCACTACTCATGAGTTCCCTTTGTTTCATCCATCACAAACTGCAGACATGCGCCCATGGCGATGTGTTGGCAGACATTCTGGTAACTGATACGATGCTGTGTTGATATAAATAGGTTGAAAGCACACAGTTTTTGCGTCGTAGACAATAAGAGATGAAGCTAGTCACATAGCTATTGCTGTCACTGGAGTTTGAGGTGGTAATCCCTTGCATATCTTACGCAATAGAAGTGGTAAAAGGCTGGTTTTCGCAGGTATATAGTTTCACGTTATTATTGTTATCTTCATGACCACCACCACTACTACCACCCAGTTATAAGGTATATTAAGAAGGTGATAAGAGTAGCTATCAGGAAGTCAGCATGGCGGAATGAATAAAAGCGTCGTTCTTAAATATCGAGTGTGCTGATGCCGAGGTAGCGGATTCAACCCCTACACTGGTCAGTGGAACTAAAAATACTTGACTTCTCGTCTTTGACTTTGGAACGTAACTTACAAGTATCTCTGAAATCGGAGTGGATTCGCCTGATTGCGAGGGACACTGATAATAGAGAAAATCTAATCCACATGTAAAAATAAGTCAGGTACACTAAAAGTCGTAGGGCCTGTATGGACTACGCTTGAAAATGAAAAAAAATCCCTATAACTAAACAAGAAAATTGGGTCTTTTGCAGTTGTATAATTAAAAACTCATCTCATGATATCACGAACAAAGAAGTAGAAACACACTGACATTACACAAGATTTAAATATATCGAAGTAAAATTGGCTTATAAAAAAGCATTGTGTCACAGAACATTTAATACTTAAGTCAAATTCAACGTGACATTAGTTATGGAAGAACAATGGACGAAGCGTTGATGTTAGTTTAGTTAGTTTAGTCGACTGATCAACATCACAGCACACGGGAGTAACCCATAAGTGCTCCGTTCTACTCCTAACTCAAGCCTGATTCCGGAAAATCTCAGCTCAGTGCACGAACTCCGTAGCACAGGCGAGGATCCTGAAATACTTTGGGTAGACTTTTAACTCGAAATTTTGCCTGGGCAGCGCCGTTAGGCTACTCTTTTTCGATTTCCAACTGCCAAGGGATGTTTCACTTGCGGAACAATAAACACGGGCGTCCGATCTCACTATCCAGAGGCCAGGGTAAATTTTGTTACTAGACGTCAGCGTGAAAGATGACGGCCCATACCGGGGCTTGAACCAGGGACCTCCAGCACTCGAGGCGGAAACCATACCTCGAGACCACTCACCCCCCCCCCCCCCCACACACACACACACATACCCCATATGAAGCTTTTATTCCAGGAAGAAAGAGCAGTGGTCGACAAGCACGAAAATGTACACAGAATATTGAAGAGATTTTGGATAGAAAGGAGTTTGAGGCAGAAGAATTGGAGAAGAAACGAGAGACTTTCCGGGGGACCATGATGACATCGGTGGTCTGCATAGGACCTGATGTGCATGAGATCGGGTGAGAAATGCGAAGGTTAACATTTCTTGTTACATTTTCTGTACAGGTATTGAGCAGAAAGGGAGAGAGAATGCAGCCTTGCCTTACTTCCCTTTACACCTCGAACCCGACTAATGTTTCAACGGCTACTATAACAGCTGCTTGCTATTCATGATATAATGAATCAAATGGATCATATGTGCTGAAAACCTAATGTCTCTCTTGATAATCCACATGTCTGATTGCTGAAAACAGCCGAAGGCCTTACTGTAGTCTACGAAACAAGATTATCTACAAGTACATTTTAATCTCTAATTAATTTACCATCCGTCCAACATGTGCCATACAGGTAAGCGTTGGCGGTCATGTTTTGCAATCTCACTCGATCACCAGAGTCGTGGATCAGCTCCGTGTTTCTGTCTCGACCATGCCACCTGGTCAAGCCATCCAAGTATTTACTTCTCGGTCTTCCCCCTGGTCTCTTCCTTTCGATCTTGCCAGTTGTCACCAAGTTCTTCAATTCATTTCTTCTCTTAACGTGCCCCAAAAATCTTGACTGTCTGAGTTTAATTTCTCTAATCAGTTTACGGTGTTCATTTGTGTCTGGTAGGACTTAGTTATTTTTTTTTCTATCTTTCCATGGTAATCTTTGAATATCCCACAGAAACCACATTTCCACTGCTTTTAGATTTGTTTTTTTTTTAGCTTGTCTGCTCATCGTCCATGGTTCACATCCATACAAAAGTACAGGTTCTATGTAGCACTTCAACACTCGTATTCTCTTTGCAATGGAAATCTTTTTTATTAGCAAGTATGCTGCCCATTTTGCAAAAGGTTACATTTGCTATAGCGATTCTTGTTCTAATCTCTACGAAGCACCTCCCATCATATGTTATGACTGTTCAGCTAATATTTGATTAAAAACGAACACTGATATTCGCACGACTCCTCCATTATCCTCTTTCCTTCCAGAGATGTGGTTTCTGAGATGTCAGATGTGGTTTCTGAGAAGTGGTTTCTGAGATGTCGTTTATGGAATGTGATTTCTGAGTTGTGGTTTCTGAGATGTCAGATGTGGTTTCTTAGATGTGGCTTCTGAGATGTGAGATTTGGTTTCTGTGATGTTGTTTCTAAGATGTGAGATGTGGTTTCTGAGATGTGGTTTCTGAGATTTTGCTTCTGAGACGTCAGAAGCTTTTTCTGAAATGTGGTTTCTGATATGTGAGATGTGGTTTCTGAGATGTCAGATGTGGTTTCTGAGATGTGATTTTTTAGATATCAGATGTGGTTTCTGGAATGTGGTTTCTGAGATGTTAGATGCGGTTTCTCAGATGTTGATTCTGAGATGTGGTTTATGAGATGTCAGATGTGGTTTCTGAGATGTCAGATGTAGTTTCTTAGATGTGGTTTCTGAGATGTTGTTTCTGAGATGTCAGACGTAGTTTCTTAGATGTGGTTTCTGAGATGTGGTTTCTGAGATGTCAGATGCGGTTTCTGAGATGTCAGATGTGGTTTCTGAGATGTCAGATGTGGTTTCTGAGATGTCAGATGTGGTTTATGTGGTGTTATTTTTGAGATTGAGATGTGGTTTCTGAGATTTGATATGTGATTTCTGAGATGTGAGATGTGTTTTCTGAAATATGAAATGTGGTTTCTGAGATGTCAGATGTAGTTTCTTAGATGTGGTTTCTGAGATGTGTGTTTCTGAGATGTCAGATGCGGTTTCTGAGATGTGAGATGTGGTTTCTGATATGTAGTTTCTGGGATGTGTCTTCTGAGATGTGGTTTGTGAGATGTGATTTCTAAGATGTGGTTTGTGTTTTCTGAGACGTGGTTTGTGGATTATGATATGTGGTTTCTGAGACTAATATTTTGAATAGCTAGGACCGCCAGACCAACTAACAACGACTGCCTGGAAGAGGCCGATGATAGTAGAGCCATCATGTCAAAAAAACTGTCATTTACTGCCAATAGAGTACCTTGCGGTGTATGGCAGAGGGGTCTTTGAGCCTGAGGAATAAAGGCCGTCTGGCTAGTGCAGTCAGCGCGAACTGTGCAGGTTAGGATTTTCTTTTTGCCCTCCGACAGAAAAAAATCCCACACCTTACCGAGGGATCGAACCCGGGTCTCCCGAAGGAGAGTCCGACGTTCTAGCCACTCGGCCAGCCGCTCCTCCGATAGTGGAGCATTATATTAATTTTAAGAAAGAGTCAAAGAGTGTTCTTAAGATGTGAAGCGAGGCATTTGAGAATACCACGACACCTGGGAACATCACTGGTGGAAAAGGCAGAGACAGACAGAGAGAAATCTGGTGATGTAAGACGTTGGCATGGAGGAATGAGTTAAGTTGAGTTGAGTAGGTCTGAGTTGATGTTAGTTGAGTTGAGTAGAGTTGATTTGAGTTGAGAAGAGTTGAGTAGGGTTGAGATAAGTTGTGTAGGGTTGACTTGAGTTGAGTTGAGATTGTTCAGGTGAGTTGAGTTGAATTGGGCTGAGTTGAGTTGAGTTCCAACCACACCAGTGTCCTACTGTCTTGGTGTCCCGGTGTCCTGTGTTCTGGCATAGATAAATATCATCAGTAAACTCGATCCAGAACAACAGTGACCGAGATCTGTGGAAAGATGTGTAAGACCAAGTACTTTGAGGAGCACATGATAGTGATGCTTTGCGTGGTATTAATGTTAAGTCCCATAAAATAACGTGCAAAAAAAAAAAAACAAACAAACACTGGAACTTCATCTCCGAGAGGATTTATACTAGGGCGTAACCAGGTCACCATTCAGCATAGAAAATAAATCTGGCTGAGATCTGGCATAAGTATTGAAGACATAAACAATAGATTGCACGATTTATTGCCTGACATCTCCTCAGGCATATAATTCACACAACATAAACTAAATCAATAATATAAAGCCTCCAAGCTGAAATATACAAGACACATTTTAACACAAACATTTGAATTTTCTGCCACGGTAATTTTAGATTGACTACCATGTTTATCATATACCTGATGAGATGCAGCGAAATATACCAGGCAATAAACCGTGCAATATATTATTTATGTTTTCGTTATTCAAATTCATTACACGAAAAAATTGTTTTGAATAAGTTACTATCATTTCCTTCATAGGTTTTATGGGTACTTCATTGCCAACAGACTCCACGTCAATGTTCAAACAGACGCCGGACAGTCATTTTAAAAAGTCACTGTTAGGAAGTTTTCGTGTTTTCGTCGCCATTTCGTTCAGTTCTGGATGATTCTATTTCTCCCCTCAACGTGCCCCGGAAGCGGAAATTCTCAGACGTATATCCTGATCTCTGCTGGTTGCTTGACAACACCCGCAGCCATTACCCTGACAGTGACCTCTGACCTCGGATCATCACTCAGGAGATTGCCTGTGTTTGTTGTCTGGATGTTAATGAGGCACGTGATTGCAGACGTGAGGGAAAATTCATTAGCCAGTCACCAGCTTCCATATTAACTCACTTCCTTTAGCGCATGCGCGTAGGAATTTACGCCATGTCTAGTCGGAAGTCATGCGTGTCAGGAATTCATTATGAATATGCCTCTCTCTCTCTCTCTCTCTCTATCTCTCTCTCTCTCTCTCTCTCTCTCTCTCTCTCTCTCTCTCTCTCTCTCTCTCTCTGTCTTTGCAGCACTACAATTCTTGTTTGTTTCTCATCATATATCAATTTAACTATTTCTTTCTATATAGCTTACAATATTTCTCGTTCTTTCTCTGTATCTATCTGTCGCTATCTGCCTGTCAATCTCTCTTTATCTATCTACGGTTCTTTCTCTCTCGTCATTCTCTCTGTCTCCCCTTCTCTCTTTCCTCTCTCACTCACCCCTCCTATCTCTCTCTCTCTCTCTCTCTCTCTCTCTCTCTCTCTCTCTCTCTCTCTCTCTCTCTCTCTCTTGCTCACCTATAAAAAATCACTATGTCCTTACATCACTTTTAAAAAAAACATATACATATACATGCTCTCTCTTCCCCCCTCTCTCCCCCCCTCTCTCTCTCTCTCTCTGTGTATGTGTGTGTGTGTGTGTGTGTGTGTGTGTGTGTGTGTGTGTGTCTCAATCATGCTATTCTTACACACCTGTTTCCCAACCTCTTTATCCCACAATTTTCTCACGACACACACTCTCTCCTTCTCTCTCTCTCTCTCTCTCTCTCTCTCTCTCTCTCTCTCTCTCTCTCTCGCTTCCTTTCACTCTCACTTTCTTTCTCTCTCTCTATCACTCACTCTCACCCTGTCTATCTATCTATGTATGTATCTATCTATCTATCTATCTATCTATCTATCTATCTATCTATCTATCTATCTATCTATCTATCTATCTATCTATCTATCTATCTATCTATCTATCTATCTATCTATCTATCTATCTATCTATCTATCTATCTATCTATCTGCCTGCCTGCCTGCCTGTCTGTCTGTCTGTCTGTCTGTCTGTCTGCCTGTCTGTCTTCGAGTGAGTTCATGCGCGCTTATATATCCGCGCTAAGGTATGTAGAAACAACACAGTAAGGCCTAAGTTATGGCAAACTTCTGACAATTTGGGGCCATAGCCGCATGTCTTTTATGGCACCATCACATCTTCAAAATATAGGTACTAGAAAATGTTCACAACTCTCTGAACATTTTCTTGGAGGGGAAAGTGCACGAGCAATGTAGGTGGTCAAGCAATCTCATTACACCATAATCTAGAATATGTGAAAACGTAACACTTCAAATTCATTCATTCAGTAGCATGTCCTTTGCAGAAACTCGCTCCTATAACAACCTTCCTGGAAAACTTCTGGGTCATATGCAAGATAGTCCGATACACCCATTTGGATATCATCTGCCACATCATGCAGCTATCTTCTTTTTGGCTTTTCTCCTCCTCTCTTCCCTGACATATATTCCTCCATGATTGTTCTCTCCAAAATGTCATGACGTTTCAAGTGACCAAAATATTTCAATTTTCTTTGCTTCATCGTCTTTAGTAGACAACCTTCTTTAATATTCAGCTCTTGTCGTATGGATGCATTTGTTCTGTTCTAGATCCAAGAACACTTCATATACCTACGGCAAAATTGTATGTTCGATTTTGAAAAATCTGTATGAAAGGTTGAGATGGGCAGATTTATGGTTTGCAGAACGATGCGACAAATCCCAAGTCCAGGTTGATGTTCTACGCAATTTTGTTAAAAGCTAAATTAAAAAAAAAAAAAAACAGCTTTCAGGCCCGGTTTCATTAAATAGTTCTCAGTTGCCACATTGTCAAAGAGAGGCCAAAATTTGTTAACACTCCCAAAACTTGGCATGTTTGTGCGCGGCCATAAATGAATCCTTGCCAGGAATTCACGCGAGTAATGAGAAATGCAGAGACTGGATGCGTAAATCTGGAGCTTCCAAAATCTCCAGTTGTCATACAATTATAAGGTATAACCAGTGACAAGTTGTAGCGCAGTGGGTAGCAAGCCAGCCTGCCGGCTTTGATGTCGTGAGTTCGATTTCCCCTCAATGCGTTGAGTTTATTTTATTTTTATTTTATTTGTTATTGATGCCGGCTCCTTGGTCAATCAATCAATCAATCATGTGCCATGCCGGAAAGCGTGGGCGGTCATGACTCGCCATTTCACTCGATCACCAGTGTCGTGGATCAGCTCAGTGTTCCTGTCTCGTCCATGCCATGTGGCCAAGCCATCCAGGTATTTTCCTCTCGGTCTTCCTCTTGGTCTGTTCCCCTCGATCTTGCCAGTTGTCACTAAGTTCTCCAATCTTTTCTTCTCATAACATGTCCAAAAAATGTTGACTGTCTGCGTCTAATTTCTCTAATCAGTTTACGATGTTCATTTGTCTCCTGTAGTACTTGGTCATTGGTTTTTCTGTCTGTCCATGGTATTCTTTGCATTTTCCTCAGAAACCACATTTCTGCAGCCATCAGATGCTTTTCAGCTTGACTGCTCATTGTCCAAGTTTCACATCCATACAAAAGAACACTCTTTTTCTCGTTTCAATTGACATCTTCTTATTGGTCAGAATGTTTTTCATCTTGCTAAAGGCTACTTTCGCCATGGCGATTCTTGTTCTAATCTCTTCAAGGCATCTCCCATCAGATGTTATAACTGTTCCAAGATAATTGTACCGATTCACTTGTTGAAGAATATTTCCATTTACATTGTGGCACTTCTTCCTACCTACTGACGACCATAACCTGTGTCTTTTTACAATTTAATTCTAACCCCAGTTGCTCACTGTGTACAACAACCGCATCTACTAATTGTTGCAGGTCCTGCTCATTGTCTGCAATTAATACTGTATCATCTGCATATCTAATGTTATTGATGTTTCGTCCTCCAATGCTGATTCCCTTTATATCCTCTACATTTCTGAAAATATTTTCACTGTACAGGGAAAAAAGATCTGGAGACATCACACATCCCTGCCTAACACCTCTCTTAATTGGCTGATACTGTCCCACTTCATTATCAATCCTTATTGCAGCTTGTTGTTTCCAATATATGTTTTTTATAAGTCTAATGTCTTTCCCATCAATTTGTAGATCTGCAAGCATATCCACCATGTTGACATGTCTAACTCTATCAACAGCCTTTGTATAGTCAATAAAGCAAAGATGTATATCCTTGTTTACTTCTATAGCACGTTCAATAACTGTTCGCAGCATATACACATAGCATATCCTTGGTCAACTCAGTGTAAAATACGTACAAGGAAATGATTGGGAATGTACAGGCGGTCGATGTTTCTTCTTTTGTGGCTTGAAATATGTCTTCATATGCAATGTTGTCTCTTGTATAACTAAAATAACTGAATAAGTTGTGGCATGGGACAGATAAACATACAAAAATTAGATTCTTAAGAGCATAAATCTTTCCCATTGGAACATATGCTTGTGAGACCTGGAAACTTACTAAATAAGCCGATCAGCACATAAATGCCGTTGAATATAAATGTTATAGACGCGTTCTAAGAATATCTTGGATATAGTAAAGAATAAATGCATCCATACGACAAGATCTGAATACTGAAGAAGGTTGGCTACTAAAGATGATTACAAAACAGAAAATTGAAATATTCTGGACACTTGAAACGTGTTGAAAGTTTGGAGAGATCAATACTGATGGGGTATATGCCTGGGAAGAGAGGAAGAGGCAGGCCAAAGAGAAGATGGGTGCAAGATGTGGCATGTGATCTCCAGATGAGTGTATCGGACGCGGGACATCTTGCTTATGACCGAGAAGTTTTCCAGAAGGTTGTTATAAGAGCGATGTTCTGCAAAGGACATGCCACTGAATGAATGAATGAATGAATGAACTAGGACACTCAGCGTAAAATGCTTACTTGGAGATGTTTTGGAAAGTAAAAGCGGCCATTGTTTCTATTTTCGTTCACATGAAGTTTGTCTATATCTGCAGTGTTATTTCTTGTATGAAATTGACTGTCTTTTTTCAGTTCACTCAGTGGTCAGTAGAGTTTATCTTCGACGGTTATTTCTCTAGGCCAGTGGTTCTCAACCGGTGGGGAATTCCCCCCCCCCCTCCAGGGGGGAATTTTAGGGTTTCCAGGGGGGGGGGGGAATGAAGACCATTTCAAGATCGCGTTAATACAAGAACCGATTACTTGATATTGTTTTCCCCTTCATACTTTACAGTTATGTACGTCTCATCCTTCTAAAATTCATTTTATAAAGTAAGTAGACCCACAAATCATGTTTTATGTGGATGTCTAGACATGTTTTAGTATGTGCTATTAAATTTACCTTCCATTTTTACGTATACTGTGTAGGGGTGGGGGGATTTTTAGATAGGAAATATGAAAGGGGGGGATGACGTTCTGAAAATACGGTGAAGGGGGGCACGGGCCAAATTTTTGATAGGAAAGGGGGGGGGGGAATGACGTTCTGAAAATATGGTGAAGGGGGGACACGGGCCATAAAAGGTTGAAGACCACTGCTCTAGGCCATTAGGTTTGCCTAGATATGTCGTATGTTAGGCATCTTGGAGAATATGATCTGCTATCTGCGGCACCAATAGACTCTTGCATATGGCTGATTCGTCAATCTTGGATTGTGTATACGTGTGGTTGACCACACCAGTAATTGCGTGGCGAGTGGTTTATAAAATACGGGATTTTAGCCATATTCCCTATACTGTCTCAAGGTGTAGAATAGCGTCCTGTACTAACCTTACAGAAAGACTTGCACTGTGCATGTATGTAACCTAAATAATTTCTCTTCTCCCGGAGGCCTAGGGTTTTCGTTCCTATGCAGGTCACTTGTACTTAAATGTTCACTTCTCCTTCATCACCCTGTGCCCTGCCAGATAAATTGGGTGTTCATGTCTATTTCCAGATCTCGGTCTTTGGTGTTCTGGATCAACTTTGTTGATGCTATTCCTTTATGCCACCGTCGTAGTCCATCCAGCGTATTCTTTGTAATTTTGCCATCAGTAACTTGTTGATAGGCTGGTGTCAAATGTGGTTCACGACTGTCCCTATCGGACGTGGATGTTCCAAGATAGTCTTTAACGTCGTTGACTGATTCTTGCTGTTGGAAACTCATGAATTCTTGGCAATATAAAGTGGTGGTTTTCCGCCGCCTTCCACATACACGATGATGATGATGATGATGATGATGATGATGATGATGACGGTGATGATGATGATGATGACGATGCTGACGACGATGATACGATGATGATGATGATGATGATGATGACGATGATGATGATAACGGTGGCGATGATGATGATGATAACGGTGGCGATGATGATGATGATGATGATGATGATGATGATGATGACGACGATGATGATGATGATGATGATGATGATGATGATGATGATGATGATGATGATGATGATGATGATGATGATGATGACGACGGTGACGATGATGACGAGGATGATGATGATGATGATGATGATGATGATGATGACGATGATGATGATAGAATGATGATGATGATGATGACGATGATGATGATGATGATGATGATGATGATGATGATGATGATGATGATGGTAAATATAATGATAATAACGATGATGATGACGATGATAATGACGGCGATCCCTCAAAATTAATTAGTAGTAGTAAGCGAACGCAAACATAGGTTAATTTTTACCAGGCACAACACAATCACGTCCGGAAAAGAAAAAAAAAATTCCGGATGAACGCAGCAGAAGAAGAAGAAGGTAGGGAAAGGAATTTTTCATGTGGAATGGCTATCGTCGCTTCAGAGGTCACAAATTGTGAGAATTGTATGGATATTTTGCCCTGGCCATGCGTTGGTGCGGGGGAATTAACAGGCTGATAGGCTAGCAGGGAATACACCTCTTGGGGGTAGATTGCCTATGGACAAGGGGTAGGTGGTCATGCGTTTGTGGGACCAGGAGGAGAAAGCGGAGGAACAGATTGAGAACCCATATGTGTAAAGAATGAGATTGCTGGGGATCGGTAAGGGTTCTGGAAGAACCTCAAAACTGAGAAGGAAGACCATGAGAACTTTTAATCAGATAGCAGTGGGATCGATTAGTAGTATGATTCTTCGCTGGCTGTTGAACGAAGGGACGGAGCACGTATGGGAATGTCCTGAATGCAGTGATGTATGTTCTTAATTCAAGTCAACAACTCAACTGGCAAAATTTAAGTTCTGTAGTTTACCACTGCTTTCTTTACTCATACAATTTTTATGAAAATCAACGTAAGGCGGTCTGCTGCCAAATCTCCCCCAGTTGTGTTTGGAGCGCGGTATGCGGGATTACGGTACCTCCTTCGCCACAGAGCTGGGGAAGAATTGATCAAATTACCACAATCCACTATAGAGTGGCCACAGTGGATGAGACTCTACAAGCTTGAGTTAAGTGAATTATATAGCCCGTACTGCATTCCTGTATTTATACAAGTTGATTGATGATTGATTGATTTAGGAATCGACATCACAGCATTCGGGGCATTCCCATAAACGCTCCGTCCCCATCCTCAGCAGCCAGCGAAGAGTTCCAACACTAATAGTACCAGTAGCAATCTGATTATATGTCCGTCTCGCCTTTCCTCTGAACGTTGAGCGTCGGCCAGATCCCCTCGTCACTCCTCGCTGTCTCATTCTTGCCAGACCATGGTAATCCATTTGCTCCTCCGAGGTGTGCACGTGCTCCCACAAGGTCGCAACCACGTCTGCCTTGTCATGTATCAATACTCCACCAAGTTCTGCAGAGCCAGCCAATCTGTCCACCTGTTCATTTCCCAGCACACCGCCCCGGAGAAAATATCCAGGCGATGCTTGTCACCCGTGACCTCCGAAGCGAAGCAAAGCCACTCCGCACGAAGCCTGCCCGTCCTCACCCTCGTCAGCATGCTTTCTGAGTCAGTTACAGTCACGATGTGTGTGTGTGTGTGTGTGTGTGTGTGTGTGTGTGTGTGTGTGTCGTATTCTCCATCCAGCGGAGAGCCGCAGTGACCGCCTCCACCTCCATTCTTAAGCTGGATGTTGTGGTATCATATGCCAGGCTCTCCTGCCCCAAACGTCGACCATTGGCTTTTTTTTTTTTTTTACAACAACCCTGATTAAATGTGTTGACATGTGGTAGAGCTTTGAGTTATAAGTTTATCGGAACAGTTAAGTATAAAAGAGCGAATACTTTGCATGAAACCCAGTCGTTGCAGTGGTGAGCATGCTCTCCTACAGGTCGGCTGGTCATGAAACTTAGGCGCCGTAGTGGTCAGCTTGCTTGCCTTCAAATTGGCTGGTCATAAAACCCAGGTGTCGCAGTGGTCAACATGCTTGGTTACAGGTCGGCTGGTCATGAAACCCAGGGTTCGCAGTGGTCTGCATGCTCTCCTACAGATCCGTTGGTCATGAAACTCAGGCGTCGCAGTAATCAGCATGCTTGCTTACAGGTCCCCTGTTCATCCGTTTGAATCCCAATCGAGGTGAATATGTATATGAATTTATCTCAGCTCCAAGTTCAATCCAGCCTTACCTGGGTACGAAGGGATTTCTGGCAAGTAAAGTCAGCTGGGGTGCTATTAACCACATCGCCAATCGAATGTGGGTTAGTCTAGATAAAATGTGGGTTAGTCTAGATAAAATGTGGGTTAGTCTAGATAAAATGTGGGTTAGTCTAGATAAAATGTGGGTTAGTCTAGATAAAATGTGGGTTAGTCTAGATAAATGTGGGTTAGTCTAGATAAAATGTGGGTTAGCAACATATACCTGACTCTATACTGACCTACCCAGCGCTGAATGGTTGATACAAATCTGAGTCTACCACCATATGTCCAACGCTGTAGGCGTTTTTTTTTTTTTGCGCTCGCTCGCTTTGAACTCAAGCGTAGTTCATACACACTAATTCCAGTAGTGCTGGACTAAATTTTGTGTGTGGATTAGTTTTCCTTATTAACAGTGTCCCTCGTCACAGTGTCATCATGCGAACCCACTCCAACTTCAGTGGTACTTGTAATGTACGTCCCAAGTAAAAGACGATAGGTCAACAATTTAGTCCAACTGTCCAGGGTTTTAACCCCTTAACGCGGGATCAGCACGCCGGATGTTTAAGAACACGCGTTCTTATCCATTCGGCCATGCTGACCTGCACTTTAGGCGTATAAAAGAGGATTTTACTTGCCTACATGCATCCAGTACTCTTCAAGTGTGTACAAGAAAACTCAACACTGAATACGCCTCAAGTGTGTACAAGGAAACTATACATACAATAATTCTCAAGTGTGTACAAAGAAACTGTACACACAATAATCCGTAAGTGTGTACAAGGAAACTATAATGCACTAATCCCCAAGTGTCTACAAGAAAACTATACACTCAATAATCCTCAAGCGTGTACATGGAACTGTACACTCAATACTCCCCACGTGTATACAAGGAAACTGTAAACTTAATACTACTCAAGTCTGTATAAGGAAAATTTTGACTTACATCTCCACAAGTGTGTAAGCAGAAACATTACACTCAATATTCCTCAATTGTGTACAAGAAATCTAAACACTCAGTACTCATAAAGCATGGGAAAGGAACTTATACACTCAAAACCTCTCACGTGTGTACATGGAATCTATAAACTCTATACTCCTCAAGTGTGTACAAATAAATTATTCGCTCAATACTCAAGTGTGTACAGGGATTCTATACACCCAATACTCCTCAATTGTATACAAGGATTCTATACACCCAATACTCCTCAAGTGTATACAATGGATCTATACACACTATACTCCTCAAGTGTATACAAGGATTCTATAGACACTATACTCCTCTAGTTTGTGAAATGAGTCTATACACTCTGTATTCTTCAAATATGTGAAAGGAATATGCACACTCTATACTCCTCAAGCAATGATATACAGACCGAATGGAAGCAGAAGTTGAGACCGACAATGTAAACGATGGACAGAAGAAATAGCAGAGTCCACGGGAATCTCAATATATGATGAATATGAACTGGCACTCTCCCGCTGTTTATACTTCAAATCGACGCCGCAAAGTTCAAGAGGAACAAGATGAACGAACGAACGAACGAACTAACGAACGAACGAACGAACGAACGAACGAACGAACGGACTTCATTTTCAAAGGGTAACAAATTGGGCACGCAGGCCCGTCTTACATTAGGCCCTTCCAATCACTCATCTTTCATCATGATGAGATGAGATGAGATACTCAAGTGAAAGGAATATGAACACTCAATAATCCTAAGGTGCTTACAAGGAATCTATACATTCTAAACTCCTCACATGTGTGAAAGAAACTTATACACTCAATACTCCTCAAGTTGTGAAAGGAATCTATATTTTTCACTTATAAAACCCTAGAAATAATATTCTCTTAAGTGAACAAGGATAGATAACGACTGGGGCGTAAGGCAGACGAAGAAATGTAGCATGATTTACAAGGCAAGCAGTGATATAAAGGTATGCCTTTATTTATAGGTGTGACATGATTTACAGGTACGGCGTCACGGAGAAAAACGGAGTGATATACGAAGAGGGACTGACTGTAAAGGTATGGCTTAATCTATAGGTGCGACGAGATTTATAGGTACATCGTAATTTATAGGTATGGCGTGATGTCTATGTGATGCGTGATGTATACGGTACGACGTGACGGAGAAATATAGTAAGAATGACCTGATTATATAAAGGTAAGCGTGATTTATAGATGTGAGATTTATAGGTAAGACGTTATTTAAAGGTACAACGTGACGGAGAAATACAGATGTACAGATGTTGTTCTCACTCCCGCAGAGCCAACAGATATAGTTTTTGAGCTTAAAATCAACAATGTTTCCTCAAGCAGGAAAGGAAAAGGCATTACGAGCTTCAGAAACAGGCTCGCCATCTTGCTCAAAGGAACTCACTCTCTGAATAAACCAGAAATTAGTTATGAACAGTAATGCTTCTTTGTGTGTGTGTCCTGTATGTGTTCCCGGAAGGTCCATCCGATTGAGATGAAATTTTGTACAGATGTTGTTCTCAATACCACGGATCCAACTGAAATACGAGCAACGGGAACGGTAAAGGGAGCATCAGAAACAGACGAGCAACGGGAACGGGAACGGGAGCAGGGGCCGAAGGCGTACTCTGTGCGCTTAGAGAAATGTATTTGAATTCAATGAGACGCTCCCCGCTAGGAGCTGGGCGAAGCAGGGCCGGGTCGTCTAGAGTATATATATATATATATATATATATATATATATATATATATATATATATATATATATATATATATATATATATATATATATATATATATATATATACGGCGTGATTTATAGACACAGTGTGATTTATATGTACACAGTGATTTACAGGTGCGTAGTGATTTACATAGAAATAATTATTTACAGTTACAAAATGCTTTACAGATATAGAGTAATTTATAGGTACCTAGTGATTTATAGCCGACTCCCTGGCGAAGGAGTTAACGACTTTCTCCATAATCCCATATATCCACGCGAGGAACGCAGCTGCACGAGATTCGGTTGCTGATCACGTCTCGTTGGTTACTTACATAATTATGTCACCCGGTCGCTCAGAAAGCAATGGCAAACTACTGAGCGTAATCTTGCCAAGACATCAACAACAGTTGAACAATTCTGGTGTTGACTGCAATGTCCTGTAAAGGATATGCCGAAAAACAGCAATTTATAAGTTTGCGGCGATTTAAAGAGACGCGGTGGTTTATAGATATAGGCGGATTTACAGGTACTGAATGCTTTACAGTTGTGATTCACTGGTAAAAAATGATTCACAGGCACGAAGAGATTTACGAGTATAGCGTGATTTACAGATGCACAGTGATTAAAAGTACGAAGTGATTTACAGGTGCAACGTTATTTACAGACATATTGGTGAACAGGAGCAGTATGATTTACATATACTGTGTGTTTTATACATAGTGAGTGGTTCATTGCTATAGACTGATTTAGATGTACGCGTGATTAGCAGGTATTGAGTGGTTTACAGGTAAGGGATGGTGTAAATGTATGGAGTGATTTATAGGTATAGCGTAATTTATAGGTAAGTTGTGATTTATGGGTAACGAGTGATTTATAAGTGCGGGTGATTTATATGTACTAAGTAATTCATAGATACAAAGTAATTTATTGTTATGGCATGATGTACAGTTATGGAGTGATTTACAGTTATGGAATGAATTGTAGGTTAACTGCAATGCGCTGTAAAGATATGCGGAAAAAAAGTGATTGCTTGCTTGCTTTAAAAACAAAAATTCCAAATTCGGCCTCGTTCAACCTGCTTCTTTCAGCTGTGGTTATTGTTGAGGTCCGTGGTTTTTGTGGGTTTATTCACCCTGATTCTTGTCTTGTGCGCTCTTACGAGTTGGTCCTGACCCGGATTGGTTGTATCGGCTTTTGTGTCTATGACGTCAGCTAGGGCTGTTGATCGGCGGCTGTCATTTGTGCCCGCCTCCTCTGGTGGTTTCTTTTGTTAGTGAAGGCTCCTTGCTTGTCTGGCCTGACAGGTTGCAGTCCTTAAAAGGACTTTTTATTTGGTCATTTTTCATCCTTTTTTGAGTATTGTCAGTAGAAGCTTTTCGATGTTTTTATTTTCCTCCTTGCACCTTTTTTTCCACTGTGGATTTTGAGTTTCTGTTGCCTTTCGATTTCTTCCTCTGTGGTCAGCCATGGGATCATCTCTCCAACTTCTATATAGTATGTGTAGCAGGGTCCGTCCTCAGAGTTATAATGTATAACTGGGTATTCTATCGGTTTCCTGAGTTTCTTAGCCTTGTTTCCCTTCTTCTTCCCCAGCGCCTTCTGAATTCCTGGCACTTAAGTTCCCCCAATCTTGCCGATTCTAGTAGCTCCTCCAAGGTAGGTCCCCGGAGCCTCTCCGTGCCGTCATCAGGGTGCTCATCTCGGTTTTCTTCGGCGAGACATTGATTTCCCCTTGAAGGTCTCGGGTGTCGAGGTTGGGCTGCTGGCTTTATCTTGAGTTTCCGGTTCGGTCTCTTGTTGAGTTTCATCTAGCAGTTTCTCGGTGTTCTTTTCCGTTTCTTCTGCTGGTTGGTTTTGGGTTAACCCCATTTCAGCTTTTGGCATTTTTCTATCTGATTTAATGGTTCGTAGCATTTCTTCGTTTTCCTTCTTCATCTCGGCCATATGTTCCACTTCTTGTTTGATGATTTGCTGGATCTTTATTTCCGCCAGCAGATTTTGGTGTCGCTGATGGGAGTCGGCGTCAGCAGTGCCTTGACTTGCTTCTTCAGCTCGTCTATCTGGTTTTGCAGTTGATCTCTCTCAGCTTGTGAAATACCCGTGGCTGTCTCGCACCTCCGCATTGCGTCCTTGTATGGAGTCTTTGTGGTGATGGCGAACTTTAAGACGTCTCTGTGTCTTTGAAGGTACAGACAGCCCAAGTATCTTGCACCATGCTTGCCCAGGCAGTTAGCGACGTTTCTTTTTTTTTGTTTGGTGCTCGGAAGTCCGTGTCCAGCTTAGCCAGCGGATACTCCTTGAAGGCGTTGTGATCGGCACATTATCGGCAGATTTCCGTCTTACTGCGACATGCTGCTCCTGCTGTGGCCGGCCCTCTGGCATCTGGAACATTGATTTATTCTTGGGATGTATCTCTATGGCTGTTGTATTTTCTTGTTGATTGATCCTGTGGTCGGCATCTCGCTGTCCTCTGTCGTCACCACCGCCAAGGTTGAAGGAATCTTGGAGTAGGTGAGGAGCCGCTCCGCTTTCAAGAATCGAATGTGGAAGTCCTCTTCTCGTAGCTGCTTCAGGATTTCTTCGTCTGATAGCTGCAACTGGATACGCTTGACAACCCACTTGCTTGTCGGTGAGTCGGTGTTTCCGACTCTGGTGTCTTTCTCCTCCCTCTGCTTCTCAGTAGGTTTGGCTCTTGTTTGTGGTGGGTTGTCGTCGTCCTTCCTCGTGGTAGCTTTGTTAGAGGTTGCTTGAGGTTCTTGTTGTTTGCTGCAGCTCGCAGGTAGATTCTCTCCGCTCGTCTTCTTTTCGGTTCCCACACTGCACATCTTGGTTGCCACGTGTCTTTTGATGTTCTTTCGACGTGCCATTGTCCCCCGTATCAGGCTTCTTGACTTGTTCAGGTGACTTGCCTTGTTATCACTCGCAGTTGCGAATGAAAAATGTGATTATAGGTACGGAATAATTTATAGGCAGATTACGAATTAATTTATAAGTATGGCGTGATTTATAGTTAAGGAGTGATTTATAAGGGATTTTATTTATGATGAGATTTATAGGTATGCAATTATGTAAAGTTACGTGGTGATTTAAGGTAAGGAGTGAGTTCATTTATAGCTACGGTTTAATTATAATAACGGCATGTTTTACAGGTGCGAAGTGATTTATTTATACGGCGTGATTTACAGGTACAAGATGATTTGTAGGTTAGGAATGATTTGTAGATAACAGGTGATTATAGCTAAGATGTGATTTATAGTTTCGTTGGAGCGGGGTGATTTTAAAGTTATAGCGTTATTTACATGAGCAGTGTAATATATTTTACTGCGTTAATTTCAGGTACGGATTGATGTACAAGCAATGTAGGATTTATACTTTTGTCGTAAGTTAAGATAAGGTGTGATTTAGAGGTTTTGCGTGATGTACAGATACGTTGTGATTTACAGGTACGGTTTTTTAATTTTATTTTTACAGACGCTGACAAATTTACCGGTAGGTAGTGATTGACAGATACAGCGTGGAGTAGATAAAACGTGGTTTAGACAAATAAATTGACTTGGAAATGCAACGTAACTTAGATACACTGTGTGTTTCAGATACTGAGTAGCACAAAAAAGGACAGTGTGACGATGAAGCACAACGTGATGTAGTTACTAAGAGCCACAACGTGAATAAGAACTACAACGTGATTAAGCGCTATAACGTGACAGGGAACTACAACATGGCTGAGCGATACAACGTTACCGGGAACTACAACGTGACTAAACGTTACAGTGTGACTGGGAAATACAACGTGACAAAACATCACAACGTGACCGGGAACTACAACGAGACTAAACGTTATAACGTGATTCGGAACTGCAACGTGATTAAGCGTTACAACGTGACTGTGAACTACAACGTGACTAAACGTTACAACATGATTGGGAATTACAACGTAACTAAACGTTACAACATGATTGGGAACTACAACGTGACTAAACATTACAACATTACGGGGAACTACAACGTGGCTAATCGTTACAATGTAATGGGAACTACAGCGCTGCTAATAGCTACGTCGTAACTAACTGCTACAACCTGACTGTTAACTACAACGTCACTAAGAGCTGGGAACCTGGCCATGCCGACACACCACAAACATCCTACGTCATCGATCGGACGACACATTATGGAAGCCGGATACGTGGTTAATAGGGGCAATACGTTTCGCATGTTATTTAACACACAAAATGGTCGCTTGTTAAAGGTCGCAGAAGCTATCGCCATTAATCGGCAGAAGCCAGTTTTGTGCAAACAGAAAGACAAGATAGTTAGTTTAATATTACCACGGTAGACAATTGAAATGTCTGCGTGAATGTGTGTTTATTTCAGCTTGAAGGATTTATCTAATTACGTTACTTTATGTTGTGGGAATTCTGCAGTATGTACGTGATGAGATGCAGCTAAATATGCCAGGCAATAAATCATGCAATCTACTGTTTGTGTCTTCGTTATTCAAATTCACTACCGGAAAAGTCGTATTCCAGGGCATTAGAAAGAAGTAGACATATTAGATTAGGTTGGGTGGATCATGGGGGAGGTATCAGCCAATGAAAAAAAGTCCCATAATACTTAAAACTGAACCATGGGATCATTACATGGGAAAGCGGGACGCAGAAGTGTTTCCAAGGCACCAGGGCCGGGATCTATACTGCCCAAGACCTGTTGACACGTCCACGCCGTGCGTCCTGGGCAACAGGTCCCTTCGGGAACCTGGCTAACATCAGAAGGATCGATGATTCCTCCGAAGCCGGAGAGTATCTGCCTGCATGGCGAGGAACCACCAGTCTGAACACCAATAAGCCAGACATGGGGCAACGGATACTCACGCAAACCTCAGGTCCGGTATGACATCGCATTGATGTAGGACAACAGGATGTATTCATCCGACATACAGGACTTCACGCTGGAGTTCACAGCCAGCGAACACAAGCAAGCACATGGGAAAGCAAGAACACTATTATCTGTTACCACGCGTGGAACGGGACATAACCCCTGTTTAAAATGTTAATGTAAAGTTGTCGTTGTTTTCGTTCTTTTATAGTATTGATTTTTTTAAACACCAGTGTAAACTGTACAGGGAGTTTTTCATTACCACATATCACGTTAGTGCAGTGGTTATATGTTCGCCTGTCAGTTAGGTGATCATGGGTGAGAATTTGCATAAAGTCTGATTTTATTTTTTAAATTGACTTGAGCTGCTAGGTCTTCCTTGGCGATAGATGTTAAGTTAGTGCACATCCTTTACAAGATGTCGCAGTCAACACCTGCAATTTTTGTTGTTGTGATCTCTTGGCAAGTTTACGTTCAGTAGTTTGCCATTGTTCACTGAACGACCGGCACCCATACAATTTCGTTCAAACCAACGCAAGGCGGTCTGCTGCCAAATCGCCTGCAGCTGTGTTTCGAATAGCTGGTGTGTGTGATTACGAACTGCGTCAGTCACCCCTTCGCCACGGATCCGGTGATAAATGGGTACCATGAAATGTCGTGGGAAGTATAGGCGGCTTGCGAGATAGTGTTAACTATACCGTGTGAATGATGTTACACTGAGATAGTGTTAACTATACCGTGTGAATGATGTTACACCGAGATAGTGTTAACTATACCGTGTGAATGATGTTACACTGAGATAGTGTTAACTATACCGTGTGAATGATGTTACACCGAGATAGTGTTAACTATACCGTGTGAATGATGTTACACCGAGATAGTGTTAACTATACCGTGTGAATGATGTTACACCGAGATAGTGTTAACTATACCGTGTGAATGATGTTACACCGAGATAGTGTTAACTATACCGAGATGTTACACTGAGAATTGTTTTACATGAGAAAATCATTAAGGAACAGTAATCTTATCATAAAGTGCACGGAAGAGTGTGGACAACAGAGCATTTTATTTCATGACACAAACTGGTTCTTAAGCAATAACCCCATGCCATCATCATCATGTGAAAAGCCAGTAAGCGTGGGCGGTTATGCTTTGCCATCTCACCCGATCACCAGAGTCGTGGATCAGCTCTGTTTTCTGGTCTCCACCATACTACGTGGCCAAGATATCCAGGTATTTACTTCTCTGCCTGTCCCTCGTTCTCTCCCCCTCGATATTGCCAGTTGTCACCAAGTTCTCCAATTTATTTCTTCTCATAACGTGACCAAAAAATTGAGACTGTCTAATTTATCTAATCAGTTTACGGTTTTTATTTGTTTCTTTTAGGACTTGGTCATTGGTGTTTCTGTCTGTCCATGGTATGCTGTGCATTTTCCCCAGAAACCACATTTCCACAGCCATCAGATGTTTTCAGCTTGTCTGCTCATTTTCCACGCTACAAAAGCACAGGTTCTATGCAGCACTGCATCACTCTTTTTTCTCGTTGTAAAGGACATCTTTTTATTGGTAAGTATGTTTTTCATCTTGCAAAAGGCTACCTTCGCCATGGCGATTCTTGTTCTAATCTCTTCAAGGTATCTCTCGTCCGATGTAGGGGTCGTGAGAATCGAGCAGAATGCGCATGTGCAATTGCGATTACTAAATGGCTTGATCCCGAGGGCAGTTTGAAGCCAGAAAACAAAAATCCGCAATGCTTAGAGATGATCCCGGTCCACAAAATGGGGGAAAGCACGAAAACTAGCATCTGTCACCATTGTTAAAGTGTGAATAAAATTAGCGGAGCTGACGTCAAGATGGTGGAAGTGTAAATTATATAAAATAGCACGGAACAGCCTGATTTCACAGCTGTCAACTTTAACACTTTCACACCCTCGGACTCTGAGATAAGTAGCAAATGTTGTTTTAACGTTCTATTCATTGTTCTCATTTCTTTCATATTTTGATACTTACCATTTTGTTATTATGTCTTAATGTAGTAACTATAGTGTCTTCCACGTGTTTATATGTTATGTATTATTTATTTATTTGCTGATAAAGGCTAGTTTTCTGTAGTTGTGTTCTGTAAAGGTGCATTAGTTCGTTTTACTGTATATTTATTATATGATTTACGATTATGCGAAGTATGGGACATAACTTGTGTGTAGAATTTCACAGTAAACATCTGTTGGTTATCGTTCTTACACATGAATTCGGAAAAAAGCATGAGTGTTAAAATGTTCAGGGAATTTAAATTATCTATTTCTCAGGATAGGAGTTGATGGAGCGTACTGTCCAGGAGCGTACTGGATAGTAGCGCACTGGCTTGGAGAGTACTGACTAGGAGCGGACTGGCGTACTGGCTAGGAGTGCACTGACTAGGAGCATACTGGCATACTGGCAAGGAGTGTACTAACGTACTGGCTAGGAGAGGACTGGCTTGGAACGTACAGCGTACTGGCTAGGAGAGTACTGACTAGAAGCGTACTGACATACTGGCTAGGAGCGTATTACCTAGAAGCTTGTGTATAGATGTGGTGTTACCATAGAGTACAATGAATAAGCTGGAGAGAAACGAGGTTGAGTGAACAAATTTATTAACAATAGGTTGCACAATTATTAGATTGCAGACAATGAACAGGATCTGCAAAATTTAGTAGAAGCGGTTGTTGCATACAGTGAACAACTGGGGGTTAGAATTGAACTTGTAAGAAGACACAGATTATGGTCGTCACTAGGAAGGAAGAAATACCACAATGTAATATACAAGTAAATGGGCATATTCTTAAACAAGTGAATCGGTACAACTATCTCGGAACAGTCATAACATCTGATGGGAGATGCCTTGAAGAGATTAGAACAAAAATTGCCATGGCGAAGGTAGCCTTTTGCAAGATGAAAAACATACTGACCAATAAAAAGATATAAACTGAAACGAGAAAAAGAGTGTTGAAGTGCTACATAGAACCTGTACTTTTATATTGTTGTGAGGCGTGGACAATGAGCAGACAAGTTGAAAATCATCTTATGGCTATGGAGATGTGGTTTCTGAGGAAAATGCAAAGAATACCATGGACAGATAGAAAAACCAATGAACAAGTCCTTCAAGAAACAAATGAAGATCGTAAACTGATTAGAGACATTAGATGTAGACAGTCAAAATTTGTTGGGCATGTTATGAGAAGAAATAAATAGGAAAACTTGGTAACAACTGGCAAGACATAGGGAAACGAACAAGGTAAAGACGATGAGATGTATATCTAGATGGTTTGGCCACGTGGCATGATCAAGACAGAAGCACAGAGCACTAGTGATCGTGTGGGTTAGCGAAACATGGCCACCCACGCTTATTGTCCTCGTTTCACATTCATACAAAAATATAGATTCATTAAGCACTTCGACACTTTTTTCTCGTTGCAGTTCACATCATTTTAATTGGTGAGTAAGTCTTCCATCTTGCAAGAGGCTACCTTCATCATAGCGATTCTTGTTCTAATCTCTTGAAGGCATCCGTCACTAAGGAAATACACTGCTTGGAAATTCATGAAGAGATTAAAGAAAATAGTTGGCTAATGGTTATACAATCGTATCTTGGTTTGATCTCAATGTGAGACATGGGCGTCTATTTCTGAAATACCGTATAACAGTATGGGCTGGATGACGACGTTTACAGAGTAGGATTGTCCTGACGATGATTTAACTAAGTTGTGAGGACAAGTAGGGACATAAATAATTATGTGCAGACGTAAAATTGAAAGAAAACAAGCCCCTTTCCCCGTGCAAGAGATTGCACTAAACTGGGATATAGGTTGACGTAGACAAACTGTGTGTTGGTATCCATGAGGAGAACAGTTAACGAGAGGGATTAGGGGGAATTGGATGTCATCAGGCGGACAGGGACGGTTGCTCACCATGGTCCGTGTATTCAGAGAAGGTAATCGGCTCCGTGGCGAAGGTGTTTACCAAAGCAGTTTGTAATCCCGCATACCCACGTTCGAAACACAGTTGTGTTGGTTTTCTATCAAATGGTATGGGTACCGGTAGTTCAGAAAGTAATGGCAAACTACTGAACGTAAATTTGCCCAGGAATTACGAACAGCCAAAAAAATGCTGATGTTGACTGTGAAGGACATGCAACTAAATTTACTTTATTGGCCATTGCCGATTCCGTAACGGTTGTAAGTATGAAGCGTTATCTTATCTAGCAGTATATTTTTTAGTAACTAAGGAGGAAGATATTCGAGGACGGAAGTATGAAGGAGGTGACAACAAAAACAGTCAGAGTTGAGATTCCAATAAGTGTAGAAGATCGTAAGACAAGGAGAGCATGGCTATAGATTACTTGACGTATAGGTTGTTGACGAGGAAATTATGAGTTTATTCTCAGATGATCTAAGAAGTTTAGTATCGTGGATATTTTTTTATAACATCCGAAGCTGTGTGTCAATGTATTTGTTAAATTCAAGTTTGTAAAATAAAATGCCCATGGAAACTTTCAACGGAGGAAATCCTGTGAGATTATTCGTTGGATGCAAAGCGTTTGTTATAAAAGGCATAGCTAGATAAACTTTATTCATCGAATTTGATTACTATACAAAGGAAACTACACGAAGTACGGAATGAGTTATTGCGGTGATCTGTAACAACTGGAAGATAAAATACAGGGTAAGAGAACAAGAGGACGCGCCAATAATAACTACTATTACTGAGACAAGCAGAAAAGCTTAGCACAGCGTCATTCTCAGGTAAAGAGAGTTGCCACATCTAGCAATGATGTACTAGACCACATGAAACCCGATGAAGGGATCGACCATGTAAACGATGGACAGAGGGAATAACAGAGTCCATGGAGATCTTGATAAATGAAGCCCATAAACAGGCACTTGGCTACCAATTAGACAGTATACCACAACAAGCAATGATGTCGAGACGAAATGCAACCAGTAGAAGGTACCGACTATGTAAACGATGGACAGAGGGAATAGCAAAGTCCAAGGGAATCTCGATATGTGAAGTCCATAAACGGGCACTCTCCCGCTGTTCATGCTTTACCTCGACACCGCAGGGCACAAGAGGAACAAGGCTGAGATGCTGATGATGAGGATAAGAGTTACTTGGAAAAAGGAAAAACAATCATGAACGGATAATGGGGCACAGACTTATGTTTGACTGAAAAGATTTACTGAAAAAAGGGGTCGGTGAGGGGAAATGTAAAATGATTTCACAAACGTCTTTAGATTGACTGATCTGGTGATGTTAATATTTGTATTTATTGATTAGCTATAGAATGTATCAAAATTGTTATTAAATAATTTACAATTTAACCATCAAGGTAAAACGGATATAAACAGACTGCAACTTGTAGTATTAGGATTGGTATCTTCGCTGGCTGTTGAAGAGGAGTACGGAGCGCTTACGGGAATGTCTTCGTGTGTAGTGATGCTCGTGTCTGTCTCAACTCAGCTCAACTGAACAATGTCGGTAAACATATTAATAGTTACTTAACTAATCAACTCATACATACGTTCATTAAAAATTTAATTAATTGATAAAGTAACAAATAAATTGATTAATTAATTATAGAAAAATAGTGATGTCAGTAAATAACAATCAAGTTAATTAATTAACTACAGAAAACGATGATGACATTAAATAAGAAATTAATTGATTAATTAATTGCAGAAGAGACTAACGCCATTCCCTCGTCACCATTTATTTCACTACACGGAACCAGGGCCAGGTGTCTAGTTTATTAGTTGGTGCGTCGAAGCCATTCCGCTGATATTCAGTCACTCATCACCATCATGTGCCATGCCGGTAAGCGTAGGAGGTCATGTTTCACCATCTTACACGATCACCAGAGTCGTGGATCAACTCTGTGTTCTTGTCTCAACCATGCCATGTGGATAAGCCACCCAGATATTTACTTCTCTGCCTTCCCCTTGTTCTTTTGCCCCGAATCTTGCCAGTTGTCACCAAGTTCTCAAGTATATTTCTTCGTATAACGTGCCCAAAACTTCTTGACTGTCTACGTGTAATTTATGTAATCAATTTAGGTTTTCAATTATTTCTTGTAGGTTTTGCTCATACTGCCATGTGGCTCAGAAGTCTGGGCAATGAACAAGCAATCAGTTGAACAGAGGTCCTAGAGATGTGGATATATAGGGGAATATTTCCTATATCATGGAAACAACAACAATCAAATACGGAGGTTCTAGAAAAACTGGGAATGAAAAGAGTGTTGACTAAAAAATACCCCCCCCCCCCCCCCACACACACACACACAGAGACCCCCTCCCCCCAACCCGCCCAAAATAAAAATAAAAAATAAACAACAACAACAACAACAACAATTAAAGATCAAATAAAAGAATAATGAAAATATTTCGAGCACGGGAATATTCAGTCTTAAAACAAAACCATACTGGAGGGTATGGTTGAAAGCAAGAGAGTAATATGTAGACAAAGATACAAATGGGAAGATAACGTCAAGAGATGGACCAACAACATGACAGAATGCACAATCAAGGCGAGAAACAGATAGCGTTGGAGAACCATTGTAGCTAACTTTCATTGTGGAGACTGTACCTAATTGATTGATTGATGTTATCTGGCCCATCGTGACAGACACGATATGAAAAACTTCTACGACTCACTGAAAGCGGTCTATGGTCCTTCATCACCAGGCATAGTTCCCCTCCTCAGTGCAGATGGGGGAACATTGGTCACCGATAAGAAAGAAATCCTCCAACGCTGGGCAGAGCATTTCAGCAAAATCTTAAATGCAACTTCCTTCTTCGATGATGAAACCATCAATTGCCTTCCTCAAGTTCCCACCAATGAGACTCTTGATGACCTGCCAACCATAGTGGAAATAAACAAAGCCATCCAGCAACTCTCCAGCGGCAAGGCACCTGGTCCTGACTCCATCCCAGCAGAGATATACAAGGCAGGTGGGCCGGTCCTAACAGAGCAGCTTCACCGAGTCTTCACAAACATATGGATGAACGAGACCATGCCACAAGATTTTAAGGACGCGTCAATAGTCCACCTTTACAAACGTAAAGGAAACCGCCAATCCTGTGACAACCACCGAGGCATCTCCTTGCTTTCAATTGCAGGGAAGATACTCGCCAGAATTCTTCTCAATCGCCTCACAGCCCATCTCGATCAAGGTCTTCTTCCTGAGAGTCAATGTGGCTTCAGAAAAGAACGTGGAACTGTTGACATGATTTTCGCTGCGAGGCAGCTGCAAGAGAAATGTCAGGAACAGAACTGTGAAATGTTCTCCACTTTCATTGACCTTACCAAGGCTTTTGATACAGTCAGCAGAGAAGGACTGTGGAAGATTATGGCAAAATATGGCTGTCCACGAAAGTTTGTCCAAATAGTGCGGCTATTTCATGACGGCATGCAGGCAAGAGTACAGGAAAATGGTGAGCTGTCTGAACCCTTTCCTGTCACCAATGGAGTGAAGCAAGGATGTGTCCTGGCACCAACACTGTTCAGCCTCATGTTTTCAGCCATGTTGATGAATGCCTTCGAGAACGACGACATTGGAATAGACATCAACTACCGTATGGATGGAAAGTTATTCAATCTCAGAAGGCTGAAAGCTAAAACCAAAATTAACAGTGGCACAGTCAGAGAGCTCCTGTTTGCTGATGATTGCGCTCTATACGCCAACTCAGAGGCGGACATGCAACATAACGTTTCAGCTTTCTCACATGCCTGTGCCAACTTTGGGCTCAATATCAACTTGGAGAAGACTGTAGTTATGTACCAGCCAGCTCCAGGGAATAATCACACTGTGCCGAATATCAAAGTGAATGATCATAGACTAAGTGTTGTGGACAAATTTACCTATCTTGGCAGCACCGTGTCACAAGCTGCCACAATCGATGACGAAGTGAATGCAAGAATCTCCAAGGCCAGTGCAGCCTTTGGCAGACTGTACAAGAATGTATGGGACAGAACTGGAATAAGCCTGCAAACAAAGCTAAAAGTCTACAAAGCAGTTGTATTATCCACACTGCTATATGCTTGTGAAACCTGGACTGTTTATCAGCGACACGCTAGGAAATTAAACCACTTCCACACAGTCTGCCTAGGAAGCTACTGAAGATTAAATGGCAAGACAAGATTCCAGATACTGAAGTCCTAGAAAGAGCATCCATGCCCAGTATCCACACTCTACTGATGAAGAATCAGATTCGCTGGGCTGGTCACTTGACTCGCATGCCAGATCACAGGCTCCCTAAACGAATTTTTTACAGCGAACTGCGTTGTGGTAAACGCTCCCAAGGTGGCCAGAGGAAACGTTTTAAAGACACTCTGAAAATTTCACTGAATGCTTTTGGAATTCATCATGACACCTGGGAGGCTGCAGCCAGAGACCGAAATTCGTGGCGTGCATCATTGCGCAAAGGTGCAGTTATATGTGAGGCAACCAGGACTGCAAGAGCTGTGAAGAAAAGGCAGGACAGAAAAACCACTGCAGGAAATCCTCCTCCAGAGACGTCAAGCATTCTTTGTCCACATTGTCAAAGAACATTTCGAGCCAAAATAGGCCTTATCAGCCATCTTAGAACCCACGGCTCCACACCTTCAACCCCACTGGATGAAATGAATGGTCATCATCATTCTTGATGGACAAACAACATCTGGCCCAGGGGATTTACCTTCCCTCATGGCCTGAATATCGTCAAATTCTGCTTTCAATATTTGTGGTCCTTCACATTGCTTTTGTCTGTTTCTGATCTACATCATCATCACATAATTCATCCGTATATTCTGTCCATGTTTGAATTATCTTTTCATTTTCCATTAATATTTTACCTTCTTTTGTTTTCAAACAACTACTCGCTGTATTCTTTCTAATGCCTGATAATTTCTGTGTCTGTCTGTACATAGATTTTGTGTCTTCTCGTGGTTCTTCAATATCCTGGTACAGACCATTGAGTAAGACTTCTTTCGTTTACACAAATATGTGATATAGATAGAAATAACGTTTATTTCTACAAAACGACACATGAATGATTTGGATATGATATAATCACACGCAAAAGAATGATGTAGACATGATAGAATCAAATGATATAGAATGATGTAGCCATGATATAATCATATTACATATAATGATGTAACCATGATATATTCACATGGTAGATGAATGATGTAGCCAGGAAATAATCCCATGATATCTAAGGATGTAGACAGGTCTTGCGAACGCGGTTTGTGAGCCCGTATACCCGGGTTCGAAACACAGCGGTACTGGTTTTTCGAAAAAGGTATAGGTGCCGGTCGTTCAGAAAGCAATGGCAAACTACTGAACGTAACATTTGCCCAGGATTCACGAACAGCAAAAATGCTGGGGTTGACTGCCACGTCCTTTGAAGGACATGCAACTAAATTTAAAAGACATAATATAATCCCATGTCATCGAAGGATGTAGGCATGATATAATCATATGATATAGAATGATGTAGCCATGATATAATCAATTACATATAATGATGTAACCATGATATATTCACATGGTAAATGGTTGATGTAGCCAGGATATAATCCCATGATATCTAAGGATGTAGACATGATACAAACGCATCATATTGAATGATGTAGCCATGATACAATCACATGCTATATAATGATATAGTCATGATATAATAACATGATTTAGAATGATGTAGCCATGATATAATCACATGTCGAACGATGTTTACATGATATAATCCCTTGACATGGAAAGATGTAGACACGGTATAATAAATTGATTTAGAATGATGCAGACATTATATAATCGCATGGTATAGAATGATGTAGCCATTATATAGTCAAATAACATAGGGCTGATCTAGCCATAATATAATCACATGCTATATAATTATTTGCCGGCTTCCTGGCCTAGAGGTTAGCAACTTTTCTCCGTAATCTCGTACACTCTCGTAAGTAACGTGACGACGGTGAGAGGTGAGAATCAGCAGTAGTTAGAATCGCGTTGGTAACTTACGGGGTATGTGAGCCGGCCGCTCAGAAAGCAATGCAAACTACTGAGCGTAATCTTGACAAGAAATCAACAATCAGCTGAAAGATGCTGATGTTGACAGCGATGTCCTGTAAAGGATATGCAAAAAAAAAAAACAACAACATATAATTATTTAGTCATTATATAATCAAATGATTTCGAATGATGTAGCCATGATATAATCACCTGGTATAGAATGATGTAGCGATGATATGCTCACCTAGTATAGAATGATGTAGCCATGATATAATCACATGATTTAGAATGATGTAGACACGATATAATCACATGATTTAGAATGATGCAGAAATACTATAATTACATGAATTCGAATGATGTTTAAATGATATCGAATGATGTAGACATGATATAATCACATGATATAGATTTATGTACACATGAATTAATCCCAAGATATTGAATGATGTAGACTTACTATAATCACATGATTTCGAACGATGTTTACATGATTTAGAATGATGTGGACATGATATAATCACATGATACAGAATGAAGCAAGTGTTCTGAAACCTACACTTTATGTACTATACTTAACATAATGCAATCACATGCTATCATGAAGTAAATAGATATAAACATGTAAAATAGAGATTTAAACAAGGCAATGTTTGCGGCCTTAAAATATCAACCGATTTTGTGTGATACATGTCTGGGGCTATCATGGAGCCTGTTTGATGTCACAAATCCAGGCCGCTACTGACAGAGATACCTGCAGACAAGGAGACATGTTATTGTGAAAACCACAGAATTATATATGTGTTGCTAAAGGTACGATAAACCCAATGTAAATGATTGATTTAGTGATTGGTAGAGTGATTGACTGAACAACTGAACGCTTGGTTGAGTTATTGAGTGATTGATGAATTGAGTCATTTGTTGTTCGACTTAGTTATTGTTTGATTGATTGTCTGGTTGTCTGGTTGATTGATTGATCACTTGATTAAATGATTGCTTGATTACATGATTAGTTGATTGAGTGATTAGTTGATTGAGTGATTAGTTGATTGAGTGATTGATTGAACAATTGATTGAGTGATGGATTGATTTATTCAAGAGTCGACGTGATAAAATTCTCGAAAGATCCATAGAAAACTCAGTGTACACAATAGACGGTAGAAAAAAAATTACTTATATAACCTTTACAGTCAATCCCAGCATCTTTTAGCTGTTTGTGATTTATGTTCCAGTTTACATTCAGTAGTTTGTCATTTATTTATGAAAGACTGGTACTCATACCTTTGCCTGGAAACCAACACAAGGCCGTCTCCTTCCAAATCGCCCACCGTATGCGGGATTATAATTTGCATTCGTAACTCCCCTGCCATAGAACGCACGAACGAACAAACAAACTGTATTTTCATAGGGTTAAGAATTGGGCACGCAGACCTGTCTGACATTCTCCCCTTCTATCACTGCATTTCATACTTTATTTCATAGATCATTTCATAGATTATTTCACAGATCCGGTAGAAGATGGTAAATAAAAGGTTAAAAAAAGGAATGCATTGTTTCACAACATTAGGCGGTTTAGTGATATGGTGCTATCTGATTATGTTAGACTGATCGGGACTAGATGGACGACGTGATCAATATGACGCCGAATGGATTTGCTTTCCAGGAAAGTGTGTTGTATCTAGTGTAGACTGGGTCTTAAAAAGATAGAGAAAGGACCCGGGAAGGTAAAGTCTAATTAAATGCAACAAAAGAACGCGTAAGGTTAAAAAAGAACATGAGGAATAAATAGAAGAACAGTATAAGATAATGAATTAATATACTGATTGACTGGCACTTTGCCGTCTTGACAGACGATAGTTTATAAAATGAAGTTATACCTCTCCATAGCACTCAGACTAGGCTGAATTTAGACACCATGTGTTGCCATGCAGCATGATCCCAGTCTCGGTCTGCCTAGTTTACTCCAGAGGAAAGGTAATACCAACACATCTGGAACAAGACAAGCTAGAGAAGCTGTCGGATCTACAAAGCAATGCTCTAACTGTCCGCCTGTCGGAAGCTTCGATTCTAGACCTGTTGCCGATCAAGGCTTAGAGCTTGGTCTGCTCTGCCCTGTCCTGCTTTGCCATTTAGTCTTTTAAATATTGAGCACAACCATACTGGCAACGCTGATCGTATTCTGGTATGAACCTAAGGCCCATCCACGTCAATGTGGAAGCACTAGACTCGAGTTTCTATCTCGTTTGAGCTCGTCAGTAGTGCATATCCTTGACCGGACCCGGAAACAAACACCGGATCACTGACACCCGTAACCACTAAACCACGCGGCACACGCTGGATAAATGCAAATGCATTTTCCATGCAATATGTAGACAAAGGAATCTTTGGTTGTTTAGCGGAAAGATCTATATGTCGAGGAAGTCATGTCCCAACTTAACAAACTGATAATTATTCCCCCTGCGCCGAAGACCCCACTCTCTCCTATAACCGGAAGATTCAAAATACTTTGCAGCTTTTGGGGTGGGATGAGCTGTACAGGAGGAAACCGTGAGCATCAGTAGGTTTGTAGTACACGGAGGTCGTGAGGCCTGTAGGGTTTAAATTAATAGTGGTGTCAAGGAAATTGACAGAGGTGGTGGACATTTCTGTGGTGAATTGGATCGATGGATGAAGTCATTGACATAATTAATGAAACGGTTCAGTTCAGCCTCCGTCATGTCAGTGAGACCTATGCCGTCATCGATGTAGCGTCGGTAAAAGAAGGGAGAAGACCATCATAGCTGAGTTCAATCTGGTGTTCCAGATGTCCCATAAATACACATGCGTAGCTGGGTCCCATTTTAGTGCCCCCCCCCCCCCCCCCATGGCGACACCTCTGATTTGTTTAAAGTAGTGGCCATTGACCTCAAAGGAATTATTGGTGAGGACTAATTCAGCGAGTCTCACAAGTGTGCGAGTAGGGTTGGCTTGATCTGTGCGTTGATCCAGAAAGAACTGTAGCGCCCTGAGGCCATCAGCGTGAGGAATGGGGGTATAGAGGGAACATACATCCATTAGGAATAGTCTGTATGTGTTCCCAGGAGTCAGTTGGAGAGAGTTGAATGAAAGTAACGCATGCGTTGTATCCTTGATGTATGACGGGAGATTCGCAACTATAGGTTGGAAAATCCTGTCAAGAAACGCTGAGATCAGTTCAGTCGGGCATGAGCAGGCAGAAACTATCGGACGTCCAGGATTTTTGAGTTTATGTACTTTGGGCAGCATGTAGAGGGTGGGTTTGCCCAAGTCAGAGTCATGGATGTGAAGTGAAGAGGCACTGGGTGGTAAGGCATTTTAACGTATGAGCTGTTTGATGGTAGTTTGAATTTTTCGGTTATAGGATAGAGTGGGGTCTTTGGCGCAGGGGGAATAATTATCAGGTTTGTTAAATTGGGACATGACTTCCTCGACATATAGATCTTTCCGCCAAACAACCACCGCACCCCTTTTATCCGCCGGTTTGATAACTATATCCTGTCTGCGCTGTAGTTGGGATAGGGCACACAATTCGGGAGGGGATAGGACAGTAGGTTAATGCTCGTGTTGTATTCTTTGTCACCCATTTCTTTAGCCAGTAAAGTGGTGGTTGTGGGACTGCATTGCATCACTATCAACTGAAAACTGGGTCAAAAGCCAGAAAATTGATAAATGACAACCTGTCCTAACCATAGTCTGGACCAATACCACAATGTTTACTGCTGCACTCATTAGCTGCAAAAGCCAGCAAAAGACAATTTCGAAGACAACTGGCAACGTTACTGATGAAGTCCTACTTCAGTAGGAATATCCAGGATGGACTTAAATATCTAACAATCGACAAAGATAAAGATCTACAGAGTAACTGACAACAGTGTATCGTTTGCTTTACTTCTGAGAAGTACCACCGGAAGTCTCATCAGTCAGCAAAGTCAGTGAGACTATGGGACAATCCTACCCGTTTAATAAAACTAGCAACAGTGAGAACCCTTCAACTGCCGGTTGGATTACCAAGTTGATATCCAACAATGGATAGATCTTTGAAAGAAAGTCTCACAGCAGCAAAAGTCGAACATAAGGTTCAAGACACTCAACACCAAGTTCTAGTTACGAACACCAACTCAAACAAATGGGAAGAGACACCGAAAACTAACATCAGCAAAGTACCAACTGAATATGAGCTTCATACCAACTGAATAACAACTCAGAAACCAGATTACTTCAAGGCAAACTATGAAACACCCTGAAACAAAGCCAGATCAACGCAAGATCTCAGACCTGAACACCATCAAGAAGACCATATGAAAGCAGCTAGCGGAGTAAATTCCTCTGCGCCTGCAACAAAAAGAATCCTCTTATTGTTTGCAACCCTGTTTCTGTGCTGGAATTATTCATCTTAGGATACATGTATGTATAGATCGATTCTGGACATAGTTACAGTTGCTACCATTGGATGCCTCTCAGCCATATAAGTTCCTACACTGGACTAGATAGTAACGAATACCTCTTGCTGGTCCAATGTCAACCTAAATGCCATGGGTTATAGACTCGCGACTTGGTGGGTGTAACATCTTTGTGAACATTATTGGGATTCTGATATCTGAAGCAGAGCAGCTGAATGGACGTCTACTTGGCACCGTGTATTGATGAGGTGGGAAAGTACCTTCTGCAGAGCTTAAGTGGAAATCCCTGGAAGTAAGACCAACCAATCCCTCAATTTCACAAAAGACACCGAGCCTCATTGCAACAGAGTATTTGAAAATTCTAGCCCCACGGAGGGAATATGTGGTGTGTGATATTTAAATTCCTGGAGTATGGATTATAAAATATTCACTAGCCTATTACCAGTGGATATACATGTGAGGAACACAACTGAGTGCATTTATTCTAGGTACCCTAGATAATGGAATAGGATCTAATCTACATTAGAGATGAACACTGAACCGCACACCAGGGGATAAAGGTCTCTATTAATTAGTTTAATTAAGAGTACTAACTGCTTGTATATGTGTTTTTTCTATGCCATGGATTTATGAGGTCAGAAGTGTTTTGTTGTTGTTTGTAATGAGGGTATAACCAAATAGTAGTTATGTTTTGGTTAAATATTCTGACACAATCTTATTAATATCTTTAAATATGAGAATTGTAACTGGTGTCAGAAGCAAATGTTTTATGTGTTTGGGTTTTCTGCACTTAAACCAATGTTTTGCTTTTATATGTAAAATTAGTCAATGATGTAGAACCACCAATGGTTGTTGTGTTGTTTGTAATAACATTGTTTATTTCCTTTGGACAATGGGATTAATGTGTTTTGATATTGCAAATCATTCCCGTGCCTGTTCATGAAATTCAATGTGGCCATTACACTTTCATGTATGTTACTACAGATCTTGATTTAATGCCTGAATGTGTTTGTCCAAAAGTGTTGATGTTTACGTCAAGTCCGGCGTTGATATTTGTTCAACGATGGTTGTGTATATGTGGTAAACAATCAATACCTCTAACACTATAGTAAATTTAAAGGGTGATGAAGTGGGAAGGGAAACCTACACACAGATACAAATGTTTCAAGGATTGAAATGGTTTCTCCTTGTATTTGTGGTAAATTTCCCTGTCCACCCTGCATTCTAACAGTGACCAGAGAATCAAACCTAAATCCCCTAGACACTTTTATCAAAATATTCTTTTAGATTAAAATCCACATCCCACAACACTTTCGCTCCACATGTTCTTATTTGGCACCTTCCATAATTGAACTGAACTGAACTTCTGCACCGTATACCCCTCCATTATTGTTTTCTCCAAACTTTCGTGACGTTTCAAGTGACCAAAATATTTCAATTTTCTTTGTTTTCGTCTTTAATAGCCAACCTTCTTCAATATCCATCTCTTGCAGTATGGATGCATTTGCTCTTTTCTTTATCCAAGAATTTCTTAGAACCTGTCTATAACATTTATATTCAAATGCATTTATGCGCTGTTCAGCTTATTTAGTAAGTGCCCCGGTCTCACAAGAGTTACACAACCTACATGGTTTTATTTCCTATATAGTTTTTTGGTTGCACCTCTTTGCACAAGGCTTTTGCCTTCCCAATTGCGCTCCACCGCCCAAAGCCGTTATGCATGAGACGATAAAGTCTAATTAAATGAAATAAAAGAGCGCGAAACAAAAATACCAAAAAAAAAAAAAAAAACCCAGGGAGAACAAACAGAAGAACAATAGAAGATAATAAATCAACAAGAGTTAATAATAAATCAACAGAAGAATATAATAATGTTAGTTAGTTAGTTAGTCGCGGTCCCAACTTCACGGCAACGGGCAGTCCCCATATTGCTTCGTTCCTGTGCCAGTGAATATCACACAAAACGCTCCTCACTGCCCTATGTGAACAATGGAATAGACAGGAGTGTCGGCAAGCCAACAGCCCGCACAGGTACACTGTGCATAATGCCGCCGCCAGAATGCCAACACAAAAGTCCCCCACGAAAAATACAATTCATCGTCGATGGAAACGGCAGTCACCAGAAAGACTTCATTGACCCGGGTGTTATCCCATTGGGCTCTTTTTCCGCAGGGCGACCTACTGAAAGCACCGCACAAAACACGAACTCCATAGCTACAGCGACGACTCCCAGGAGTCTCCTGAACAAAGCACTCGTGAACCGAAAAGGCAAACCAGTCAATCCAGCAACAGCCGGCCGTCATCGTTCCGACCATGCAGTTCACGCTAAAAACAACCGCGGACAGATGCAAAAGCATCTGCGAAATTCGCAACTTACAGTGTCGCGCCACGCACTCACTCAGTAGCAGGGAGGCGGAACCATAGCCTCTCTAGTCGCCTCTTACGACTTGCATGGTAGGCAACAGTGTTACTATTCTTTGCTCCCCCGTATGGGCACCGGCAACACACGGGCGAGAAGAATATAATAAAAACGAGAAGATTATAAACAACCAAGAGAAGATAGTAAATTATCAAGAGTAGGTAATAAATCATCAAGAGACGATAAATTAACCGAGCAGATAATAAACCAACGAGAGACGATAATAAATTAACAAGAGAAGATAATAAATCAACAAGATAAGATGAGCAAACGGGACAATAAAAGAGCAACAGACCTTGTTGAAGCTTTGCCCTTGCAAATATCTTTCTCTTCCCAACCTTTCTCTCCTGAAATAAAGTAAATGGCTTCACATCAACTTCATAGCACAATAAATTCAAACATCTTCCGTCTACTGTGGCTTTGTTTGTCTTTATTTTATTTTTATCTGTATATCGAATCGTATAACTGTTTGACAAAAACAGCGACAGAAATAGTAGAAACTAATATTTCTACTTCAATTGCCGCTGCTGCTGCTACTGCTGCTGCTACTGCTGCTGCTACTGCTGCTGCTACTGCTACTACTACTACTACTACTACTACTACTACTACTACTACTACTACTACTACTACTACTACTACTACTACTGCTACTGCTGCTGCTGCTGCTGCCATCGCCGCCGCCGCCACCACCACCACCAATACTACTACTACTACTACTACTAATGCTGTTGCTGCTGCTGCCGCTTCAGCTGCTACTACTGCGAATCTCACTACCGCTGCTACTACTGCGAATCTCACTACTACTACTACTACTACTACTACTACTACTACTACTACTACTACTACTACTACTACTACTACTACTACTACTACTACTACTACTACTACTACTACTACTACCTCTACTGCGAATCTCACTACTGCTGCTACTACTGCTGCTACTATTACTGCGAATCTCACTACTACTACTACTACTACTACTACTACTACTACTACTACTACTACTACTACTACTACTACTACTACTACTACTATGTCTACTACTATTACTACTACTACCACTGCTACTACTGCTACTACTGCTACTACTACAGATATTGCTACTTCAACACCGAAACCTCTACCACCACCACCACCACTGCTACTAATACTACTGCTACAACAACAACAACAACAACAACAACAACAATAACAACAATCATCGTTATTGTCTTAATATTACTCTTAATATATTTTACTATTTATTCATCGTCTTGGCAATCGACGATGTATGTTTGATGAATATAGTATTTCGTTTTCCATGACATAAGCAAGACGACCTACATTTTAATAAGCCCAACTACCGAAGAACTTCTATTATGGTTCTTGGAGCTTTCCTTGCCATTAAATCCTGTAACCTCTTCCTCAACGACCAACATTTGCTACACATCTATTCTTGTTTGGGCCATGAACATGAAGGGGTGTCTGAAGTCTTCATTGATCTCCTGTTGTTGTTGTTTGTTCATCAAGAATGATGATGACCATTCATTTCATCCAGTAGGGTTAAAAGTATGGAGCCGTGAGTTCTCAGATGGCTGATAAGGCCTAATTTGGCTCGAAATGTTGTATGACAATGTGGGCAAAGAATGTTTGACGTTCCAGGAGGAGGATCTCCTGCAGTGGTTTTTCTGTCCAGCCTTTTCTTCACAGCTCTTGCAGTTCTGGTTGCTTCAGAAGTGACTACACCCTTATGTAATGATGTAAGCAACGAATTACGGTTTTTAACAACAGTCTCCCAAGATGAATTCTAAATGCTTTAAATGAGATTTTCAGAGTGTCTTTAAAGAGTTTCCTCTGGCCGCCTTGGGAGCGTTTACCACAACGCAGCTCGCCGTAAAAAAATTGTTAAGGGAGCCTGTGATCTGACATACGAGTTAAGTGACCAGCCCAGCGAATCTGATTTTTCATTAGTAGAGTGTGGTTCCCCTACAACTTATATCGCCGATGTGCTGCTTCAGATAAGATTTCTATGTAAACAAAGCGCCATAAACATAATATTGAAATATTTCTTACTTTCGATATTTCGCTGCATCTCGTCAGATGCAGTTTTTTTTTTTTTTGCATATCCTATTGTCAGGACATCGCTGTCAACACCAGCTTTTTACTGCTGTTGTTGATGTCTTGGCAAGTTTACGTTCAGTAGTTTGTCATTGCTTCCTGAACGACCGGCTCCCATACCAACACCTTAAAACCCAGCGCGACGCGGTCTGATGCCAAATCGGTCGCAGAGGTATTTCGAACGCAGGTAAGCGGGCTCATGAATCGCGTAAGCAAAATCTAAGCCACGGAGCCCTGCCAGCAGGTGCATACTGCAGAGTTATACATCATATGAGCGGATAAATAGATCATACTTTGGCTAAGAAATTAAATACATAGTCACTGATATTGTTTGAATGTGGAAAAACGTTATCCCCATGGAAGTTTCAGATTGAACTGGAGGTCATTCAGTTTGCATAGTAACGGCTAGAATCGCCGACTAAATAATGCTTCCTATTAAATCGTAGACTTCCGAGAAGATGATATGCTCCACATTCAAACAATGTCACCTACTACACACTTAGTATTTTAGCCAGAACATTCTTCATTTATTCAGGTCAAATGATATATAACTCTTCAATATGCACCTGACGAGATGCAACGAAATATGTCATACATTCTTTACATCCACTATGCATTAACGGATATAGGGTATTAGGTAGACTTACAAACTGTAGGATGAAACCCAACTCTTTAACTTCCATCTTATGGACTGTGGATTTGACGCGGTAGTAGAGAATAACCAGCCTGGAGGGATGACAAGAATGTATGTTTTAAACATTGTTAAACTGTGATGTGGTAGGGCCAGGACATTTTGTACACCTGAACGCACGCAGGGAAAATATGTCAGTTTTCCCCTCACCTAGCAGGCGACGATCCCAAGTATCGAGTCATAATCCGACAGTGCTCACGCCATTATCAGTGCAGCGACCTATCAACTTCGCTACCGCGCTCACTGCGTCAATCTAATCGTACCTTCAAGTGCATCATCAAGTGCCTTGCCGGTTGGCGGGGGAGATCGTGCCTCTCCATAAATTACGATCTTCCACGGCAGGCATGGATTACTTTATGTGTTGACTTCCTTCTGTGCCATGACACTAGACTGTGATGAATTTTCTACCGCTGTCTTCCTCTATCTCTTTTTCCACAGATCTTCCCGGTTGTCACAACATGTTCCCGTTTTTGCCTTCTCATAATGTGGCAAAAATGATGACTACCTCTTTCTTGTTTGCGATAAGTTGTTTTTGCTACTTGGCCTTTCTCACAATATCCAGATTGATAATTTTCTCTCTCCTATGAATTTTCAGGGTTCTTCTATAAAACCATATCTCCAAAGTTTCCGGGGATGTTTTTACCTGTTTACTTATTGTTCAGGACTCGCAGCCGTATGTTAAAACTGGATATTTGTAACATGCAAGAGCTCTTGTTCTAATTATTAAAGACAAGGACCTATTGCATTACATTGTCTTTAAAATAGTTATGCGTACTATTCCACTTCCATTAACCTCTTTCCAAGCCGTTGTAAGTTACTAAGACAGTAGAGACTATTCAAAACACACGTTCCAGAAACCACGTCTCCGCTACCTGTAATTTCCTTTCGAATGTGTTCGTTCACATTACAAGATCCACTGCCATACAACAGAGAAAGTCCCACATTGCAAGATCCACTGCCATACAACAGAGAAAGTCCCACATTGCAAGATCCACTGCCATACAACAGAGAAAGTCCCACATTGCAAGATCCACTGCCATACAGCAGAGAAGGTTCCACATTCCAAGTTCCACTGCAACACAGCAAGAAGGTCCCACATTCCATGATCCACTGCCACACAGCAGAGAAGGTCCCACATTGCAAGATCCACTGCCATACAGCAGAGAAGGTCCCACATTGCAAGATCCACTGCCATACAGCAGAGAAGGTCCCACATTGCAAGATCCACTGCCATACAGCAGAGAAGGTCCCACATTCCAAGTTCCACTGCAACACAGCAAGAAGGTCCCACATTCCATGATCCAAAGCCACACAGCAGAGAAGGTCCCACATTGCAAGATCCACTGCCATACAGCAGAGAAGGTCCCACATTGCAAGATCCACTGCCATACAGCAGAGAAGGTCCCACATTGCAAGATCCACTGCCATACAGCAGAGAAGGTCCCACATTGCAAGATCCACTGCCATACAGCAGAGAAGGTTCCACATTCCAAGTTCCACTGCAACACAGCAAGAAGGTCCCACATTCCATGATCCACTGCCACACAGCAGAGAAGGTCCCACATTGCAAGATCCACTGCCATACAACAGAGAAGGTCCCACATAGCAAGATCCACTGCCACACAGCAGAGAAGGTCCCACATTGCAAGATCCACTGCCATACAGCAGAGAAGGTCCCACATTGCAAGATCTACTGCCATACAACAGAAAAGGTCCCACATTGCAAGATCCACTGCCATACAACAGAGAAGGTCCCACATTACATTTCAGTTCTCGCTTTGTGGCATTCGGTTTAACTGATTTACTACTACTGGAATCTTGTCTTGACAGAAGATAGTTTGTTACAGTTACAGTTAGTTTGTCAAAAAGGCATCATAACTACAACCCATGGCGGTAGGCCAGGGGTGGATTTATACCTCTCCATAGCACAAAGTCTAAGCTGAATTGTAGAGACTATGTGTTGTTCATGCACTATGATCCCTCTCTGCTTAGTTTACCACAGAGGAAATGTAACACCAATACGTCTAGAGCAAGACAAGCTGTAGAAGCTGCAAGACCAGACAAGAAATGCTCTAACTGTCCACCTGTCGGGGTTTATATCCTAGACCAGTTGCTGACCAAGGCTTAGGGCCTGGTCTGCCCTGTCACGACATTTAGTATTTAGGTTGCAATTCCTTGCACTAGATTAAGTCTTGTACCCTCCCAATTTCGCTCCACTGCCCGAAGCTGTTGGCACAAGTGGAGTGTCGGGGTTTGGTGTTCGCCACCCAACATTGAGCACCATCTACTGTAGTACCATCTACTGTCATACGGTAGCTCAATCATGTCTGATTAACACCTGACATTTAAAAAAAAATGATTTATTACATGGTATCTTCTGAAGGAAGCACTTAACGCTGACGCTATGAAACGTATGAAGAAAGGAAAAACAGCTGGGCCAGATGAAATCACAATAGAAGAATTAGAAGTATTGGGAGAATTTGAAGTAGATATATTAACCAAAATGTTGAATGATATTTACAGCAGTGGATATTTACCCAGTGATATGCTGAAATCTGTATTTATAGCTATACCAAAAAGACCAGGAGCAATTGATTGTGAAGATTTTCGTACAATTAACCTTATAAACCATATCACTAAGCTTCTACTCAGAATCATAATGAGAAGAACCAAAAAGAAAATAAAAATGGAAATTAGTAAAGAACAGTATGGATTTGTGGAAGGAAAGGGCACAAACAATGCAATTTATACATTACGGACACTAATAGAAAGGTCAATAGAGAAACAGAGAGACATATATTTGTGCTTCATAGATTATACTAAGGCATTTGATAAAGTAAAACATGATGAACTGATTAAAATGTTGGAAGATATCAACACTGATGGAAAAGATTTAAGAATAATAAAGAATATTTACTGGAACCAAGTAGCAGCAATTAAAATGGGAAATAAAGAGGGTAGTTACGAACAGATAAAGCCAGGAGTACGACAAGGGTGTGTCTTGTCACCAGATCTTTTCTCCCTGTATAGCGAAGTAATAATGAGAGAGATCAAAGAGATGCCAGGAATACTAGTTGGAGGTTATAATATAAATAATATACGCTATGCAGATGACACAGTATTGGTGGCGGATAATTCAACAGTCCTACAACAATTATTAGACGTTGTAGTAACAGAGAGTGCAAGGAAAGGACTCTCCTTGAATATCAAGAAAACAGTAACAATGGTAATATCAAAGAAAATGGTGACACCAAAATGTGACATAGAAATAGAAGGGAAAATCCTTAACCAAGCTGATAATTTTAGATACCTAGGGGCATTTATAACATCAGATGGAAGATGTACAACAGAGATTAGGAGCAGAATAGGGCAGGCAAAAGCCGCATTTCAGAAAATGAAGAGTATCTTATGCAATAAGTCACTATCACTGAATGTAAGAGAGTGCTGAAATGCTATGTAGAACCAGTTTTGCTGTATGGCAGTGAATCTTGGAATGTAAATGAACAAATTAAGAAGAAATTAGAAGCAACAGAGATGTGGTTCCTGAGACGAATGTTGCGAATTCCTTGGACTGCCAGAGTAACTAACGACGACTGCCTGAAACAGGCTAACGAAACTAGAACATTATATACAACAATAAGACAGACAAACAGCTTTCCTCGGTCATGTGATGAGAAGAGAGGCATTGGAGAACATAGTAACAACTGGAAAGATCGAGGGGAAGAGAGGCAGAGGTAGACCAAGAGAAGTGATGCTGGATGGATTGAGACGGTGGCATGGAGGAATATCAGCAGCAGAGTTGATCCAGAAAACCAAAGACCGAGATCTATGGAGAGCCATGAACGCCTACGCCAGCCGGTACGGCACTTGATGATGATGATGATCTTCTGAAATGCAGATGTTTGCTTCGCCTGATCTGTTCTTAATCTCTATCATGCATCTTCATTTCGATTGTTCGATAAACTAGTACTTTATATTTTATGTTCCACCCTTTTTTTTTTTTTACAAATGTGGTACCTCACCAGTTTTTTTCGCCAATTCTTGTAGAAATGTTTCATTCGTTTTTCTGCTCATCAAAGGCATTCTGTGCATTGTCCTCAGAAATCACATTTCCACTGCCATTAGAAGATTTTCAGCTTGTCTACTCATTGTCCACATTTCATATCTATACAAAAGTACAGGTTCTATATAGGCAGTTAATAAATAAACACTAGGGCTGCGACTGATTAATTTAAATTTAATAGTTAACTTTTGAAAAATTAACGATTAATCAATAGTTAATTTCGATTAAAGCGAAACATTTATAGTCACATAACTCACATTATAGTCGTATGTGTCAAAAATCGAAATAACTCTGGATTGTCTTGTTCATATGTCATCTAATAACCAACTATGCAAACAGACGAGTATGTTGACAGTATTTGGTTCAAGTGACGAGCGCTTCTTATTAACAATATAACCAGCAGAGCTGAACAATCGTTCACGTGGAACTGAGGTAGCCGGTACGCACATGGTCTTGGCAAGGAATGCCAATTTTGGATATCGATGTTCATTAAGTTTCCACCATTGTAGAGGATCAACCGATTCCGCAACTTTCTTCTCCATTTCAGACTCCATTAACTGAATACGCTGCTCATTTGGTTCACATATTGTTTCATTGTCAATGTCAGTATCATTTGTTGCAGCAGTCTCCATCTGCTGACCATGAACATCAACTGCTATTTGTTGTTCAATACATGACCAAGTTCGTTCTTTTGCATCTTTTGACAAACACTTCAGGTATTTGTAGCGTGGATCAAGTGCTGTAGCAATCTGTAGTATGTCAATACTTGTCATAATAGCCACACGTTCACTGAAGTCATTAAAAGATGCTGCCTTGAATTTAGCTATGTAGCCCGGATCATCATCGTGTACAGTCATATGGTTTCTCAACGATGATAGTAGTGGAATACACAGCTACATGAAACATAATCCTGACCACCAAGCAGGACCGTGGTCTGGCAGAATAAGTCTAAAACTTTGACATATTTTGAAATCTTCTCCCAATCTTAATCTGACAGTTTTGGACCTTTGTGTTGCTTCTTTTCATCTGACATGTAGACAGTTAATGCTTCTCTGGCCTGTAGAAGACTCTGTAGCATAATTAAAAATACTATTCCATCTTGTAGGTACATCTTGCTGCAGCTTACACAAAGGTGACTCAGTACAATTTTGCTACTCGGTTGTGTTTGCAGCACCATGTTTAAAATGTCCGACAATTTTCCCACATTCGGTTCATTTGTATAAGTGATGGGAGAAAAGTTTTCGATTAATCGTTTAAAAAAAATTAATCGTTAAAAACAATTAACTATTAATCGATTAATTAATCGTTAACTTCCGCAGCCCTAATAAACACGCATGCGTGTCGAACGCAATTTGTAACCCCTGTAAAACTGCGTCCGTAATTCCTTCGACACGTAGCCAGGCTACGGTGGATACATCATAGATAATAGTAATTTACTGGCACCTGGCCATCTTGACAGACGATAGTTTGTTACACTCTGCTACAAAAATGTCACGACAGCTACAACTCATGGCGGTAGCGAATGTGATTGACCTGACCAATACATGTTCGTCCACAGTGGATGCATGTGAGCATATGGTCAATTCCACCGACACACACTATCTGACGTCTCACAAGCTCAGTGCGTGACCTATTGTAATCATGTTCTCCTTTGTCTGTATTCCATTCCTGATCTTTTCCCTCCACGCAACGCGATCAGCGGCGACTTGCTCTCAAGGTGGAATATCAATGTTTGTAACAGTAAATGATAATACGAATTTACAAAGATACTGTTTGTTTCAAGTTCACGTACAAGAGTATAATAAGAACTGGAATGACAACAGCTGGAGTACTGGCGTAGTCGAAGATGTCTTGTATCCAGTCGGGCGATTCCCCAATTCTATCTGTCAGCACTTCGTAAAAATGAGAGTTGTGTTTAAAAGGGCCACATGATGTTGACGGTTCTAGTCTGTGAAAATAAAACAGTATTTGTTACCTGAACAATTATCCATCCATTGTCGTGAACAATTTTAGTCGTGAGCTGGTCGTTACAAAAACAGATGTTGATGGTTAGTCATATATAAAACAATATTTGTTAAATAATAATTAGCAATCCATTATTGGAAGGGCCGAATGTAAGACGGTTATGCGTGCCCAAGTTTGTTACAGTTTGAAAATAAAGTTCGTTCGTTTGTTTTTTTCTCTCTCTGTCTCTCTCCACACTCTCACACTGTGTGTGGGTTGGGATGTGTGTGTATCGTGGGGAGATGTGTGAGTGGGTGAGGGATGTGTGTGTGAATGGGTGTGGGATGTGTGGAATGGTGAAGATGTGTGTGTGAGTTGGGGGATGTGTGGTTGAGAGATGTGTGGTTGGGGTTTTGTGATTGGGGGTGGGTGGATAGGTGGAGGATGTGTGGGTGGGTGAGTGTATGTGGGTTCGAGGGATGGGTGGGGATGTGTGGGTGGGTGGGAAGATGTTGTGAGTGGGGGATATGTGTGTGTGGATGGGGGATGTGTGTGTGGGTGGGTGGGGGAGATTGTGTGAGTGGGGGATGAGTCGGTGGGGTGTGTGTGGGGTGGGTGCGGGATGTGTTTGTGTGGTGGCAGGTTCTGTGGGTTGGTGGGGGATATGTGTGGGAGGATTGTGTTTGGCTGGGTGGTTGAGGTGTGTGTGTGGGTGGGTGGGTTTTGTGAGGTGTGTGTGGGTTGGGGGATGGGTAGGCTGTGTGTGTGGGGGGGGGAGGTTGTGTGGTGGGTGGTGATGTGTCTCATAACATGGTAATATACATTGGTTATGTTTACAGCATTCATTTGACACTGTTTTTTCCTTTGTGAATGTATCATGCACTATTGATGAACGAAATATAAGTATGTACGAGTGTAAGTTAATCAGTAAGACACAAATGACTGTAGAATAATAACTAACTATGATAAAAAACTTGAAACCAGTTTATTTTTATACATACATTGTCCCTTTATTTCTCAACACAATTTCCACCAACATTGATGCACTTATCCCATCGTTTTATCAGTCCTCCCAAACCGGCTGCATAGAACTGCGTGTCATGTTTTCTAAACTACGTTTTCACTTCACATGATACTTCGGTGTCATTCGCAAAATGTCTCTCGCCAAGGTGGGTTTTCAGTGGACTTAGCCCCTAACGATTTCCCGTAAAGCGGTGCATAGTTGGGTAGAAAAAGCTACGAGGGCGAGTCAATAAGAGAGTCAAACAGTTCTGTGGGATGACATGGAAATGAAAACAGGGCACGGAGATTTATGCAACCGGTTTGGGAGGACTGATAAAACGATGGGATAAGTGCATCAATGTTGGTGGAAATTATGTTTAGAAATAAAGGGACAATGCATGTATAAAAATAAACTGGTTTCAAGTTGTTATCATAGTTAGTTATTTTTCTACAGCTGTTTGTGACTTACTTATTAACTTACCCTCGTAAGACGGGCCTGCGTGCCCAATAAGTGATCCTTTAAAAATAAAGTTAAATCAAATCAAATCAGGTCAAATCTCACTCTTTCTCTCTCACTCTCTCACATACACACACACACACTCTCTCTCTCTCTCTTTCTCTATCTATCTCTCTTCATCTTTCTATCCTTCTCTCACTTTCTCTATCTCTCTCACATACTCTCTCTATTCCTCTCACTCGCTTCATTCCCCCTCTCTCTCTATCTTACCTCTCTGTCTATGTACCTGAGAGAGAGAGAGAGAGAGAGAGAGAGAGAGAGAGAGAGAGAGAGAGAGAGAGGAGAGAGAGACAGAGACAGAGACAGAGAGAGCGAGATAGAAAGTGCATGAGAGAGATAGAGAGAAAAAAGATTTGCGCAAGAGATAAAGAGAGGGAGTGAGAGAGTAACAGCGTTCAGACGAACGACCTTTATTTTCAAATTGCCACAAATTGGTCACGCAGGCCCTTTTTGCATTTAGAAATGAAGAGAAAGAGAGAGAAAGAAAAAAAAAAGAAATATATATATATATATATATATATATATATATATATATAGAGAGAGAGAGAGAGAGAGAGAGAAAGAGAGGAGAGAGAGAGAGAGAGAGAGAGACAAAGAAATCAAGGGAGAAAACAGAAAAGAGTAGAGAGAGAAAGAGAGAGAGAAAAAGAGAGAGAGAAAAGAGAGAGAGAGAAGGTGAGAAAGAAAATAAACGGAGAGAGCGAAAGAGATAGAAAGAGAAAGACAAGGAGAGAAAGAGAGAAAAGAGAGAGAAAGACAAGGAGAGAGAAGAGAGAGAGAGAGAGAAAGAGAGAGAGAGAGAGAGAGAGAGAGAGAAAGAGAGAGAGAGAAATAGCGTGAAAGAAAGAGAGAGAAAGAGAGAGGAAGAAAGCAAGAAAGACAGAGAGAGGCAAAGAGAGAAAGAAAGATAGAGAGTTGAACCGCACTAATAACAACCTGACGATACAAGCGAAAGACCTTGACTTACTTTACAACAGCGTAGGTCATGGGCAGCAAGCACACAAACAAGGTCACCAGCAACACAAACAGATAGAAGGTCCCAGATCTGGAAGCCCGAAACACCTTATTGGGAGCCACACAGCATGTCCGAGCCAGGATGAAGTTGAAGTAGAACAAGACTGTCAGCTTCAAGAAACCCACCAGGGCCAAGAACGGGGCGAAGAAAAGGCCCAGCCAGACCAGGGCTTGTCCGTAAACCAGGTCGAGAACTAGGGATTCCACGCTGAAGCTCTGGTATCCGAACTAGAATTACAAACAAGGAGATAAAACAACACAATTCAAGAATCAAATATTCACATTTTATCAATCTTATGTATCTACGCAATTTGGTTTAGAGTAGGAGAACATATACCTAAATTAGTTAGGAAGTTGCAAAAACAACAACAACAACTGTCATCTACTGCCCATAGTACCTTGCGGTGTAGGACGAGGAAGAAGGTGAGGTGGGGTGGGGGGGGGGGGAGGGGGGTCTTGAGCTTGAGGAATTTAGGCCGTCTGGCTAGTGCAGTCGCCGCGAACTGTGAAGGTTAGAGTCTTTCTTTCGCCCCGATAGAAAAATACCCACACCTTACCGAGGATTTGAATCGAGGAGAACCAGACATTCTAGCCACTCGGCCAGCCGCTTCCAGTTAGGGAGCTAACAGCGGGAAATGCTGGGGAGATTCCTGCCATTAGCAACAGCTGGAAGGAGCCGCCATCTTCTGTATGTAAGTCGCTTTGTTGGAATCATACACACCTATTTAATAAAACACGTGTCTAGTCCACAGCAAAGATAGAGCTGAGTAACTTTTATATCTGGGGGGCGGGGAGGGAGGGCTGCGTGGTCTCGAGGTATGGTGTCCGCCTCGAGTGCTGGAGGTCCCGGGTTCAAGCCCTGGTGATGACCGGAACTTTTTCACGTGGACTTCTAGTAATAAAATTTCCCCTGGTCTCAGGGTAGTGAGATCGGACGCCCGTGTGTATTGTTACTCACGTAAAAAATCCCTTGGCAGTTGGAAATCGAAAAAGAGTAGCCTAAAGGCTCTACCCGGGCAAAATTTCGAGTTAAAAATCTACTCAAAGTTTTTTCAGGATTCTCGCCGGCGCTACGGAGTTCGTGCACTGAGCTGAGTTTCTCCAGACTCAGGTTTGAGTTAGGAGGAGAACGGAGCACTTATTGGTTGCCCCCGTGTGCCGTGATGTTGATCCTTCGACTAAACTAAAGTAAACTAAACTAAACTTTTATATTTATATTTTCATGTAATGTTTTTTATGCAGTTGCATCGATTTATGCTTTTATTTTCATTCTTCTGTATGTAACACGCCAGTTAATGAAATCAGGACATGTTGCAGACGAAAAGAGTTGCAATGTGCTTGTCACCACTAAATTTTCATAGGCTGGCGAAGGGATAACGAAAGCGATTCGTAAACCCGCAGACCGCGTTCGAAACACAGCTACGTGCGATTTGAAACTGCTGGGGTTGGCTGCGACGTCCCGTAAAGAATATTTAAAAAATTGTGTTGTAAGTTATTTGTAATTATTTTAGCCTTCTCCACGTATTTGATCCATGCTGTCTTCAATGATAACATTTATTGGAACCTTGCCGTCTTAACAGGCGATAGTTTGTTAGATTGTGCTTGAAAGACGGCTGAATAACAACAGCGAGGACCAAGGATGGAGTTATACCTCCCCATAGCACAAAGCCTGGGCTGAATTGTTGAGACCATGTGTTGCCCATGCAGCATTCTCTCTCTCTCTCTCTCTCTTTCTCGTTTGCCTTGTTTACTCCAGAGGAAAGATAACACCAATACGAATGGAACGATATCACCCGCAGAAACTGTTGGATCAATGAAGCAATGCTTTAAATGTCGGAGCTTCCATCCTAGACAAGATGTCAACCAAGGATTTGGGCCTGGTATACCCTGAGATGACATTTAGTCTGTAAATTTCATTTCCTCCCTCCAGGATAAGGCTTGCACCCTCCCAATTGCTCTCCTCCGCTCGAAGCCGTTGGCACAATGTCGGATGACTGGTTTGCTGATCTCCGCCCAACATTCGGCGCTAACAGACAGCAGGTAGTACCGTCTACTGTCATACGGTAGCTCAGTCATATCTGAGTAAGACCAGACGAACTTACTTTTTTAAAGTTTGTGAACTTCACCAGGAGAGTCCGACCTCCTGTGAGGGCTAGTCCCAGGACTAAAGTGATAACCAGGTCCAGCACGATGACCTGGAAAAGCTGCTCGCCGACATCATTCTCCCAGCAGCAGTATGTCTGATTCTGTGAAGGCAACAGTGCGAATGCTTGAGGACTATGACATAAAATAGGCAGCATCATTCTTATATAGAATGTCCAATATATATATATACTAGCTGACCCGGCCCGGCTTCGCCCAGGCCCTGGAGGGGATCTATCTATCTATCAGTCTGTCTGTCTGCTTGTTTGTCTGTCTGTCTGGCTGACCCGGCCCGGCTTCACCCAGTCCCTGGTGGGGAGCATCTCATTTAATTCATATACGTAGTCATATAAGCTCTCCCGTTCCCGACTGTCTGTCTATCTGTCTGTCTGTCTGACCCGGCCCGGCTTCACCCAGTCCCTGGTGGGGAGCATATAAGTAGTCAAATAAGCTTCCGTTCCCGACTATCTGTCTGTCTGTCTATCTATCTGACCCGGCGTGGTTTCGCCCAGCTCCTGGCGCACAGTAACTTAAAAGAATGTCCTTCCACACACCATTCATTATTTTTAATGAAAACGTTTTAATCACCGACATGACAGTTGATAAGTTCTTTAAGCAGAAAAAGATGGGTTACAATGTTATGCATTATGCATTATTTTTATGAAAACTTTGAAAATGCCTTAAAGATTATATCATTATTTATTATAACTTATATGCCTGAAAATAACTATATACAAAGAGTTTAACAATAGTGCAAGTAAGTCCAACAATATGATTATAAAGTATATAGAAATGTTATTAAAAGTTATGCCCCTTGAAATAACTTTTCTAGAGTGAAGTCCCCCTGCTATATAGAAATTATATAATGAAAAATGGAAAAGTAAATGTTATTAAATAAGTAGAAGATTTTACACTAAGAAACTATTATAGTCGGTTGCACAGGAATGAAAGGAAGACGTGTAGAAAATTTCATCTCAATCGGATGTACCGTTATCGAACGCATCCAATACTTACATAGCTGACCACAAACACACAAAGCCACATACACTCTGTTTTATATATATATATATATATATATATATATATATATATATATATATATATATATATATATATATATATATATATATATATATATATATATATAT
>JACEFZ010027450.1:0-165000 GCA_014155875.1 Cepaea nemoralis | reverse complement strand
AGTCGGAGTGGGTTCGCCCGATTGCGATGGACACTGGCAATAGGGAAAGCTAATTCGCACACATCAATTAGTCCAGTGCACTTCTTAGTAGTAGTACGTGTATGAACTACACTTGAGTTCAAATCGAGTTAAGCACACACACACACACCACACACACACACACACACACACACACACACACACACAAAGAAAACGTGATTTAAAGTAACAAACAGCTATTTTAATCAGGAGTTAAAGTAATAAACAGCTATTTGAGTCAGCGGAAGTAAGTAACAAACAGCTATTTGAGTCAGCAGGAGTTAAAGTAACAAACAACTGTTTGAGTCAGCAGAAATTAAAAAACAAAACAGCTATTTGAATCAGCAGAATTTAAAATAACAAACAGCTATTTGAGTCAGCAGGAGGTAAAGTAACACACAGCTATTTGATCAGCAGGAGTTAAAGTAACACACAGCTATATGAGTCAGTGGGAGTTAAAGTAACACACAGCTATTTGAGTCAGCCGGTGTTAAAGTAACACACAGCTATTTGAGTCAGCAGAAGTTAAAGTAACACACAGCTATTTGGGTCAGCAGGAGTTAAAGTAACGCATAAAAACGAATAGGTTACAAAAGCCAGTATATGGAGCTTCAGCAGTTACCTTAGTAAGTTCCATCTTATGATTACACGTCTTAAACGACTATCAGTATCTGCCATGGTCTTATATATCGCCTAAATGTCGTCACTGCGTTTAATACATGTCTGTTACCATATTATATATCGCCTAAATGTCGTCACTGCGTTTAATACATGTATGTTACCATATTATATATCGCCTAAATGTCGTCACTGCGTTTAATACATGTCTGTTACCATATTATATATCGCCTAAATGTCGTCAATGCGTTTAATACATGTCTGTTACCATATTATATATCGCCTAAATGTCGTCACTGCGTTTAATACATGTATGTTACCATATTATATATCGCCTAAATGTCGTCACTGCGTTTAATACATGTCTGTTACCATATTATATATCGCCTAAATGTCGTCACTGCGTTTAATACAACATGTCTGCTACCATATTATATATCGCCTAAATGTCGTCAATGCGTTTAATACAACATGTCTGCTACCATATTATATATCGCCTAAATGTCGTCAATGCGTTTAATACAACATGTCTGCTACCATATTATATATCGCCTAAATGTCGTCACTGCGTTTAATACAACATGTCTGCTACCATATTATATATCGCCTAAATGTCGTCACTGCGTTTAATACAACATGTCTGCTACCATATTATATATAGCCTAAATGTCGTCACTGCGTTTAATACAACATGTCTGTTACCATATTATATATCGCCTAAATGTCGTCAATGCGTTTAATACATGTATGTTACCATATTATATATCGCCTAAATGTCGTCACTGCGTTTAATACAACATGTCTGCTACCATATTATATATAGCCTAAATGTCGTCACTGCGTTTAATACAACATGTCTGTTACCATATTATATATCGCCTAAATGTCGTCAATGCGTTTAATACATGTATGTTACCATATTATATATCGCCTAAATGTCGTCACTGCGTTTAATACAACATGTCTGCTACCATATTATATATAGCCTAAATGTCGTCACTACGTTTAATACAACATGTCTGCTACCATATTATATATCGCCTAAATGTCGTCACTGCGTTTAATACAACATGTCTGCTACCATATTATATATCGCCTAAATGTCGTCACTGCGTTTAACACAACATGTCTGTTACCATATTATATATCGCCTAAATGTCGTCAATGCGTTTAATACAACATGTCTGTTACCATATTATATATCGCCTAAATGTCGTCACTGCGTTTAATACAACATGTATGTTACCATATTATATATCGCCTAAATGTCGTCACTGCGTTTAATACAACATGTATGTTACCATATTATATATCGCCTAAATGTCGTCACTGCGTTTAATACAACATGTCTGCTACCATATTATATATCGCCTAAATGTTGTCACTGCGTTTAATAAAACATGTATGTTACCATATTATATATCGCCTAAATGTCGTCACTGCGTTTAATACAACTTGTATGTTACCATATTATATATCGCCTAAATGTCGTTGTCAGCATCTCCAATAAGACCTTACAGTAGTAAGGAGTTAACACTAGGCTAGTAGAGAGACACCTCGACAGGGAAGACACCGAGGACTATAAATAACCTCACTGTGAGACACATTTGTGTCAGACCAGAGGCCAACGAGTACGGATGAGCGAGGGCTTTCCCCAAGCAATTGGGTTGCTGGTCCTTGCGAGTAACCGTGATATGGCAGGTTACTCAAACTCACCAGCCGGCGTACTGGCAAGACCAGGCACGCAATACTAGCGACGGCACGGAGAGTAAAGTGTCCGTGCTGGTCCACGCTATGTGTAGCGGGACAGACTGACTGGAGACGGTAGAGAGGGCAGACGTATCCTTAACCAATACGATAGCTTTCTAGGCCATAGGCAAACATAAGACTATATCATTTAGATTGTGTAATGCTAGCATCATCTATCATCACGTTGATGTATTCATATTGTGTGACAATGATGAAACCTAACGCTTGTAGAGCCATTCACATTTCGGCTCTGAATAAATTGCATTCCTTTCGCAAATGTCATGAATTGTTATTTCGTGCAGTGCGAAAGTAGCGGAGTCTTGAAAGCTGCAGCGCACAAGTCGCTGACAGGCTAGACCTCGAATTGGTGTCAGAAGTTGTGAACCAACGCCACAATACAGTGAGGATAGCTGCGAATTGGTGTCAGAAGTTGTGAACCAACGCCACGATATAGTAAGACCTCGAATTGGTGTCAGAATGGTCAAAGAATCAACGCCAGCGGCGAATTAGGGTCAGAACACATTGAACGAACGCCAGCAGTACAATTACTGTCAGATTTCAGTGAACATTTCTGAACAGCCATAGCAGGCAGTTGTAGTAATATTCGACGAGCAGTGAACGCCAACATGCAAGTGGTATTAGAAACCACTAAACGAACGCTAGCTATCGATTGATATTACAAAGTTCTGTACCAGAATTAATTCAATGCACGTTGCAACATTTGTGATGTGTGATATATTGCAAAGTAATACAAATTTATTGTGATACATGCTATAAATTAAATTTTTTCTTGTGGTGAATTATACAATCGCCAATTTTGTGGAGTGTGAACCACAATTGAGTTAAATTAGATCGGTAAAGTGTGAAATTCTACCAATATTATTTGAAAGTGTGATATTATACTAAAAGCAATTGAAATGTATAAAATCATCAGTGAACGTTAACATCGTAACCACCGTGTACATTCCATTGCGTGTGATACAGCCATCAATGTCACCATTCTACGAAATCAATAAATAGAGTAGCGACGAACTGCAGCCTAGAACGAAGGTACGCCAGAGTCTAACGGCGAAGACGAAACGACATTGACGGCCATACGACTAATCATCTCATTTATCATCTAACAATCATTCAGACGATCATATCATTCATCATTAATACCATCTATCACTATTTATCACATTCTCATTCACCAATCGCATGAAATAGTCAATTATATTAACAACTTTATGAAATATTTGATAGAATATGATGAATTGTGAGCTTGTATTTACAACTTAAGCGTGTGTCTAATTTGTGCTGCTCTACTAACCAGAACGCAGCCCGTGTGTCAGCAAATCAAACCAGTGTGTAGTGTGAAAGATCGCGGTGGAACATCTCAAGTACCGTACTGTCCAACAAATTAGATGAGTATATTTTCCGAATATTTTGGTATGCTCTAACTTAATCATGCATCTTCTTTTCCAGCGAATGATGTACATTTACTAACACATTATTGTAAACTAGCCTGTGCATATTATTATATTATCATTTGAACTAACATTACGCCACAAAATGGCGACACTAAATGAATGTATCCAGGCGGTCATCGCAATGGGCCACACTGGAGATAAGCTAGAAAAATGGGCAGACCAAAAAGTATAAAGAAGAAAGAGCTCTACAAAGAGAAGAAACAGAAAGAAAAAGCTGCTTCAACAAGAGAAGAAAACAGAAAGAAAAGCTGCTCTTGACAGAGATGAAGAGCATTAGAAAGGCAACATCAAAAAGAAATGAAAGAGATTGAGGAGGCTACCAAACAGAAACAATTAGAATTAGATCAAGTTACCAAACAGAAACAATTAGAATTAGATCAAGTTACCAAACAGAAACAATTAGAATTAGACCAAATTATCAAACAGAAACAGTTAGACTTAGAGCAGGCTAACAAACAAGCAGAGGAAGCCACCAAACAAAAGCAGATACAAGTAGATTCAGAAACTAGACTAAAGATGAAAGAAATGGAGGTAGATTCTAACATACAAATAGCCTCTAGCAAACAAAAGAGCCAAGAAGAACAGAACAAATTTAGTAAGTACAAGGGCCTATTAAACCAGTACACTGTAGGTGATTCAATCAGCGCATGGACTGAAAATATAGAGTTCCAACTAAAAACACAGAAAATACCTTTAGAGGATTGGGCAATGATTTACATGAGGAATCTGAGTGGGGAGCCTTTAAAAGTAATAGAAACCATTCCTACAGATCTTAGAAACAATTACCAGTACATACACGATAGGATAATGCAACATTTTCTTTTGGACGCTACTGGTTACCAAATTCAATTCTCACAGATTAAACCAAAAGCAACTGAAACGTTCTTAGACTACATTTCTAACGTGCAAAGCACATTTAAAAAATGGACTAAGGCGGCTAGAGTAGGTAACAGCTATGAAAAACTAGAAGATCTAATGATAATGGACAAAGTTGTTTCTACAGTGCCTACCCCTTTTGCTAAATTCTTGCAACAATCAGATATTGACTCCATTCAACAATTAGAGAAACGGGGGTCAGCTTATTTTTCCGCTAATCGGGACATATTTAAAACTACATCATATGACACAGATATTACAGCTTTTGCAAATAGAGTCCCTGATAGATCCTATAAACAGAAAGACTACAGTAAGAAGGACAAACCATATCAGAAACCACCTCGATGTAATTATTGCAATCTTTTTCACCCAACTTATTCGATGTGTGATAAGAACCCCACATATCCGTCACACCTAGAACAAGTGTTAAAGAAGCAAGAAAGCAGAAGATCATCGTTTAAACGTGCTGTAAAATGTTATTTTTGTTCTAGTTATGGCCATTATAGTAATAAATGTCTTGGGAGACAGAGAATGAAGGCAAACAACGCAGCCCTCATCGATACATCATCAGACGATGAGAGTGACATAGATCCCGAACTTGTCAATGTATTTCCAACGAATGAATGTCAAAGTGTATCATCAGTAACTGATATTTTAGACTTTAAATGTAAAGTATGTCACCAGTTTCATGCGGAGGGGAGATTGAAATGTGGACACATAATATCATGTTCAAATGAAGAAGCTAATGCAGCATGTGCCTCCAGAGGTAACCTTAAGTTCTACGATGCACAGGTCAATGGTAAACCATGCCAATGTTTAGTTGATAGCGGCAGTACTATACTGGGATTAAGGAGAGAACTTGCTAGAACATGAAGATTATACGGGTGAATTTGTCAAATTGCCGTACTTTCTCTGGAACTATCGAGAAATATCCACTGGCAAAAGCGCATATCAATACCCCGTTCCTTACCGGCACATTTACGTGCGCGATCCTCCAAGATCCATGTACGGACCTTATTTTAGGATGTCTTGATACATTGAAAGAATGTACAGACGACAACATAAAAGCCTGGAATGAAACACACATGGTCAACGCTGTAACTAAGTCAGATACAGAAACAAGTTATACTGACTTACAAAATGAAACACTACAGCTACTAACACCAAATGGTGCAGATATCAACAATACTCGCCAAAAGTTGAGAGAGACACAAAGCACCGACCAAACACTCACACCGTATTTTAACTTGTTATGTGAGCGAAAGAAAGTTTCTAAAAATTCTTCCTGGTACTTTAAATAGGTTAACGGAATTCTCATGCGTTATTACACATATAATAACCATGAAATGCAGCAGACGGTGTTACCTGTAACATACCGGAAAAAGGTGCTAAAAATCGCACATTCACCACCGTTTGCTGAACATTTGGGCTATCATAAAACGCGAGCCAGAATTCTATCACAATTTTACTGGCCGAAATTCTGTTCGGACATAAAATCTTTCTGTCGCTCTTGTACTGTGTGTCAACATCGAGTACGAAAGAAAAAGCATGTAAAGACCGAAGTGCAACGGTCAGTGATAGCATCTAGACCACTTGAAAGTATAGCGGTCGATATTACTGGACCCCTAATGCAGGTGTCGAGTAATGGAAACCAGAACTATCCAAACAAGGGTACTAAAACGATTCACCTTAAACCAAACCAAAAGGCTGTGATTCAACTAACTGATAACTATAACATGGTACTAACATGTTGCCAAGGGCCTCTCAACGTTGAACTCAAAATATCAGATGCGGATCATGAAATATCGATAAAAGAACCCTTAGAGATATTTCATATCAACATCCTGAAACCATACGTTTCACAACAAGTACAACAGACAGACGAACAGATTGCACCAACACCAAGCAATGAGACGACAGACGAACACAACACAACTTCACTAGATAGAGCGACACACGACAGCGACAACGCAAACACGCTTAGCCAGATAACAGCACACACAACTAGTAGCATAACAGTAATGCACGAGATGGAACTACCAGTTCCTACAGTAAACGTAACTGCGACAAATATCTCGACATATAGAAATAACAGATGCAGTCAGACAAAAGACGGGACAAAACACCTACTGAAACATCGACAAGTCTTCAACAGGTTGAGATTGTTTGGACTCACATCTAAGCCGTCCAAAGTAGAGTTGGGCATGGAACAAATTGACTTCCTTGGTCATACCAGCTGCAGGGGCCAATTGAAAACTGATGACAGAATCGTCACTAAGATTCTGAATGTGACAATACCAACGACCAAAAAACAGGTCCAAAGTTTACTGGGTTTGGTAAACCACTATACTAAATTCATTTCAAACCTGGAGGAAATCACCAGTGTTTTTTCTAACATCTTAAAAGCTTCGGCTAAGTTATCTGTAAAAGATGCACGATTAATTAGTGCGGTATCGAAATTGAAACATTTTTTCATCGTTCCATCTATCCTTCGAATGCCTAATCCAAAACTCACTTATTTCTTACGCACAGATATGAGTGACATATCCATATCTGGAATACTAGGGCAGTTCTACGACGGGACGTTCCACCCCGTAGGTCGCAAGATCACTCCGGCTGAAGGAAGATACTCAGCATCAGAAATGGAAGGCCTTAGTTTGATCTATTGTGTGAGAAAGTTTCATCGATTTTTGGCAGGAGCACAGTTTGTAATCCAATCCGATAACTCTCCATTGTCTGTGATGCAATCTGGACATCCTACCAACAATAGAATTTACAGGTGGGCTTTGATTCTCCAAAATTACACATTTACCATCCAGCATTTAAAAGGGAGATTAAATACGATTGCAGACATTTTGAGTCGTCCTTCATCCATTCAAATACCTGAGTTACAGGAAGGAAGCGACCATACACCACCAGAAACAGTGACACTGTAATGTTAAATAACCAAGTGCCATGTGTGGTGAGTAAGACATATCGTAAGTGCGTTACTATCGCCTGATATATAACTTGTGTGAATAGAACAGTGCGATGAAAAGTGTAACGAACAGACGCAGAATTAACATGCGCTGAGACACACATAAGTTAGATTATGGGAACTAACGCCAAGAGGACAGCGAACCCAGCTGAGACCCCGAATCTAGAACTTATTGAACCAACACTTAGACCCCGAATAACAGTACAGGGTTAGCTATGGACCTACATAAATTGGTAGGCAACTATATTAATACACTATCCTTCAAGAAGAGCATTAAAGACTTTGGCGGAATGAACTATATTAGAATAGTCTACAAAGACATTTGCTCCATCTTCACAACGCAGAGGAGGACGTCAACTTAGTGTAATTAGATATAGAAAGGTAACTGTGATATATGTACATTATTATTTTATTTACAGTATCTATAACTTCATTTTTCTATTATTTATTCTATTGCAAATTGTGTAAACGCATATATAACTTTATTTCTTATTTGCGTAGTTAGAAATCATTATCATTTAATTAATAATCCATTTATTAAAACATCCATTATAGAAATACTAATTATTAGATCTGATATTAGTTAATTACCATTATAATTCATAATCATTTATACTATCCATTTATTTAAAATATCATTTTAAAACTAACATCAATCATTTAGGAATTAATATCATCTTTTTCACAAATAACATTTAAGGTAATTAATCCATTTTTCTTAAATGAAACTAGTATTAAATTATTTCCCTTGAAGGTAATTTAGGTCAGCACACCAAATTATGGAAGTTACTATGTCAGGAGCGGTAACAAACCATCCTTATAACTATGTATATATTTTGTATAGACATGACGCGTGCAAACAAAACGCACAGTCATTTGGCGTGATTACTGTTATAATTCAGCCAATCATTTAATATTGTATATATATATTGTTCATGTATGTGATACTATGAAACATATTTTAATGACGAGAGAATGATTGAGTGAAAGAGCAGGATGAAAGGGAATGAAAGATGAATGAAAGAAGAGAAAATGCGAGGAGAGAATGCAAAAACTTAGTAAACATTGAAAAGAAGAGAGCGAGAGAGAAAGACAGCGGAAAATTTTTTTTCCACCGCTGGAAAGGTCTTATTTGACTTGTCTGTGTCATGTGTGTTTCCAATGTGTTGTCAAGTTTTTATATATGTTACAGCCACACTTTAGCAGAGTATAGAGAGAACGTACTTTGAGCTTCAGAAAACGGAGTTGTGGTCACAAATAAAAATAACGAACGTTTGTAACCACAATAAACCGATTTGTGGCGCTCGAATGAACACACACATTTAGTACACTAACGCATACACATGTTAGAGAGTTAAGTACACTGTAGTTTATTAGAAAACACGCAAACAAACAGGAAAACGAACACATAAAAGTTGCACACACCAATTAAATCAAAGAACAATAACTCTAAATTCAGGGGACACAATAAATAATCAGAAACCTAAATGTAACAGTGAACATAGCTTTTTCACATGCGGAAGCAAGAAGGTGAACAGTATATCTATGTGTATAGAGTTGGAGGGGATATTGAGGGGAACATGAACACGTGGTGCTCATGTGTTGTGCTCATAATAGAGGTAACTAGAGTGTGGGTTGTCATTTTGGGCAATAGGAGGAACAGGTCAAGACGGAAGTCAATGGGTGGAAGTCAAAAGACATAGGGTCAAACGACAGAAGCCAGGACATAAGTCATAAGACAACGGTTTCCGGTTCACTACCAATCCTTAAGATATCTATAGATCCAACTATACTGAGACATGGGCTACTAAATCAGCCAAGTGAAAAGATAGAACACTGTGAATGAAGGTGGAAGATATTGTTCTATCCCCAAACTAGAAAGTTCTATACTTATTGGAGAACTGACAAAATTGGGACAACCAATTTTCTTTTGTGACCAAGAAGTGTTACAAACATGAGGAAAAGGGAAGTAACACTTCGCGGAGAGGAGGGGACCCTGTCAGCATCTCCAATAAGACCTTACAGGAGGAGTTAACACTAGGCTAGTAGAGAGACACCCCGACAGGGAAGACACCGAGGACTATAAATAACCTCACTGGGAGACACATTTGTGTCAGACCAGAGGCCAACGAGTACGGATGAGCGAGGGCTTTCCCCAAGCAATTAGGTTGCTGGTCCTTGCGAGTAACCGTGATATGGCAGGTTGCTCAAACTCACCATCCGGCGTGCTGGCAAGACCAGGCACGCAATACTAGCGACGGCACGGAGAGTAAAGGGTCCGTGCTGGTCCACGCTATGTGTAGCGGGACAGACTGACTGGAGAAGGTAGAGAGGGCAGACGTATCCTTAACCAATACGATAGCTTTCTAGGCCATAGGCAAACATAAGACTATATCATTTAGATTGTGTAATGCTAGCATCATCTATCATCACGTTGATGTATTCATATTGTGTGACAATGATGAAACCTAACGCTTGTAGAGCCATTCACATGTCGGCTCTGAATAAATTGCATTCCTTTCGCAAATGTCATGAATTGTTATTTCGTGCAGTGCGAAAGTAGCGGAGTCTTGAAAGCTGCAGCGCACAAGTCGCTGACAGTCGTCAATGCGTTTAATACATGTCTGTTACCATATTATATATCGCCTAAATGTCGTCAATGCGTTTAATACATGTCTGTTACCATATTATATATCGCCTAAATGTCGTCATTGCGTTTAATACAACATGTCTGTTACCATATTATATATCGCCTAAATGTCGTCACTGCGTTTAATACAACATGTCTGTTACCATATTATATATCGCCTAAATGTTGTCATTGCGTTTAATACAACATGTCTGCTACCATATTATATATAGCCTAAATGTTGTTACTGCGTTTAATACAACATGTCTGCTACCATATTGTATATAGCCTAAATGTTGTTACTGCGTTTAATACAACATGTCTGCTACCATATTGTATATAGCCTAAATGTTGTTACTGCGTTTAATACAACATGTCTGCTACCATATTATATATAGCCTAAATGTTGTCATTGCGTTTAATACAACATGTCTGCTACCATATTGTATATAGCCTAAATGTTGTCACTGCTTTTAATACAACATGTCTGTTACCATATTGTATATAGCCTAAATGTTGTTACTGCGTTTAATACAACATGTCTGCTACCATATTGTATATAGCCTAAATGTTGTTACTGCGTTTAATACAACATGTCTGCTACCATATTGTATATAGCCTAAATGTTATTACTGCGTTTAATACAACATGTCTGCTACCATATTATATATAGCCTAAATGTTGTCATTGCGTTTAATACAACATGTCTGCTACCATATTATATATAGCCTAAATGTTGTCACTGCTTTTAATACAACATGTCTGTTACCATAGTATATATAGCCTAAATGTTGTCACTGCGTTTAATACAACATGTCTTTTACCATATTGTATATAGCCTAAATGTTGTTACTGCGTTTAATACAACATGTCTGCTACCATATTGTATATAGCCTAAATGTTGTTACTGCGTTTAATACAACATGTCTGCTACCATATTGTATATAGCCTAAATGTTGTTACTGCGTTTAATACAACATGTCTGCTACCATATTGTATATAGCCTAAATGTTGTTACTGCGTTTAATACAACATGTCTGCTACCATATTGTATATAGCCTAAATGTTGTCACTGCTTTTAATACAACATGTCTGTTACCATATTGTATATAGCCTAAATGTTGTTACTGCGTTTAATACAACATGTCTGCTACCATATTGTATATAGCCTAAATGTTGTTACTGCGTTTAATACAACATGTCTGCTACCATATTGTATATAGCCTAAATGTTGTTACTGCGTTTAATACAACATGTCTGCTACCATATTATATATAGCCTAAATGTTGTCATTGCGTTTAATACAACATGTCTGCTACCATATTATATATAGCCTAAATGTTGTCACTGCTTTTAATACAACATGTCTGTTACCATAGTATATATAGCCTAAATGTTGTCACTGCGTTTAATACAACATGTCTGTTACCATATTGTATATAGCCTAAATGTTGTTACTGCGTTTAATACAACATGTCTGCTACCATATTGTATATAGCCTAAATGTTGTCATTGCGTTTAATACAACATGTCTATTACCATAGTATATATAGCCTAAATGTTGTCACTGCGTTTAATACAACATGCCTGCTACCATATTATATTGCCAAAATGGTGTCGTTGCGATTAATACAACATATCTGCTACTATATTATATTAGGAGCGTTCATTTGAAATCAATTCCTGCCGCACAGTGCGTAATTGCATACTTTAAATATGATCATGTCATAGTCATGTGATAAGTACTGACCAATGAATAAAAGAACACGTACTTATCGTCCCATGATGCATAGGTTCTGTTTCTGACCGGTGAGAAAATGGCCGGTGTGATCCAAAATCCGTCCAAAGAAGCTCAAAGAGCGGTGATTCAGTTTCTTTCATTTGAAGGACGTCGACCAGTGGACATTCATCGAAAAATGCAGGCAGCGTACGGTAACAAATGTGTGTCGAAGACAACAGTGACAGACTGGGTAAGAATGGGATGGTGTTTGAACCACTTGCTGCGTTACAGAGTGGAGGGTGATGGATGTCTCTTCCGCATTGTGACAGGCGATGAATCATGGTGGTGACACTTTGCCAAGCAGCAAAAGAGAGCATGCAATTGAAGCATGCTTGATCCCCAAAAGCCAAAAAATTCAAGTTACAGGTTTCCCCTATTAAGGTTATGCTGAGCGCATTTGTTAACCATGAAGGGCTATTGTTGGCCGACTTTAAAGAACCTGGTGTCAACATCAACTCTACCCACACAAAACACTAGACAACTGCAAAAAGCCATCAAGAATAAACAACTCGGCATGCTTTCTCGCGGTGTGATTTTCTTGCACGATAATGCTCGTCCGCATGTTGCAAAGATTGTGCAGGAAGCATTAGCTTGGAAGAAGTGCGAAATTCTGCAACATCCAGCCCATAGCCCTTATTTATCAAAGTGTGATTTTCATTTGTTTGGACCTCTAGAAAAAAAAGCTCTCAAGTGGCAACGATTTCACACAGATGTTTCACACAGATGCAGACGTAATGAACGCGGTAAACACTTGGTTCAGTGAGCAACCACAATCTTTTTTTGCGGACGGCATTCGCCTCCTACCTAAGCAATGAGATGCTTTCCTGAATGCCTACGGCGACTTCTTCTGACCAACCCATGGTGCATAATTCATTCAAAATGAATGCTTTGTTTAATTCTACCACGCCTGTTAATGTTTCTTTCATGCTTTTGTAATAAAGCCATTGGAACGGGTTTCAAATGAACAAACTTTATATATCGCTCAAATGTTGACACGGCGGTTAATACATTTCTGCTACCATGTCATACATCGCCGAAATGCTATTACTGCGGTTAATACAACATTTCTGCTACCATATTAACAACTTTTATGTCATAACAGTGACAGACCCCTACTTTGCATTTTAACAGATTCAGTGCCAAACAAAAATTAGGTTTGGACCAAACAAAAATGGATGGCGGAAAATGGAAAGTAGTGATGTGTCACAGGTATGACTTAAAAGTTGTTAATTTTGCAGCAGACATGCAGTATATACTACATTTAACGGGGTTAAAAGTGGAAAACTACTATATATATATATAAGTCATGGCAGATAAGACTTAGTTGCTTAAGATGTTTAATCATCCCTTGGCACTTTATCATTTAAGCTTCCTAATTTTGTTTGGTCCAAACCTACTTTCTGTTCGGCACCAAAATTGTTAACTTTAAGGAAACAATTTAACACCAGATATAAACAGGACAGAACTTAATACATGTTTAGTCACCACAAGATAAGTACCTGGTACTTCTTTAAGAAGTCGCCGACCACTTCTGGGATGTCCAAGCCTGGTGTAATACTCTTGTCGGCTACATAGTAGATGAGGTAAGCGCTGCCCGCCAACACTCCTACACTCATTAAGTTACAGGCGACCCGGACACACCACAGGCGAAACCTGAAGGTGAAAATTACCAGGGTGCTTAGATGAAATGAGTGAGGTCACTCCTCGAAAGAATGGCAATATCTTCATTATTACCTACACACGTGGTTTTGAACTAAACACGGTTAAATCCATAACAAGGGAATAGATGAGTAACCTTTATACGAGGGGAAGTCAATAGGTAAGTCACAAATAGCTGTAGAAAAATAACTAAATATGATAACAACTTGAAACCAGTTTATTTTTTATACATACATTGTCCCTTTGTTTCTCAACATATTTTCCACCAACATTAGTGCACTTATCCCATCGTTTTATCAGTCCTCACAAACCGGCTGCATAGAACTTCGTGCTCTGTTTTCTAAACCACGTTTTCACTTCACAATAAATTTCGGCGTCATTCGCGAAATGTCTCCCGCCGAGGTTGGTTTTCAGTGGACCAATAAGGTGGAAATCGCTAGGGGCTAAGTCGGGCGCTGTCAGGTGGATGTTCCAGAACTTCCCACCTTAGTTGGTTAATTTTCTCCTGAGTTAATCGAGCCGTATGTGGTCTGGCATTGTCATGAAGAAGCAACACTCTTCTAGTCAGCAGTCCTTGAAGTCTTCTGCGAATCATGCATTATGCTGTATGCTGAACCATGTGAGCTCCCTATTGCAGATGCTACAGAGTCTATCGTTACTCGCCTGTCACCTCTAATCATCTCCTCCACCCGCTACACGGATGCTTCTGTTGCAATCTCAACAGGACGACCAGATCTGATTTCATCAGCAATTTTAGAGCGTACTTGAGAAAACTTTTCTACCCAGCTATGCACCACTTTACGGGACAAACATTTGTCAGCATAAACAGGAAGCATTTCCTTATGAATGTCCTTTGCAGGCAGTCCTTTTGCCCACAAAATTAAAAACGCACAACAACACGTTGCGCTTTGATTGTACACTCCGTAAGTACAGTCGCCATCTTGTTTATGCGCTGAGCATGCGCATGGGACACCTAGCGCCACCTGACGAACGGGAATATAAAGTTCGATGTTGCTGTCACTTAATGACACCTGTAGAAAACACCAACTACACTTACCTGCCGTCCCACAGAACTGTGTGACTTACTTATTGACTCGCCCGCGTATATATTGTCATGTTGTTATATCAGTATTTGTTGGTTGTTTGTGATTTCTGGGCAGATTTACGTTCAGTGGGTTGCCATTGCTTTCTGACCGATGGGGACGCATATCGTTGTATTAAAACAAACACAAGGCACCTATACAAGCAGAGACGCAGGAAAATATGTTTTGCAGAGCTGGTGGTATCGTGGACATTTCGCGTACTTAACGAAACACTGATCTGCTTTCCATCCTCAGGAGTGGCAGGAATGATGACTATTAAAGAGATGTCATTTGCAACGAAAAACAGAGTGTTGAAGTGCTACACAGAACGTGTATGTGGGTATGGGTGTGAAGCGTGGACAATGAGCAGACAAGCTGAAAAACATCTGATGGCTATGGAAATGTGGTTTCTGAGGAAAATGCAAAGAATACCATGGTGAGACACAAAAACCAACGACGAAGGTCTACACGAAGCATTTGAAAACCGTAAAGTAATTAGAGAAATTAGACGTAGACAATCACCATTTGTGGACACGTTATGTGAAGAAATACATTGGAGAACTTGGTGACAACTGGCAAGACTGAGGGGAAAAGAACAAGAGTAAGGCAGAGAAGTAAATACCTGGATGACTTGGCCACGTGCTATGGTCGAGACAAGACCATAGATCTAATCCACAACTTTGGTGATCGCGTGAGATGACGAATATCGCACCCACGTTTATCGGCATGGCGCATGATGATGATGATGATGAATTTGCAATTAAACTATCCAGTGCTACCATCCAGACGCTGGAACGCCAATTATTCCTAACCACGACGCTTGACAACATAAGTGTAAGAAGATGATGATGATGATGACGTGTTACTGCTCCTTAAATGACAGACTCTCATACCATTGTAAAAATCAACTCAAGACTTCCTGTTCGCCGATGGTTAATGTTTAACCCTACGTGAGGGATTCTGAAACTACATTCTCTACGTCTAAACCACACATGCCGATATTTAACATAAAGAGACTTTATATACTCACTCACCTTTGGCGGGAAGTAAGGTTTCTTATAACTTTTTCTTCCCTCAGAATTTCCTGTGAAAGAAAAACGGTATCTTCTTATTCTGCTTACTGATGATTGTTCGCCGTCTCCGTGGCACAGGCGTTACGGATACGATTCGTAATCCCGCATACCTACATTCGAAACACAGCTGTGACCGATTTGGCAGCAGACCGTGTCGCGCTGGGTTTTAACGTGTTGGTGTGGGATCCGGTCTTTCAAAAAGCAAAGGCAAACTACAGCAGTGCTGGTGTAGACAGCGATGCCTTGTAAATAGGATATGGAAGGGAAAAAAAAATGATTGTTCAACGTTTATGTTGGCATTCTACCAGCGCCATTATGCATAACATACCAGTGTGGGCTGTTGATTTGTCGAGACTCCTATTTGTTCAACTTTTCACAAAGGGTACTGAGGAGCATTTTATATGATATTCATTGGCATAGGAACGGAGCATTATGGGGGAGATCCTTTGTCGTGAAGTTGGAATCGTGACTAACGACTAACCAACATGTTCAACCAATCCCGTATGGGTCAATATTTCTTGTACTGTACTGGCAGCTTGCCGTTTTGACAGGCGATGGTTATTGTGCTTTAAAAAAAAAAAAAACAAGACACAGTAACCTCTCCATAACACAAAGCCTGGGCTGAATTGTAGAGACCACGTGTTGCCCATGTAGCATAATCCCTCTCTTTGCCTGCCTAGTTTACTCCAGAGGAAATGTAATAACAATACACCTGGAACAAGACCAGCTGCAGAAACTGCCGGATTAGCAATATTCTAACTGTCCGCTTTTAACCCATTTAGTGACAGAATTGGAGTTACCGGTAGAAAGCCTTCGACGGCGCACACGCACACAGACACACACACACACATCTAATAGGCCCTATTATAAATATATTTATCATCATCATGTGTCATGCCGATAAGCGTGGGGGGTCAAATTTCACCTTCTCACATGATCACCAAATTCGTGAATCAGCTCTGTTTTCTTGTCTCGACCATACCATGTAGCCAAGCGATTCAGAAATGTATCTCTCTGCCTTCCTTGTGGATTTTTTTCCCCATCAGTTTTACTACTTGTTGCTAACTATTCAGTTTATTTCTCCGCATAACGTGCGCACAGTATTTTGACCGTCTACGATCAACTTCTGGAATCGGTTTACGATGTTCATTTCTTTCTTGTAGGACGTGCTTACTGGCTTTTCTGTGTGTCCACACATTTAAATATTGTATTAAATTGCACCGGCTCTGCGGCGAACGGGTTATGGACGCAGGTCTTAATCCCGCATACCTCGTTCGAAACACAGCTGCGGGGAATTTGGTAGCAGACCGCCTTGCGTTGGTGTCATAAGGCTCCCTGTTGTATTTTGATGGTTAAACTGAATATGTCTAGGAGTTCAGAAATTCTGGCAGTTAGGCTCACACAACCGAGTTTGACATGTTGTCGCTTTACAAATGATCAAGCGAACACCCGCATGGAGTCAACATAAAATGTCTTTATTCATTGGAGTATACATCTAACTCATATCTCCCAGCCAGCCGCACTCATCTAGCGAGAGTTGCACTGATCAACTGTGGACAATATGTGTGGAGTTTCACTCTCTCTCCCATTCCTCACTGATACTGATGTTTCGCTGCTGCTTCATGTGTGAGTGCCGTGTGCGCTGTCTTCTGTCAGTTTGATGCCCTTGCTTCTAAGTGTCCTAATGCTGAATAAACAGTTAATATATGCTTGCTTTGTAAGTGTTGATGAAGGTGTTGTTTGTACGATGTCCTGTTCCTGAATGATCGTACAGTTATACTGTTTCTAAATGACGCTTCTTTGATGCCAGTGTATATCTTGAAATTAGCCCTTTCACTTTTAGTGTGTTTCCTTGCACTAATTGTATTGTCTATTTGAATCTAATTGTTGTTTAGCGTGTGTAGAGAATGTGTTAACTCTTTCTGTATTATAACAGTTGGGATTTGTAACAAATGTTATGGCTGCCGGTCGTTCAGAAAACAATGGCAAACTCATCATCTACAAGTGCCATGCCAGCTGATCTAGGCTTTCATGATTCTCCACAGATCTCGATCTTTCGTTTTCTGGATCAACTTTGCTGCTGATATTTCTCCATGCCACCGTCTCAATCTAGCCAGAATTATTTCTCTTGGTCTGCCTCTGCCCCTCTTCCCCTAGATCTTTCCAGTTGTCACGATGCTCTCCAATGCCTCTCTTCTCATCACATGACCAAAGAATGGCAAACTACTGAACGTAAAATTTGCCAAGAGACAACAAACAGCTAAAAATGCTGGGGTTGACTGCGAAGTCCTGTAAAAGATATGCAACTAACTATTATATTAAACAAAAATAAATTGCAACACAACAACAAAGAGACTGAAATGAGATCACGGAAACGTCTTAATGAACAACAATAAAACAAGACGTGTGGACACAAAGGAGAACCCGCCGGCCAATCCCCCAGCTGACGTCACAGGCATACGCTCTTCAAAATCGACAAGGCAGTTAACGCTGGCGCAGAAAACGAGACAAACTTAACCTGCACAATGAACCACCACAACTATAACCAACGCCACAGAGGCTGGTTGAACGTGGTGGAAAGTTATTTGTTCTTCTAAGAATCGGAAAGACCTCTATTGGTTAAACAAGGCTTGTCCAGAAGAAATGTCCTGCCATGGGTATGCGAAGTGCTAGCGACATCACATTGTATAGGCCTGAATGCACGTAGGAATAGCACCACTTAGCAGGCGACGAGCCCAGGCCTATAACCTTTGTGGACCATTACAGTTATTTTCATTTCCTTTAACAGGACATCACAGTCACCCCCAGCAATGAATTAATGTTTGTTTTTTTTAATTTGCTGTTTGTGATCTCTCGGCAAGTTTACGTTCAGTAGTTTGCCATTGATTTCTGAACGACCGGTGTCTATACCATTTCATAAAAAACCAACGCAAGGCGGTCTGCTGTCAAATCGCCCACAGCTGTGTTGTAAACGCGGTATGCGGGATTACGAACTGCGTAGTTACCCTAACCCTGCTCAGTTACTTATCATCTTATCAGATGATTTCCGGTTTCAAGATGGCGACGGACGGTCGAGTTGTTTTGTGTTCGTTAACTTTTTCGCGTAGGGGATGGATTTATTCATCTCTTGCGTGTAATTGGTGTGCCAGGATGTAAAACCAGGAGTTTCTACTCAAGATCTGCGCGGGTGCTACGGAGTTCGTGCATCGAGCGAAGCCACCCTTGAGTTAATTTTCAGCAGCGTGTGTGGTGTTCTCAGTCTGTGTTTACGTTTTTTTCAACATGGCGGAACAACGTGTTTTCTTCGTGCGGTCAGCAGTCAACATACCGAAGCGGCGTGGTAGCCGCGCAGGGAAAAAGAAGCAAGGTAAGCGTGGAGGTTTGAGGCGTTTTAGACTCAAGTGTCACCGACTAGGACTCAGGAATATCCGTATTCTATATTGGAACTGTGCCAGTGTAAAACAACGGGGCTCTATTTTAGAAACCCTAGTTTACAGGAACGACATTGTAGCACTCCAGGAGACGAGACTGGGCGATCAGCTACTCCAAATTGCCGGCTTCAAATGTTTCTACAACAGACGACATCTGGGAATGGCGATTCTCGTTCGCGACAGCATGGTGGCGTCAGAGCTAGACATGTCCAGTTGGGACAGTGACGATATACAAATACAGGCGTTGAGAGTTCATTCCAGTATACCATTCGTGGTGGTTAATGTTTATGCCCGCAATGCCAGTGTGGACGCCCAGAAGTGGCAGTGCTTAAGTGGCATATTAGGCCACGAGAGAAATGTTATTTTCTGTGGTGACTTCAACGCTAAAGGCAGATCATGGGGAAACACTTCCTCCAATACACAGGAGGAGGAGCTCGAGACTGCACTGGAAACCATCGACCTGGTTTGTATCAACAGTGGCTGTGTCACCAGGACAGCAAGCCGTCCGGGCGATGAGGACAGTGCTATTGATCTGGTGCTAGTTTCACCTTCACTCACTACAGTGTGTAGATGGGGTGTCCTAGGACACCATGGCAGCGACCATCACCCGTGCAGCATACTGGTGGAGAAAGGCAGAACCAGGCAGCACAAGCTAAAGGTAAAGACGTTCCAGTATGACAGTACAGGGCAAGATGTGGTGAGTAAAATAAGACGTGACAAGCGCAGAACGTTTCAGGGCAGGAAAAAAAGCTGGGAGCAGCCACCGTGGTGGAGTTTCGAGGTGGAGAAGGCTTGGGTGGATAAGCGTAGTGCTGTAAGGAGATGGCAAAATGCCAAGAAGAACAGAGCTGGTCATCCTAGTCCCTGCTTGCACTTAGAAAGAGAGATGCACACAAAAGTAAGCTACTTCAAAAAACTGGTCAAGGTTGTTAAAAGCGAAAAATGGGCAGAGGTGTGTCAAAGAGTAAGCACAGACAAGTCACTGAAATTGTTCTGGCGACTACATAAAAGCATGAGTGGTGTAGTCAAGAATAAGAGCATTTCTGACTTCCAAGGTGCTGACCTCATCTGGCAGAGGACTGACGAGGACAAGGGCAAAGCCCTCTTTGAACGCTACCTTGAGCAAAGCAACCAGACAGACATGGAAGGCCGAAATCTGGCCAAGGAGGTCACCTCAGACAGATGCAAGGCCCAGAACACTTCGGATGAAGACACAGTGACAGTGAAAGAAATCAAGGCTGTGCTTCGACGATCAAAAAACAGTGCTCCAGGTCCTGATGGCATAAGATACGACGACATAAATAGGTGTACCGACAATGAGCTAGAGAAACTAGCAGACATGTACAACAACAGTATAGGGAGTGCTAGCATCAAGGAGGAATGGTTACACAGCTATCTGATTCCCTTGCCGAAGCCTGACAAAGACCACAAAAAAATTCAGGGATATCGAATTATAACCATGCAGAATACAATAGGCAAGCTGCTGGAGAAGGTTTTTGCCAGGAAAATATCAAGCCAACTAGAGAGGCAAGGTGTTTTCCCACCCACCCTGGGTGGGTACCGTCCAAAGAGAGAAACCTGGACCAATGCAGCAGTCTTTGCCCAGGATGTCTATGAAGGTTTCCACTCAGGCACTGAAACCGTTGCTGCAGCGATTGATCTTGAGGACGCATACAACAGAGTACCACTGGATTTTTTAATGTTTCAGCTTCTCGAACTAAACGTAAGTCCATTCCTCCTTAGTTGGATCGCTGCAGCCCTCTTCCAACGGAAAGTAGTTTTTAGATGTGGCAGTTGGACTTCGGAACCAACAACAATATATCCTGGCCTACCACAGGGATCACCATTATCTCCGGTACTGTTCAACTGCCTACACAGTGAGAATCACCAGTGAGCAGATCACTGGACCTGGCAGGACATTGTCATATGCCGATGATGTTTTAGTGTATCGTCAGGGGAAGGATAGAGAGGAGGTTGCTGTGGAACTACAAACCGAACTCAATCGCATAAGTACTTGGTGTGATGAAGCTGGGGCAATGGTCAACCCAACAAAGGCAACAGTGACTTGGTTCTCGTTGAATAATCATATTGTCAACACTCCAACACCAACTGTAATGCTGTGTTCAGAGACGGTGGAAAGAACGCAGGCAATGAATTACCTGGGGATACGGTTTGATCGAAGCCTTGCTTATAATGTGCACATAGACCAGGTGATAACAAAGGCCAAGCGGGGTTTGGCAGCGATGCGGGTGATGGCGGCAGCAAACTGTGAGCAGCGCCATCTATGTCTTCTGTACGAGGGGTTGGTCATGTCTGTTTTGGAGTATGCAATGGCAATCCTGACTCTCAGCCATAAGCAGATAGAAAGGATGGAAAGGATACAGAATGAAGCTATGCGCATTATTCTTGGATGTACAAGAGATACAGCATGCAGGGCGATGCGCTACCTTCTTGGTTTTCCAACCATTGAAGAGAGAATACAAGGTTGCAGGGCACGCGCCTACCTCAGAATTAACGCAAACACACAACATCCACTGCATAGTGAAATTAGGAAGGTGAAGGGCAGCAGGTTAAAAAGAGGACGGTCGTGGATGGGTCAAGCCGAAGACATTCTTCAACAGGTGTGTTCACTTGAGGACTTAGAACCTGGCGAGGAGTGGGTGCGAGTGCCAACAGACTTCTGCACATCCTTTTCAGTTTGCATCCAACTAGATAGAAAATGCAGACAAGAAAATCCGGCTGCTGTTGAGGCTGAAGTACAAGCGTTGATTTTCGAGAATTCGCTAGACGGTGACGCGGTCATCTACACAGATGGGTCGGTCGTCCGACATGTGAGAAGCTCATGGGTCTTTACAGCTCGGGCCGGAGGGAGAATTGTGAAGGAGGACTCTGGTGCTTTCACTGAAACCACAAGTAGCCTGACCATGGAAGTCATGGCAGTAAGTAAAGCAATAACATGGCTCGAGACACAGACATTCACTAGGGCTTGTTTCCTTAGCGACTCAATGAACATGATCAAGAGGATAGAGGAGGGGTCGATCCGAAGAGAATGGTTGCTGCCTCTGGAGCGGTCTCGACTGGCAAAGATTAGTTTCATCTTCGTGCCAGGGCATGCGGGAGTACAAGGAAATGAGCGGGCTGACAAGCTCGCAGGTGAGGCTACTGTGGAGGGCGGAAGCGCCATGGACCAGGCCGACATTCTGAATGCTCTACGAGAAGTAAGACTTTTGCGAGAACCAAGTGATGACTGTGAATCTACAACAATGGCCAGACTGCGAGAGCAGCAAATTAAAAGATGGGTGGCCAAACAAGAACACTACGCAGGAAGCCAAAGAAGATTTATAAACCAACACAGAACTGGCGTCGTTAGCCGCTACACGTTGCGGGATTTGCTGAGGAGGGGATACGAGCACTTATGGACTGAATGGTTCGATGTGCAATGAGGATGATCTGTCGACTAACTAACTAACTAGTTACTTATCAACTTCGCTAAGCAAGCAGACTATTTGCTACCACAATGTTCCGGCCGGAGTACAGGAGATCAACAACAACAACCACAGGAAGTACCTTAATGTGGGTCGTGATGGCGGTTGACTTCATCTTGCTGCCCTCGCGGCTAATCAGAGAATGGTCCCAGGAGAGAAATGTCTGGCTGGAAAATGGATCTTCTCCGCTGTCATCTGTTTTCTTGATGCGTCGGTAGTTGAGGAACATACTGTAGTGAGAATTAGTTCATAAATAAACACATATATGTTGTGTTATGCTCAGAGAAGTAGACGTAAGAAATAGGGATTAGAGGACGCAGTGCACAACATAACTTGTGAAAACTATTGTTGTAAGCTACTGCAGTAAGAATTAATTCATTAATAAACACACATGTATTGTTTGGCTCTCGGAGAAGTTGAAGTAAGAAGAAAATGATTGAGGACGCACTAGACAACATAGCAACTGAAAGCTATTGTTACCTTGTGTAGTAAGAATTAGTTCATAAACACGTTAAATTAGTTGCATATCCATCCTTTCACAGGACGCCGCAGTCAATCCCATAAATGTTTTGCTGTTTATGATCTCTTGATAAGTTTACGTTCAGTAGTTTGCCATTGCTTTCTGAACAACCGGCAACCATACCATTTCGTAAAAAAACAAAACAATGCAAAGCGGTCTGCTGCCAAATCGTTCGCAACTGTGTTTCGAACACTTCATGTGGGATTACGAACTGCATGGGTAACTCCTTGGCCATATATTGTAGAAGTAGAAGATATAAGTAGTGTGTAGAGGACGCACTGTGTAGAACCATCATCAGAGAAGGCTCATTCAACGGCCAAGTGAACATCCAGAATCTACAACAGGTAGCAGCAAACCGCCAGACATGGAGAGCCATGATTTCTGCCCTATGCGCCGCTTTAGGCTCAAGAGGAAAGACTAACTAAGAGGACGTATTGGACAACATAACAATTGATAGCTAATTATCGACTGGGATCCGAACCTGTCACCTCCAAAGGACAACAGAGCCTCGCTGCAGGAACAAGTGTACTTGGATGAGTGACCAACTAGACACCCCGATTCTTAAAGCTTCTGCTTATAGTAAAATGTGGCTTCTTCGTTTGTCCGATATTGGACGTAAATGCGCTGTGTCAGTGTACAGCAGACCTGCGATATTTGCACCTATCGGCTGATAAATCCGTCTTCGCGTCATATGTTGATCGACTTGATGAACTTTTCAGGGTCGATGGGTTATGAACTCACGACCCCCGTGGCGTGAGAAGCCTGCTAGACATTGCGCTATCGCGGCTCCCACTTACAGAATTAAGTTAGTTGCATGATCTTTATAGGACGTAACAGTCAACCCCAGAATTTCTTTCTGAACGACATCCGCTTGATAAAAGTTAGTTGCATATCCATTACAGGACATTGCAGTCAACCCCAGCATTTTTGTCGCTGTTTGTAATTTATAGACAACGTTACGTTCAATAGTTTTATATTGTTTTCTTAATAGTCGGTACTTATATCATTGTATGAATACCAATGCAAGGCTGGCTGCTGCCAAATCTCCCACAGTTGTTTTACGAACGCTATTCACGGGATAAAGAATTACATTCGTAACTGTGAAAATTAAAAAAAACCACCAACTTCCAAATCATCCGCAGCTGTTTTTCGAACCCGATATGCGGGATTGATTTGATTACCAACAACGGTGACACAATGAAAGAAATTAAACGGCTACTATCCATTGCTCTTCAAAGACTACAACAGCTGAATAAATTATGGAGTGGGACAGACAGAACTAAAAAAATTAGATTTTTAAGAGCATGCATCTTTCCCATTGTGTCAGAGTCTTGCGTAGAGCAAGATAAGTAGCTCGTTTTCTGGCAAGTGTGAAGCAATATCAAACTATCAAATCACACGAAGTGACTATCCGAAAGTATTATTCACAAGCTTTATTTACGCGCTGCATTTATTATCGCACAAACATCGCGCAATGACAATCCATAGCAATCATTACGGCATGAACAATATCACTACAATACATAATATTACATGCAAGCAATAAACATCTCACTTACAAGTCAAACTATTCAAGCGTTCGAACCAGTCTCCCACTGTCGTACAGGCTAGCTCTCAATGCAGATTCAAACACTCCTCGCATACCCATGCGACCTGTCCATTCAATCACCTAAACCCGTCTGCCAGTTCTGGCGTTCTACACGCTACACGCCAGTCGGCGCTCACGTCAGCTAGTGTGACCCCTGCAAGGTTCACGGGGTGTACTGCTGACCAGCGGTCGTTTAAGCTTCGCTCAATTGCTGTGCTTGGCTGCTTATCCTGGCGTCGTCGAAGACGCCGCGTTCTCTCTGCAGTGTTTAACATCACTCAGGGTTGCGTGTTGTTATGTTGTCTGGCGTTGGTACAGACAACGCGTCGCAACCTCGGATGTGAGACCTTGACACTCTCCACACCCCTTTTTCATGAAAGGATTTCCTTTCATGTACAATATATATCTCGGTGTTATTAAACATGTCAAAGTCGAACATTATACCTTAACAATTATAATAAATATATACAGGTGAATAGTAAACAATATGTATACACCAATTATGTTGCACTATGACGTACAACAGTCAAGTACAATATATTTAATGGGCATTACCTCGCTGTGACACAGCTAGTCCGGTAGGTATCGGCTAAACTGGCCCCTACCTCACAACCAAGAACAAAAATACTAAAATAATCAGGTCAAGCCGTGAGCATCTCCCTCTGAGATAGCTCCATCATCAGACCCCTGTTTAGAGTTTCTAATGAAGGTCAACAGTTTTGGCAATATACTGTCCATATCTAAACGATGTTACATTGACATGTTATTTATCAAGCACACATGTTAATGGTTACAATGCATATTTACATATCACCAACAATTTAGAGTAATGTCCCCTTGTTATTATACAAAAAATTTAGGAACAATAATTTATCGTCGTTTACAAGACATAAATTATCACTGCAAATTTATTTCTTAGTGTCATAATTTGATCCTTATTGACAAATGTGCACAAAAAGTCACGTTTGTAAAGAAGCAATCAAGTTACGATGCTGAGATTACATCTTATAAAAATCGACATATACAATTCCGTATATGGAAATATTTTAAATCACATTTTAATACAATTGTCATACATTTATAGACTTTTTAGCGTAGTCTGCTAACTTTTAATATTAATATGCAAAAAATCGGAAGTATACAGCTGAACTATTACATGTGTTGTGGTGTCATTCATACAACGTTGGACCGTTCTGGATGGATATTATATAAACGGAGTAGTAGTTGTTACTATCAGCTGTTGGATCGTCTCTTCCGCCTTCTGCTCGGATTGTACTGTCGCAGTTATCTTTCGTACCTTGTTAAAACGTCTTGGACAACTTGGTCTGGATACCTTCAGGATTACCTCACGTTGTAGTGGCTTGGTAAATTCCTGGATCTTGTAGTGTTGTCCAGTGGCACTTCTCTGTAGTGTCCGGTTGTTACAATATTTATGTATTTACAATAATAATTACATTCTTTCTCATATCTCACAGTTATACAACACATTGGTGTACATAATACTGATTCCATTCTTTCACATATCTCACAACTATAAACGCATTCATTCGCGTGATAATAATAAGAATCGCAATATGTACATACGTTATATACATTGGGAGATACAATCTTCCCCATCACAATGGTGTACACAGCGTTACTGACACATTGTCACAATTGGCTGTGGTACTGAGCACTATCTACGTTGCAGTTTTATACACCCTCTGCACTGTGCTCTGGTGTCGACTGGGTATTAGATTCGTCGTATGGACATCTCGACAAGAGATCTGCAAGACAGTTTTGTGAACCCTTTATATTGTTAATCTCATAGCTATAGTCCTGCAGAAGAAGGGACCATCTTGCCACCTTGCTGTTACTTGGCGTTCCTCTGGTAACAATTGTCAGCGGACTATTATCTGTTTCAATAATGAAATGTTTACCTAACAACAATCTAGAAAGTTTACGTACCGAAAATACCATGGCAAGAGCCTCGAGTTCCGGTGTACTGTAATTTCGTTCGCTGGTGTTCAGTTTTCGAGAAACGTAGTATACTGGGTACAAGATTTGGGCGTGTTCTTGGAGAAGCACACCTCCAATGGCTACGGAGCTCGCATCACATCTTAATCTAAAATTAATATTCAAATTTGGCAATTTCAGAATAGGTGATTAAGAAAAATAAGAAAGAATCTTCGTAAATGCTGGCCTTAAACATTCACTGTTTACAATCACATTGGGATGTTTATTTGTTAGTAGATCAGTGAAACATTTGGTCAATTCAGCAAAATGAGGAATAAACTGTCTATAATAGTTTAAAAGACCTAACACACTTCGCAACTGTTTCTTAGTTGTCGGAAGCGACAATTTCAAAATTTTGGACATGATGTTATCGTCAGTTGATATATAGCCATTTGAGATCTTATAGCCCAAAAATGAAATTTCCTGAAAGGCTATATCAACTTTGGAAGGTTTTAAAGTCAGTCCATGATGTCTAATCCTGTCAAATGTCTGCTGTAGTGCTGTTATGTGCTCTGTCATTCACTTCAGGAAGGTTTCCAATGATAATATCGCAGCAAGGATTGGTTAATGCTGCGCATTTAACCTTTCCTGTAAGGAATGGTGTAGTTATATATGCCCATGCAAGTGGATATTTCTCTATGTTCCCTGAGAATGTCCTGCATGTGACATATTTACCACTATATTGTGATGGTAAAATATAATCTCTCTTTACACCAATGAAAGTACTCCCGCTATCAAGTAAAACTGTGGCAGCTTTACCATTAACATACCCCTGGTGGATGTTTAGTGTACCTTTGGAGTTTACTACAGAATTGGCCTCCTCACTGGTAACAGGTATAGAATGCCCGCATGTTAACACGCCATCCTCATGAAATTGATCACAAATGGTACATTTTTCCTGATGGAACACCTCAATGGAATGTGCTGAGTTTACTGGGTGATCTTGTACACTTTCATCTTCTGATGAAGAACTGTCAAACATGGCTGCATTAGCCTTTTTTGGTCATTGACTTGCCTTTACAATCTTTACGCCAGTGACCATAAGCTTTACAAAGATAACATTTGGTAACTTTTCTGTAGTTCTTCCTTTCTTTATCTTGCTTAGAAATGTAATTCTGCAAGTACGTAGTGTACCCAGGGTGTTGGTCGCACATATCATTTTCATTGTGTTTATAATCGCAATATCTGCACTGATATAATTTCTCTGCAGCTTGTTTATAAGGTCTTTGTTTGGTATTTGACCCTGCCTGATATTTGCCATATGTAGCTGCTGCTACAAAGTCTGTGCTGGTCAGACTACTAGAGAAACAATGCTTATTGGCTGCAAAATAACCAGAGCCACGACTTTCAATCTGTTGAACACTTTCACACTGACATTCCAACAAAAATTTCGAAAAGGGGGGTGGGAGAGATGCGATAATCTTATCTCTCAACATAAGATAAACTAATTTGTCATAAATTCCATTTCTTTTTGGCTGCTGACAGCCATTTAGAAAAAAATATTTTGAATTTCTGAGATGTAATCAGAGAACGTGTGTGTTGGCTTAGGAGACAACTTCCTAAACTGTTCTCTATAACCTGATTCATCTAGCAAAAAATGTGACATAATTTTTGCTTTAATGTAAAGATAATCTTCTTTCAGGTCATTTAGGATCGACTCTATGACTTTAAGAGGTTCCCCAGAAAGACTTCTTACATTTACTATCCCCCATTCAGGTTTTGGAATTTTGTAATGATCCATAACAAATTCAAAATTTTGGGTAAATGCTGCTATGCAATCACCTGTGTTGTAACTTCTGATCAGACCTTGGTACTTCTTATGAGGTTGATCTTTGTCTGTTTCTCTATTAACTTTATCTTTAGAAGATTCAGCTTTCAGCTGTTCAATTTTCAGTTGTGTTTCTTGCTCTTCTTTCTTACTTTGGGCTAAGATCTCAGCTTGCCTCACTGCAGCTTCTGACTGTGCTTGTTGAAGCTTTAAAGCAGCTTCTGATTGTGCTTGTTGAAGCTTTAAAGCAGTTTCTGAGTTCTTTAGAGCAGCTTCTGATTGTGCCTGCTGAAGCTTTAACGCCGCTTCTGAGTTCTTTAGAGCAGCTTCTGATTCTGCCTCTTTCATTTTCAACGCCCTTTCGGCAGCTCTTTCATTCCGCTCAATCATCTGCTCTTGTTTCACAAGATATTCTGCATATTTACTTTCACTCCATGTTCTCAATCCCTCACCAGACATATTCATTTTTAAACCCATTTCAATGAAATCGTTTAAAGAAGACATGATGAACAATAGGTATGCTGCAATAAATATACACAAAATTACTTATGATGTTAGTAAGTTACAAATATTTATAGCACAGTTAATGTCTAAAGCCAGACTAACGAAAGTATAAAGAGAGATGAAAAAAATGTATACTCAAGTAATCCTTGGGTAATGTGCTGTTCAGTGGTGCTCGAAATCACACTGGAACGTCTTTCGGGTTGACGCACAAAATTTTTTTTTGAAGTTCACCAGACTCAGGTAAAGTTGACACAAAACCCCTGTACTTTTTAAACTAAACAAAATTAGAACGTTTGTAAATGTATGGTGTGTGTAATGTCACTGAAGTCTGTAAAGGTTTGTATGCTGTCAAGTATTATTGTTAGTCGTTACCACAATCAACAACTTTCACGCTCACACTAACCCTACTCAATGACATTCAAGGGCACGGCCGCCATTTTGGATTTTAGGTACAAAATTTGTTGAATTTAGTGATAAGTCTGAAGACGCTTCGGTTGGCTTCAAATAATATCTTCACACTTATAATTTTATTAAACCAACTCTATTTAATTGTTACTGTACCTTAATCTATGACTTGCGCACTTCTATCGGCATGTTCACAATCGCTTCAAACTCGGACAAAAAAATTTACAAGTTCGCATTTGGTTCAAAATCCGGACGAAAGCCACCACGTTCGCACTTGTCAGAGTCTTGCGTAGAGCAAGATAAGTAGCTCGTTTTCTGGCAAGTGTGAAGCAATATCAAACTATCAAATCACACGAAGTGACTATCCGAAAGTATTATTCACAAGCTTTATTTACGCGCTGCATTTATTATCGCACAAACATCGCGCACTGACAATCCATAAAAATCATTACTGTCAACAACTCAACTGACAGGCACTATCGGATACTTCTCCCACACCAAACAAGAAAACTTGCAAGTCGTGTGCGAGGAAAATAAATGGTACATTTTATTGCCGTTGGCTCGCTACAAGCAGGTAACAGTCGCTAGTAAACACACAACATAAAGCCACAGAAATTATCTATCACTAGTTGCTAATGCCTATGCTAAATCTCTATCTATTTAGTTAAACACAAAACCCCTATCGCTACTCTAACGAGGTGCACACTACAAGTCCTGTCCTCCCGTCTGACGTTCTTTCATCCCGTGGTCACACACCACGCGGATCGACCTTGACCTTGGTGCGTGTTGCCTCACATGGCATGCTGGTCGCAGACGTGGGATGTTGAGTGGATACTCAACTTCTCCGTGGCTACCACGAGGCGTGATGCTATCATGATTAGAGTGCTAACTCTCTGAACAACGCCTGCGTGTCTCATGAGGGAATGGATAACCATCTCCCATTACCTCATCTCCCCTGCCCTTACCTCGGGCACCGTATCACCTCCTGGCCTCTTCAAGATTGACTGCTCTTCCTGGCGGAGGGGATGCGGTCAAGTCTTTGACACATACCCACCCCTCCTGTGTTGCGTCATCAACTTTCACTCATTGGTTGTGACGCAAGAGGTTTCTAAAAAAAAAATTTAATGTCTCTAATTTTTTTTTGTCAAAGACTCTAGATAACCTGGCTTTGGGCACTCTAATAGACTTCTACTGACTATTGTCACAATGTAGCAAAACTTTACTTGGCTACTGGCAATCGCCACAAACTTGACTGGTTGGCGTGAGCCCTCTTCTCACATGCTATATTATATTTATTAGAGGTATGTCTGAACCGGACCGTTGTCTTATAAGACCTGCCCTCACATAGTAAATTAACTTTCTACCCATACAAAGTTGACTTTTTTAGGGTCAACACATGAATTGCTTCATGTCCTCCCCATATAATATTTAACAACCATTATACAAGAGTGTGTGCGACAGGCTTTACCTACTTCGCTTCCGCGTGTAAAGTCCTATTTCACTGTTAAGTTAGTTTTTCGTTGTCTATTATGTCCCCTGACCCGAAGTTATCTCCCTTTGATCTAGAAAAAGTGTATGTAATTTATCTGTTTGTTTTTCTGGTTGTTTGTGTGTTTGGATGTAATTAATCTACTAATCTAACTTCTAACCTATGTTTCTACCTCCTATGTGTATGTATGTTAGTTTTTTAAGTGTCATAATTTGGTTAAATGTGGCCACAAACAGGTGTATAACACTAATTCGTGACTACATTCCCTTGTTATGAAACCCCAAAATACTGTAATCTAAGTTCTAAACTATCTTACAGACACACATTCACACTAACACATTCTCAATAACGAAAACCAACACTAACACAGACAAACATTAAAAGTCGCGCCAGGCAGCAGAAGAATTTGCTGACTGATCTCACTCTCTCCCGTCTATTTTCCATTCGCTCTCACTTTCACACTTCTGTCACACTTCTTTCATCCTTAATTCTGTCACACATCTTTTATCCTTCCACACTAATCCTTCCGATTATTTAAAAACCTTGGAGTGACACTGTACAAGTTTGGCTCAGTTTGAGATAGTTGAGCCCAATGACTGTGCGAAAATCGCTGCACGAGTCATGTATTTACACTATATTTACATGGACGAGAAAGGGTTGATGGTGTATCCCCTTGGTCTCATCATCCATTATATTATACTAACTACAACTCTAAATCCTAAAATAATAATATTAATTCTATAAATATGTATTTAATGAGTTAACTAAATTTTGTCATGTTAATTATATGATATGTTTATATTAATCGTTATGTTTGTCTATCTAAGGGATGTAATCTAACTATTTAAATGTAATTAATGTGACGTGAGTTATGTACCTTAATTACATGGATGATGTGAACACAAATTATGTAATTTTCTAACACTCTACTAACTAATGTTTTTAAATGCACAAAGGAATTATATGAGTGATATTCTTAATCTAAATGGTGTAAATGATGTATGTTCACTTATCTAATCTTTTTATCCTATTCTGATGTAGAATGATGATATTACTAAATGGTAATATTTGATAGGTGGTATGGTTTCATTAAGATGGAATGAACTGAACCGAAATGAAGCTAAGTGAACTATAACAACGTAAATGGTACTATTCCTATCAAACTTTTCATTTAGCTTGTAATTAACTATTTTTACGTCTAAATTAATATTCTAATTTAATTCTAATGGGTTAATTACTGTACTACACTATTAAAATAAACACTACACTATTAAAATAAATGAGAACTATTATATTCCCTAACCTACATCTAATTTATCACTATCTTAAAATATTATATTACATATCACAATAAGTTTATATACATGGTATTCAGCTACCTCAGGTTAGTTGTTGCCTTCATGATTGTACATTGGTTTTATAGGCATAATATATATACACACTTTGCCTGGGTATCTGAAATACATTGCACAGTCATACTAGTGTTCTATCGGTAGTGCACGTGTAGAGTTCGCTGGTGTCGTAGCTCAGTCTTTTCGTGTCTGTAATTAAGCCTTGTTCTGACACTGTTTTCTGCGCTTCACACAAATGATACACCGGAATGGAGCTTAGTTGGTAATGAGCTGTCCTATTTCACACGGTGATATCTACGTTTTGCAGCACAGTTCTTCACTTGATGTCTATGGACACATGATAGTTTACTGTTCTTGGTACATGATTAAGCACATAATGTCGATGTATATGTAACCTATTTTACATAGAATATTATAATGTATTCATGTACTAACTATCACTCTACATTTATATGTGGGATTTCAGGTATTTCTACCCCAGATGTTAAAATTAGTGACCACCTGTTTATCCGGTCATTTCGATGCATACCACTCTGTATGACCGTGATCGGGGAGTTGTCGGTCTGGACAATGCAGTGAACATCCGTCAGAATTAGATGGAGCTTTCTCACCGCATAGATGACGCTTAGGGTTGCAACTGTGATATGGAATCTCTGGACTCAGCAGGTGTGATCTTACGGCTCACGTAGCAACTCAGGTGGAAGATGCTCTCAAAAAATTGGCCTAGTACTGCTGGCATCTGTCCTAGAATAATAAACGAGTCTAGGATTAGGCAAGCGGAGGATTGGAAAATTACTAAAAAGAATTTTTAATTTTGACAATGCAGAAATTAATAATGCATCTTTGACATTTCATTTTACAAATGCTTTTAAAAACATTGGAATATAGAATTATAATTTCTGAGTAATTTACTAATCCCAAAAGGCTTCTGACCTGCTTCTTTCTGTTAGACATGGTCAGATTCATAATTTTGGTACTACTTTTCTGGTCAGTCTTTAGTTGACCTTGAGAAATGTCATGACCAAAAAATCCATTTCTTTTAGGCCTAATTCGACTCTGCTCGGTTTGACAGTAAGACCGAAGAGTCGCAACCTATGAAAGACATGTTTTAGTTTCAGTCAGTGTGTTGTCCAGTCATCAGTCTTCTGATATATTCATGCGTATTCTATAAGTTCACTCAATGTATGTACATTGTCGGATTTGCCAGTCTCGCTAACTAGTGTAGTTGCGTTGTGTATGTCTGTCGTCTGATTACTAGGTGTGGATGCACTATGTTCGTCTGTCCCTACTTATGTGTCTTGTTGTGAAAAGTAAAGTTTTAACATGTTGACACGGAATATCTTTAAGTGTCTGTTTATCGATATTCCATAGTCAACATTGGAAATGTCACGTAACACCTTGAATGGTCCTTGCCATTTTGCTTGTCTGGAAGTAACCGACGCATGTTTTGATCTGGTTTACCATCGATTGTTCAAGCACCCTTGTTTGTGTATTGGTAAATTTGACCCTCCCTCTTACAGGTCTAGAAGTCAGAGTAGAAGGTAGTACTTCAGCTGTAGGATGTCTACCCTTAAACTTATGTACTAATTGTTTACAGACATTACAAGAAAATACATTACGACAAAATAATTTAATCTCATTCCAAAACTCTGGCCAATGAACATGAGCCTGGAATCTAGGCCTGGTTTTGTCTTTTGCCAGGTGACCAGCAAGCGGTGACTCATGTGCAGGTTTTTGCACAGTTAAGCGGTGTTGTACAGGTTTCACCGTTTGCTGATTCTCATGGTTCTCAGATGTAAAATATCTCGTAAGAAAGCCATTATTAGGTTTAAGGAACCATGAGGCATTTTTGGTCACTTTAGATCTTTCTTTCATTAATTTTAAATATGGAGACACACTAGGATCAGCTTTCTGCTGTTCTATAAATTTCTGTCTGTTGGTATCATCTGTGCCAGTTGGAGAAAGCACCAGTAGTCTCTCATCTTGTAGTGTGTCTTGATGTTTTACAGTGTCTGCTCTAGTAGTTGCATTAGCTGCATTTAATTTCTCCCATGCAACTATTTCATCACTAGTACAATGTTTCAGTTGGGGTAAGGACCCCAAAATTAAATCAGTACAAGGGTTGTCAAGTATTGCACAAGTAAAGGTACCCGAAAGAAAAGGAGTGTTAATACGGGCTTTGGCCAAAGGGTAAATTTCAATGTTACCCGAAAAGGTTCGGCATTTAACAGTGTCACCTGTATAATCACTCGGACTAACCAGTTCTTTCCGAAGACCAATAAGGGTACTGCCGCTGTCCAGCAAACATTGGCATGGTCTGTCGTTGACCATTGCATTGTGGAACACTAACTTGCCTCTGGAGGCTATTGCTGCATTTACACTCTCAGTTGAGCATGGTACGGTATGTCCACATTCTAATTTTCCGTCTGCATGAAATTGGTAACATTGGTCACAATTGTTAAAGCTTAACACATCGTTCACACAACAGACATCTTCAGACTCCTTGAAAGGTAGTACATTTTCAACTTCACACTCAGTCTCACTACCACTATCAGAAGAAGTATCAATCAAAATAGCATTGTTGGCTTTCATACGTTGGCGGCCAAGGCACTTATTTGAATAATGGCCATAGCTGGAACAAAAAAAACATTTGATTGCACGCCTGTATGCAGATCTTTTACTTTGTTGCTTCTTTATAACATTTTCAAGATGCGCCGGATAATTTGGCGATTTGTCACACATAGAATAAGTGTCATGCAAAAGTTGACAGTAAATACACTTTGACACTTGTCTATCTTTGTTGTCGTGTTTCTGAAAGGGTTTTCTGTTACTCTGATAGTTTTTTGGTTGGTCTTTCACAAAGGACACTATTTCAGAGTCATTTGAAGTCTTAAAAATATCTCTGTTGGAAGAAAAATATGCTGAGCCTTTTTTTTCAAACTGCTCGATGTTCTCAATGTCCGACTGCTGCAAAAATTTAGCAAAAGGAGAAGGTATAGTGGATATAACCTTATCCATAGCTATTAAGTCTTTTAATCTATCAAAGTCTTTTCCTATGTTAGATGCTTTAAGCCACCTGTTTAGTACACTCTGCACATTTGAAACATAATCAATAAACGTTTCACTAGGTTTAGGTTTTAAATTTGAGAACTGAACCTGATACCCAGGGGCATCAAGTAAGAAGTGCTGCATAATCCTGTCATGGATGTATTGATAGCTAGATCTAAGCTCAATCGGTATAGATTCTATTACTTTAAGGGGCTCACCACTCAGATTCTTCATAAAAATCGGAGCCCACATCTCTAATGGAACTTGGTGATACTTAAATTGATACTCTACATTCTCTGTCCAGGCTGATATGGAATCCTCTTTACAATATGGTTTGATAATATTTTTGTATTTATTGAACTTATTTTCCTCTTGTTGACTTTTTAATTTAGTGGCAGAGATCTCTGCGTGTGAGTCTACATCCATACCTTTCATCTTTAACTGTATCTCTGATTCTACCTGTATTTGTTTTTCCTTAACTCTTGCCATTTCATCTATTTCTTTTTGCTTTAGTTCTCTCTCTTGATCTAATGTCTTTTGTTTTAGTTCTTTCTCCTGATCTAATTGCTTTTGCTTTAATTCTAGTTCTTTCTGTTTATTTTCCTTATCCTGTTCTAACTGTTGTTGTTTAATTTCTAATTCTTTTTGCTTAATCTGTTTGTCATCTTCTAGCTGTTTCTGTTTTGTTATCTCAGCTAGCTGTGCAACCTCCTTTTGATGTTGTCTATCTCGTGCACGTTCGTCTCTCTCAGCATCCTTTATTTCTTTAAATCTTTTATCAGCATATTCTTCTAGCTCTTTACCTGTATATTGTAATTGTTTACCAGCTTTTATAAAGTCCTCTTATGTTGCCATGCTGTTGAGTAATTAGCTTGCGTTGACTAACACTGACTTGTTTACTCAATTATTTATCTTTGATGTGCTATGTTTGTCACTCGCTGAGGACTATCAATTGTATTCTCAGTTTATTTGCTGAGAAACACACAAAAAATTTTTTCTGGAAAATCAGAGCACAAAACTCTGCTAGTGTATCACAAGCTGAAAAAGAGATGCACTATTAATCACATTGCATGCCAAAATATTAGGTATACTCAACTTAATGTTCCCGAGAATCAGGGAACGGAACTCCGTTGACACAGATCACCTTGTTTGGTACTTTGGGATGGAGGCACGTTTCGTAATCAGGACACTTTATTTGGCACACCGGTATACGTACTCAGCTGTTGTTCGCCCTCTGATATGCAGGGCAGCAGTACTTACTACTACTGCACGATATGATTTACCCGACAACTAAGGACAATGACTTTGACAATGACAGACTCACGAACAACTAGAATATGTATTAATTAAATTTAATGTCAATGTCCTGTCTTCGTTCTAACAGTATTTGCCTTTTGTTACTAACCTAGTTAATTTCTGTAAGTGTTGTGCAGCCAAGTCTCATCTGCTTGGCCAAAAATAGTTCCATCGTGACGGTAAACAAAGAGAAAGTAGGACCAAAAATATGAATAATTGTTTTTAACTAAATAAGAATAACATCATAATGTTTAAATAAATAAATATATTCATTTAATAACTCAAATAAACAAATAATAAATAATATAAAGCACAGATTCAGGCGAGCAGCCGCTTGGCGATTTTGTAAACACTCGATTGCTGTATGCAAATGACCCAGGACGACTGTTTGTCAATCATTCTACGTCAGAGGCGCAGCGCTATTTTTAGTTTTCAAAAATCGATATTGTCGGCTGGCTGTGTAGCGCTCCGCCATGAATGATCTTTGGTGCTTATTCATAAATAAATTGGTAAATATATAAATAAATATGAGAAAATAAGAATATTACTACTTACAGCTTTGAAGAATACATGATTTCACTAAATAAACATTTCATAAGCACAATTAAACAATATATTTCGTCACGATAGGCACATTTCTAGCTCGCAAATTGCTCTCGTCTGCACAGATTACCGTCACTGACAAAAATTAGATCCTAGTCCAGAGCCGTGGCTGAGTGGATTAGCTTGAACTTTCGTTCAAGCACCACTTCTGACACCACAATTATCCTTGCCTGTCAACAACTCAACTGACAGGCACTATCGGATACTTCTCCCACACCAAACAAGAAAACTTGCAAGTCGTGTGCGAGGAAAATAAATGGTTCATTTTATTGCCGTTGGCTCGCTACAAACAGGTAACAGTCGCTAGTAAACACACAACATAAAGCCACAGAAATTATCTATCACTAGTTGCTAATGCCTATGCTAACTCTCTATCTATTTAGTTAAACACAAAACCCCTATCGCTACTCTAACGAGGTGCACACTACAAGTCCTGTCCTCCCGTCTGACGTTCTTTCATCCCGTGGTCACACACCACGCGGATCGACCTTGACCTTGGTGCGTGTTGCCTCACATGGCACGCTGATCGCAGACGTGGGATGTTGAGTGGATACTCAACTTCTCCGTGGCTACCACGAGGCGTGATGCTATCGTGATTAGAGTGCTCACTCTCTGAACAACGCCTGCGTGTCTCATGAGGGAATGGATAACCATCTCCCATTACCTCATCTCCCCTGCCCTTACCTCGGGCACCGTATCACCTCCTGGCCTCTTCAAGATTGACTGCTCTTCCCGGCGGAGGGGATGCGGTCGAGTCTTTGACAATTACGGCATGAACAATATCACTACAATACATAATAATACATGCAAGCAATAAACATCTCACTTACAAGTCAAACTATTCAAGCGTTCGAACCAGTCTCCCACTGTCGTACAGGCTAGCATCTCAATGCAGATTCAAACACTCCTCGCATACCCATGCGACCTGTCCATTCAATCACCTAAACCCGTCTGCCAGTTCTGGCGTTCTACACGCTACACACCAGTCGGCGCTCACGTCAGCTAGTGTGACCCCTGCAAGGTTCACGGGGTGTACTGCTGACCAGCGGTCGTTTAAGCTTCGCTCAATTGCTGTGCTTGGCTGCTTATCCGGGCGTCGTCGAAGACGCCGCGTTCTCTCTGCAGTGGTTAACATCACTCAGGGTTGAAGGTTGTTATGTTGTCTGGCGTTGGTACAGACAGCGCGTCGCAACCTCGGATGTGAGACCTTGACAATTGCAACATACGCCTGTGAGACATGGCCACTTACTAAACAAGCTGAACAGCGCATAAACGCTTTTGAATATAAATGTTGGAAGAATGTCTAAGAATCTCTTGGGTAAATAAAAGAACAAATGCATCCATACTTCAAGAGTTGAATATTGAAGAAGGTTGGCTATAAAGACGATAAAACAAAGAAAATTGAAATATTTTGGTCACTTGAAACGAAATGAAAGTTTGGAGAAAACAATAATGGAAGGGTATATGCCAGGGAAGAGAGGAAGAGGAAGGCCAGAGAGAAGATGGGTGCAGGATGTGGCGGATGATCTCCAGATGGGTGTATCAGACGCGGGACAGTTTGCTTATGATCGAGAGGTTTTTCCTGAAGGTTGTTATGGGAGCGAGGTTCTGCAAAGGACATGCTACTGAATGAATGAATGAATGAATGAATGAATGAATGAATGAATGAATGAATGATATGCGGGATTACGAATTGTAAATTTGTATTCGTAACTGTGAAAGTTTACAAAATAGATGTCAGCTTCCAAATTGCCTGTAGCTAACTTCGAACCCGCTATATGGATGTAGTGAAACTGCGTTCACATCCACTAAGGCCAAGACGCCAGGACGCATAAAGAACAACTTTTAAAATCAGCTCATAAATAAACAAACATAGTATTAATTGGCGCTCATAGAAGGAGAAGAAGTAAGTAGAGATTAGAGGACGTGCTTGTGTGAAACGTTTGAAATCATCACGTCTGAGACTGGGGAGATGTGTACAGAATACAAACCTGAAGACAACAACCAAAATAGCGATGACGTTGACCGAACTCCACGTCATGAGATAGGCCAGGGGTCTGTTGTAGCTGAGGTTGAAGACAGGGACGTGGGCGCTGCTGTTGCTGTAGGCGCCATATAAGAATATGGTGTGCGAGAAGTCGCCCTGGAAATGGACATAATTCTCATATGTATATAAGAGATGGGTTGTGTGTGATCAAGTTTACGTTTAGTAGTAGTTGGCGAATGCTTTCTGAACGACAGACGCTCGTTTCATTGTATAAACACCAGCCCAAGCCATCTTCTTCCAAAGCCGTGTTTCGAAATCGGTTTAAGGGATTGCAAGTCGCGTTCATTACACCTTCGCCACAACGCCGTACATGATGCAACTTGCTGTTAGTGGTACTCTATTCCCAGATTTGTTCACTTTGTACAGAGAAATAATATTGAGATCTTCTTCTCCTCCTTCTCCCTCTCCCCCTCCTTCTCCCTTTCCTCCCCCTTCTCACTCTCCCCCTTCTCCCCCACCACCTCCTTCTCCCTCTCCCCGCCCTTCTCCCTTTCCTCCTTCTTCTCCGTTTCCTCCTTCTCCTCCTCCTTCTCCCTCTCTTCGGCCTTCTCCCTTTCCTCCTTCGTCTCCCTTTCCTCCTTCACCTCCTCCCCCATCTCCTCCTCCTTCTCCCTCTCTTCGGCCTTCTCCCTTTCCTCCTCTTTCTCCATCTCCTCCTCCTTATCCCTTCCGTCTACCTTCTCCCTCTCCTCCTCCTCCTTCTTCCTCTCCTCCTCCCTCTCCTTCGCCTTCTTCTCCCAACTCTCCTTCTCCGTCTCCTCACTCTCTTCCTCTTCCTTCCCCTCCTCCTCGTTCTCTCTCTCCTCTTTCTCCCTCTTCTCTATCTTCCCCTCCTCGTTCTCCCTCTTTTTCTCTCTGTCTGTCATCCCCAAGTGGAGCCTACGCCCGCAGCCAACTCGAGCCAAGCCCAAGGAAGACTTCTCCACAACTGATTGGATCTTCCAGGTCACGGTGTCTACGGGATTAGGTCGTCAGTGTCACATGAAGCCTCTGTGGCCTCCTCTATCGACGACAATCGAAGGCTCCGGCGTTGTCATTCTTTACTTCCGTTGTGGCCCTGAGTTCTACACGAGCCCGGCCAATTGTCTGTGTCTAATGTCTGTGTGGACCCGAGTAATACACGAGCCCGGCCAGTTGTCTGTGTCTACTGTCTGTGTGGACCCGAGTACTACACGAGCCCGGCCAGTTGTCTGTGTCTACTGTCTGTGTGGACCCGAGTAATACACGAGCCCGGCCAGTTGTCTGTGTCTACTGTCTGTGTGGACCCGAGTAAAACACGAGCCCGGGAAATTATCTGTGTCTGCTGTCTGTGCGCGCACGAGTACTACACGAGAACGGACATTTGTCTGTATCTGCTGTCTGTGTGGGCCTGAGTGCTACACCAACCCGGACAGTGGTCGGCATCTGCTGTCGCAGGCGAACTACAAAAATGTTACATGTAAAGGGCATGTAACTTGTCACGGAATATTTAAGCGCGAGTTACGTTTAGTTTATCAGTGTAACATTTTAGAACACTCATAAATTGTAACGACACGTGTTTGAATATAGTGTTCATTGTTTTCATTGTAGTTGTATATTTACACAATTAAATTACATACATAAGAACAGAGAGATGGTCAAACAGACAGACAAACGGATTGACAGACAGACAGACAGGTAGACAGACAGGCAGACATACTGGCAGGCAGGCAGGCAGAGAGTTGGATAACAATATGTAGGTGGGTAGTGAGGTTAAACAGGTGGTTGCATATACTTTACAGGACGTCGTAGTTAACCTCTGCACTCTTTGACTATTTGTGATTTCTTGGCAAGTTTACGTTCGATAGTTTGTCATTGTTTTCTGAATAACTAGCAGTTATACCATTTTATGAAAACCAACAAAGGCGGTCTGCTGCCAAATCGCCCGTAGCTGAGTTTCGAACGCGGTATACGATATTACGAATTGCGTCCGTAAACACTTCGCCACAGAGCAGGTTGGTAAGTTTGGTAGGTAGGTAAATAAGCAGATATATGTAGATAGGTAGGTAGGTAAATAAGCAGATGTAGGTAGATAGGCAGGCAGAAGACAAGATGGACAGGTGCGCAAGAAAGCAGGTAGGTAAGCATGTATATAGTTTAGTCAAGCCACCATGTAGGCAGGACGTAGTAACATGGACAGACATGTATGCAGATAAGTAGGCACGACGATAGGTAGCCAGGCAAGTAGACATACATATATTCATACAAGCAGGCAGGCAGGCAGGTTGGTAGGAAGGTACGTATTGTGATATATTATATTTTAACAAACGCAACATCACGTTAAATATTTCCAGGACGACAAAATCGGCGTTCACCGCAACTGAATTGTTTGTTCCACAATTGTAAGATCCAAGATTTAATATACCCGTTGTCAATGAAACACATTAACCGGAAAAGGCACCGTATAAATAGCAGTGAACGACCGGGACACGTTCTGTTTTTCACCAACCCACACACATGCTGCAGGGAGATCAGAGGCAGATGGTGGAGTGAGTGCACCCTCCCAAACAAATAGTAAAATTAGTTTGATTACTAAGAGGAGGAAAGCCTCAGCCAACAAAGACATCGCAATCAGACCCTGAAACCGGTCGCCGAAGTATGTGGAAGTCATTCCGATAAATAAGGTAAACACCATATTTAATTCATTTAAATCTTAGCTAAGTTGTGAGTCCTTGTTCACAGAAGAAGAGTTGGTAAGTCGACTTGTTGAACGCGTGGTGAATTCTTAAGAAGCTAATTATAATATATTAAATTTTTATAGTTTATATATAAACTATTCATTAAGAATAACCATAGTGAATTTTATTTTCTCCCAAAGTAAACAACTGATTTAATGTGTAAGCATTAATCCAAGTTGTACATTTATTTCTTAAGCAACTCAATCTACAATAATTGGAATGGTGAGTTCTTAAGAATGTAATCTAGTAACAACTAAATAATATTATACTCAGTTATCACAATCATAAGATAAACTGTACATTAGGAGAAAACTACAGTGTTTTATTTTCTCCCAGCTAAACAACTTAGTGAATGTATACACATTAGACCCATGTTGTAAACTTTATTTCTTAAGCATGAAACTCAATCTACAATGAATTAGAGTGGTACTTAAGACTTAAGGAAACTCAGAATGCTTAGTGCAGTGGTAAGGACATAGTGTACATGTGCCCACTGGTAAGATTAAAAACTAGTTTACATGTGCCAGCACTAATAGAGAAATTAGAGTAATGTGTAATTAGTCAGTAGATTTATTTTTGACATGAGCACATGGGCAAACAAATAGTTTTCTTACATTTCCTGAACACATGGGAACTAAAATGAGTTCTATACGTATCATGATTTGTGTGATGGTACAGCACACATGGGGTAAGGCAAATATATAGACATGGCTGTCAACCATGGTGAATAATAATATTTGTGCCACATAATAGTGCGTAACCAACCGCCATGCAAGAAGTATTGTAATTCATAATGCCTGAATGTGAATTGGATATATCACATAAATTGTATGTATTTGATGAAGGCATGTGATGACTCCTGGATTTCATGTCACTAAATCCTGGGTGAATTTCATAAGTGTGCCTAATGATCACATGTCTAGGTCATTGAAGAGCATGCTTGTGTCATGTGACGTTCATCATTATTAAACAGATGTGAATGTACCATTTGATAAACCCCATCAGCATGCATGACTAAATATCCATAAAATAGTATAAGGTAGGTTGAAGGATGAGATTCCCTTGTAATGCCATTCTTGTTGAATCTGTGAATGTATTCTGTATAAAGCACCTACATATGCATGATTGTCATCCATACAGATACGATTGTCTGATGAATGGATGAGATCTCATTGTGATGTCAATGGTGTAAACATTTATAGTTATCATTGGGAAAGCACCCACCTTACATGCCAGTATGAAGGATGTATGATGACTGATTCCTATATGATCACCCATGTGACGGGATGAGTCTAGATCACTATGCAAACACCACCACTACTGCGTTATTGGAATTACTATTTACATTCTGGATTCAGTAGGCAGCTAAATTACTAATAATGACGTCATATTGGCGATGCAGACATTTGCTGCACTAAAACTACACACTGTACTATTGGGGACAGCACATTTCCACGTCATCATCAAATGATGTTACAAGGGAAATCCCCTGTCTTCAACCCTTATTAATACCAAGTATATGGCCGTCACTCCCTAGCAACGGGAAAACAGCGATATGCTAATAGTACGGCTGCACCGGAAATTGTGACTAACAACTTCCGGCCGGTTCACAACGACCATAGCTGCTATGCCAAGCAGACCTTACATGAAGTGGGCTGCCAAATCCAACTCCATCTTTGGTAGATTATACCAAAACCTATCTTAATTGCTGCAATAAGACTGGGGGTGAGTGTAGTAACCTAATAATTATGATTATTGTAAGAAGTGTGTACACATTTATATTCTGATATTGGGAAAACCCAAAACTTTCCCGACCATGTATATTTATGAAACGTGGTAGTTGAAAGGGGAGACATTGAGAGAAAACATGTGAGGCCTAGATATATTTATAGATAAAAATATATATATATAGATATAATGTATGAACCTTACTGATTATTTTCATATGCATTTTGTGAATGTATTTACATGTATATTTTGTTGAAAATATGATAACATGATTTTGCCATGTGGGCAGAAGTAGAAGAGACATGTGGAACATGATTCTCACATGCCAGCAATATTACTAGGCGATATATATTCAAACATAAATTTGCTTACCCCTGATTCACCGCCATGCCGAACTACATGACACTGACGGTCATAAGTTCAAAGCAAATACCATGTGGTGAGGAATCAGAATTTGGGGAGTAAATAACTCCACAAGGGATAACTGAGACATCCTACAGCCCAATGCCTGGAATATCTCAGCCCCCTTGCTTGCCTGCTGGCCTTCTTCTTATCATTTAGCTCGTATATTCTGTGGGGTATACCTCACGACTTCATGGCGACACTTGATTGCTTTATGCCTAATGACTGATGTGGGATTAGGTTGAATTATTGTTGGCCCTTCCTTAGCTATCTAGGGAAACATCCTGGCTGCCCAGGACTTCCTCACCATGGTGTTAAGGAATACACCAGTAATTATTGCATATGAGTCACTTCAAGTTTTACAACCATGTACATTTTGTAATGTTTTTTTCAAACAAAGATTTGTCTACATGTTCTATTCCAATGGACCATGTGGTCTTAGAATGTGTCCACTTCTGGACCCTTTTTCACCTTGTATCATCATGTCATACAAGGTATAGCCAAGCTGATAAGAACTAATTGGCCTTTGCTTTTGATACAGAATAGCAGAGAGGAATTGTTTTATTCCTGTTCTGCATCTGACACATACACAACAGACACACAACACCAACACTCAGACACATTGTTATTGTCAAGACACTAAGGAGTCTGCAACTGTTTGTTTGATTTAAGGAGCCTCGCTGCTGATACTGCTGACACCTAACCGGTCCGGTTACCGAAACTTTGAGCCACCAACTAGTGGAGACGGAACCTGGAATCCGGAGGAGCATCGTACACCTGTCGAATGCCAGGGTCGACTCCAAGACATAATACCAACGAAAGCCAGCACTACTACTAACCGAGATCAGATTATCTCAGGTGACTCTGTGTCTACATGTGTTCTGAGTGTGTCACTGTCTGGATGGTGTGAATGATGACATGCTATCTGTCTAATCATCAGAAAACTATTTTATTTTTGTACCTGTAACATAATTGTAACTGTCATAGTTCACCACTTGAACGACAATTTTCATTATCTCTTTTACTATTAAAGAGTATTATTGTTTTATACTTGTACCCACGTACTCCCTTCGTGATCATTTGAACGCAAGGCGTGTGCGTGAGTGCGTGAAAGTATTTAAAACAGGGGGCTTATCATTAAATGACGAAGGATCACCGACAGATAAACTAGACATTCGTGTTAGGTCTTCCTACATACACGAGTGTTCTTCACCTTCTGCCTTTGTCTACCAAGTGAATCCCAGTCTCTTCTATCGGGACCATCCCTTTAGACATTCTTATAACGAGCCATAATTTCTAGAGACTGTCGGCAAACTCTTGGATAGGGATTTCTGTCTATTTCAATAGAAATACCCTAACGGTCGGTGACAACTGTGGTCTCGGTCCGGGATCTACCCAGCTAATTAGAAACAATATTTCTAATAAATTATGTTACTTGGTACAAAATTTTTATTCTCATCTCAGTAATGTGTAGAGTAGTTTAGGAAACTCTGTAATTAGTTGTTTCCATTCGATTGAGAGAGTGAAAGTGTGTTTTGTATCATTGTTTGTACTAACCATTTTTGTGTATGTACTAATAAGATTTGTAAATTATTGCAATTGTATTAGTATAACTTGAATTGGGAAGTAGTATAATATTGATATAGAAATTGTAGTACACTGATCACTCACCCTCTCAGTCAAAACTCAGTCATGAGTTCATCAGCAGATTTGCACGCAGCAGCGGTAGCTATGGGGTTATCGGAGCCCGAAGCAGCCAAATATGTCCATGATATGGAGAGGGAGTTAAGGAAAGAAGACAGGGAAGATAAAATACGTAGGCATGAACTCGAGCTTAAGAAACTGGAAGCAGCGACAGAACTTAAGAAAATCGAGGCTGAGAAAGAACTTAGGCAGTTACAGGAAAATGAAAAAATCCGACAGCATGAGTTTAGGATGAAAGAGCTAGAAAACCAAGCTCTATCAGCAACCTGTTCTAACGCCAGCTCTCCGGCACCCAGCATTGAAACCCAGCTACATTCGACTTCTCATGTGGGTCCTATGAGTTTTCCTTTGATGCCGTTCGAGGAAAATCAGGAACAATTGGATAGTTACCTTCAGAAATTCGAGAAATTAGCTGAGTCATTTGGGTTGGCTAGGGAACACTGGAACTTGAAGCTTTCTCAGGCACTGAGGGGACAAGCGTATGTAGTCTTTCAGGGACTACCTCCAGGCCATGAACACTCTTATGAAAGTTTGAAATCGGCTTTATTAAAGAGATATGAGTTAACCTCAGCTGCTTATCAGCGGAAATTCCGAACCGCAAGACGTCTGAGGGGTGAGTCATTCTCACAATTGTCCGCTCGTCTGCAGAGTTATCTCTGTAAATGGGAGACATTGGGAGAGTATGAACACTCCTATGCGGGCTTGCGGGAGATGGTTTTGTGTGAGCAGCTGAGGAACTGTATGTCGAAGCCGATGGAAACTTTCATCGTTGAGCAAGGGGCACAAACACTGGGGGAAATGATAATCTTGGCTGAAAGATATCTGACTGCGCATGGGGACTCGGTCCCAACGCAACCTCCCCAACCTCAACAGAACCCACCTCCAACCAATCAGGGACAAACCCCTAGCAATATACCAGCAAACCAGAGGCAACCTCAGCAGCAGCATAAAAAAAAACAAACCACATCTGGGGCTAGAAAACCATACTGCACGAATTGTCATAATAATTCCCACAGTACGGCAGACTGCAAGCGCAGAACAAAACCCCAGATTGCGGCTTGCTTCTCGATAGGGAAGAAAACCACTACACTACCACCGCCTCCCGAAATGAGAGGACATCGAGTGGTAGAGAAGATCAATGTCAATGGACAGTGGGTCGAGTGTCTGCATGATACGGGTTTAACGTATGATGCCATAATAGCATCGCACTTAGTAAAACCTGGTCAGTTGACGCAAAACAGGGTTGAAGTTAGGGGTGCGACAAGAAGTTCGCCTACCCTAACTTTACCAATAGCCCAAGTGTTAGTTAACTCTAGATTTGTAAAGGGAACTATATCGGCAGCAGTGATGACTGATCCTATCTATGACATGATACTGGGAAGTAAATATGTCTATTTAGGGGAACCATCCACTCCCACGATAGTAGGGAGTGCACTGACCCATGTCCCAACTCTAACACCTGGCTGTACCCAACTTCCTAGTGCTAGGAAGACTCTCCAGAGAGGAAAATTTTTTCCTCACAACGTTCGCTAGCGGTAGGGGACAAAGTGTTACTCTTAAAATCTAGTGGGACTAATAAGGAGACTGAGTGGCAAGGACCATTCCCCATAATGGAGAAAGTGTCCAACACCAAATATAAAATCTTCATGAAAGGTAAGATGAAAATCTACCACATTAAATTGCTCCGCAAATATTATGACAGAGCAAAAGAACGACCAGTACATCTGGTAGCTCTAAATGTTGTTCAGAAAGTAGGGAGGAGGGAAGAACCTCTTAGCTTTCCATACCCACCTCTGACGGGATCCTCCCTAAACTTATCTGGAGAAACGCCAGGTCATACCAAAGTACCAAGCCAGCCCCGGAGTCGAAAGAAGTCTAATAGATCCTTCTCTAGAGGGGAACAATTGGTTCAGATATAAACTATGGGGAGAATGCATAGTCGATCTAGGCTCATCCACCCTAAAAGTTCGCTGAGCCGTACTTTTCTCTAGGGGCGGCATATGTGACGGGATGAGTCTAGATCACTATGCAAACACCACCACTACTGCGTTATTGGAATTACTATTTACATTCTGGATTCAGTAGGCAGCTAAATTACTAATAATGACGTCATATTGGCGATGCAGACATTTGCTGCACTAAAACTACACACTGTACTATTGGGGACAGCACATTTCCACGTCATCATCAAATGATGTTACAAGGGAAATCCCCTGTCTTCAACCCTTATTAATACCAAGTATATGGCCGTCACTCCCTAGCAACGGGAAAACAGCGATATGCTAATAGTACGGCTGCACCGGAAATTGTGACTAACAACTTCCGGCCGGTTCACAACGACCATAGCTGCTATGCCAAGCAGACCTTACATGAAGTGGGCTGCCAAATCCAACTCCATCTTTGGTAGATTATACCAAAACCTATCTTAATTGCTGCAATAAGACTGGGGGTGAGTGTAGTAACCTAATAATTATGATTATTGTAAGAAGTCTGTACACATTTATATTCTGATATTGGGAAAACCCAAAACTTTCCCGACCATGTATATTTATGAAACGTGGTAGTTGAAAGGGGAGACATTGAGAGAAAACATGTGAGGCCTAGATATATTTATAGATAAAAATATATATATATAGATATAATGTATGAACCTTACTGATTATTTTCATATGCATTTTGTGAATGTATTTACATGTATATTTTGTTGAAAATATGATAACATGATTTTGCCATGTGGGCAGAAGTAGAAGAGACATGTGGAACATGATTCTCACATGCCAGCAATATTACTAGGCGATATATATTCAAACATAAATTTGCTTACCCCTGATTCACCGCCATGCCGAACTACATGACACTGACGGTCATAAGTTCAAAGCAAATACCATGTGGTGAGGAATCAGAATTTGGGGAGTAAATAACTCCACAAGGGATAACTGAGACATCCTACAGCCCAATGCCTGGAATATCTCAGCCCCCTTGCTTGCCTGCTGGCCTTCTTCTTATCATTTAGCTCGTATATTCTGTGGGGTATACCTCACGACTTCATGGCGACACTTGATTGCTTTATGCCTAATGACTGATGTGGGATTAGGTTGAATTATTGTTGGCCCTTCCTTAGCTATCTAGGGAAACATCCTGGCTGCCCAGGACTTCCTCACCATGGTGTTAAGGAATACACCAGTAATTATTGCATATGAGTCACTTCAAGTTTTACAACCATGTACATTTTGTAATGTTTTTTTCAAAAAGATTTGTCTACATGTTCTATTCCAATGGACCATGTGGTCTTAGAATGTGTCCACTTCTGGACCCTTTTTCACCTTGTATCATCATGTCATACAAGGTATAGCCAAGCTGATAAGAACTATTGGCCTTTGCTTTTGATACAGAATAGCAGAGAGGAATTGTTTTATTCCTGTTCTGCATCTGACACATACACAACAGACACACAACACCAACACTCAGACACATTGTTATTGTCAAGACACTAAGGAGTCTGCAACTGTTTGTTTGATTTAAGGAGCCTCGCTGCTGATACTGCTGACACCTAACCGGTCCGGTTACCGAAACTTTGAGCCACCAACTAGTGGAGACGGAACCTGGAATCCGGAGGAGCATCGTACACCTGTCGAATGCCAGGGTCGACTCCAAGACATAATACCAACGAAAGCCAGCACTACTACTAACCGAGATCAGATTATCTCAGGTGACTCTGTGTCTACATGTGTTCTGAGTGTGTCACTGTCTGGATGGTGTGAATGATGACATGCTATCTGTCTAATCATCAGAAAACTATTTTATTTTTGTACCTGTAACATAATTGTAACTGTCATAGTTCACCACTTGAACGACAATTTTCATTATCTCTTTTACTATTAAAGAGTATTATTGTTTTATACTTGTACCCACGTACTCCCTTCGTGATCATTTGAACGCAAGGCGTGTGCGTGAGTGCGTGAAAGTATTTAAAACAGGGGGCTTATCATTAAATGACGAAGGATCACCGACAGATAAACTAGACATTCGTGTTAGGTCTTCCTACATACACGAGTGTTCTTCACCTTCTGCCTTTGTCTACCAAGTGAATCCCAGTCTCTTCTATCGGGACCATCCCTTTAGACATTCTTATAACGAGCCATAATTTCTAGAGACTGTCGGCAAACTCTTGGATAGGGATTTCTGTCTATTTCAATAGAAATACCCTAACGGTCGGTGACAACCCATACCAATACGAATGTGTCTATAGACTGAGTGAAATGATCATCCATACATATGCATGTCTGAGATGAGTGAATTGACCTCACATGCACAGACGGATATGTTGACTGATGCATAAGGAATTTGAGTGAGTGAGTAAAGTTACAGGGTGAGAGAGAGAGGGAGTATAAGCCAACCGTCAATCTCATGATAGCCGGCAACTTGATATGACATGACATGACTATCACCAGAGAAATGGTTCGACGTAACCCATAAACTAAATAATAATTTAGTACACTCCGGCGCATAACAGCACTTTGTATAAAATATCATTCAGGCTATAATCATCTAGTTGTGTGCGCTAAGCACGACACAAACCATATCATACATTACGCATAGCACCAGCATCTGTGTGTGTGATTTAAGCAAAATTCCACTTTGTATTTCATGTCACTCCTGCTAACACATATGGTGTAGTGTAATTACATTAATGTAATGCAATGATGATGATGATGATGACTGTAATGTAATGAATATGATGTAATAATGATTATGATGATAATGCTAGAATGATGTAATGATTTCTAATGTCATAAGCATAATAATAATGATAATGATTGTAATTACACTGATATAAGGAAACCATGATGATGGTAATGATAATAATGTAATCATGATGAAGATGCAATGATTAGAAACACCATGATGATGTTGATGATGATAATAAATATTACATCCATGAGAATGGAAGAAATCTTCTCACTTGAAGCATTTAATGAAGAAGAATACACCTGAATGCTATACAAGAATGATACAATAATGTGCTTATATTGTTTATAAGCACATACTTATTTAAATGAGAACTGATGTTTAAAAGCCCTTAATGTATGAGACCCTTTTTCTTGAATAGAAAAAGATGAATAAGAGTATTAACTAGGAACAGACTGTGATAGGAGACATAGTTGTCTATTCCAAATCAATCAAGGTATTACTTAAACTATAGACCTGAGGACAGGCATAGGTGAAGATGAAACTGCACATCTGCTAGTTAAACCTTGAACACCTGATAGTGGAAGATTGGAGTGAGAGCAAACAACTATGTGGGTGATAACTAGTTGAGGACACCAAGACTATCTTTCTTCTATGTTTATTTTCTCTAAGAACAAGATTTATTTTATTGTTTTCACTTGTTGTGTTCTTAGGCTTTTACATTTTATTTCTAATGTCATATTTATGATATCATTAGAATTATGTGATGCTAAAATTGCAGGTAGTGGTCATTATCCAGACCTGACTTTGTGAATGCAGCACTTTGTGAAAGTAGTTGTAGCAGCTTGACTGAATGCAGTAGACACTTAACTGAGTGAGGCAGCTTAGATAGTGAAGCCAAATACTATTCCACAGCAACTTCCTGCCAATTTTCACCACCTTTCCAGGACAGGTATCACATATCCTTTTTTCCAGGTATAGGTGAAGAACACCAGTGAGCCAATTTATAATAAATCACTGGGAACAGAATAAAGAACTCAAGAATATTCTACACTGACTGTTACCGAGATCCAATAACTGGATGGTAAACCAACCAGGGGGTACCCAGTTTCTTTCCACAGATTAGGCCAGCAGAAGAGGCCCAATATTTAAGAACGGATGAAACTCTGAGGACCAGGTGTGATACCGTGGCACAACCAGGGGATAGATATTTAGTTAAGAGACTAATAGACCCATAATGTTGTAATTGTACTGTATTGTTTGTTGTATGTTATTACATGTATAATCAAAAGTTCAATTTATATATAATAAATGATAAAATTACAGGTTATTGTCTCTTTTGGGAGTTCTCTTGTCATACTAAAATTGTTGTAAGCAATTACCCTAGATTAATTATTTAGTTGGTAGAGGAGAGGCAAGGAACCATCCATAAGGACATTTGGGATACTCAGTAAAAAATTTCACTTTTCCCTTGAGGTATTCCTTGGTTCTCCAAAACTGTATTTAATGGTCTCAAATCATTGAGCCAGTAACAGCTAAATTAATTTTAACGAGCAGGATCACATTGAGAATGAGGAACTCTGGATCCTTTATCTCTTTGGGGTTGAGCCATCAACTATTTATCCGACACGTATGTAGGTAGATATGTAGGTATATAGGTAGATATGTAGGTAGATATGTAGGTATGTAGGTAGATACGTAGCTATGTGGATAAGTATGTAGGTATATACGTAGGTAGTTATGTAGGTACTTATGTAGGTAGTTAGATAGTCAAGTAGATAGGCAGATAGGTAGGTAAGTAGGTAGGCAGACAGACAGACAGGCAGGCATTCAGACAGGTAGGTAAGGAGGTAGGTGGATAAGTAAGTAGATATATATGCAGGCAGGGAGCAGGCTGGTAGGTAGGTAGGTATGTAGGTGGACAGGCAGGCAGGCAGATAGGTATTTAGGTATGTAGGTAATTAGGTAGGTAAACATGCAGCAGGGTGTAGGTATGTAGTTAAGTAAGCAGGTAGGTAGATAGGCAGGCAGGTAGGCAGGTAGTCAGGAAGCAGACATACACTCATCCAAGCAGGCAGGCATTTAGGCAAGTAGATAGGTAGGTAAATAGGTAGGTACACAAGGAGGCAGACAGGTGTGAAGATGGATACACGTGTACGGAGGCAAACGGGATGACTTACAAAAAAACCCGACTGGACATCGTCGCTGGAGACCTCTCCTGGAACAATCTGGTGAGGAGAGAATTGATGGTCAGAACATGCATGATACTGGACGCAACCCTAGCATCTGGCACGTGATAACTGTGTGACTGCCAGCGTCTGGTTTATAGTATTATCGACCATAGCAGGATTCACTGAAAAGTGTGATCTATGCGAGGAGACCGTGCAAAGTGACCCGCCACGAGCGTTGGTCACTATATCATGAAAAGCGATCGGGGCGTTTGCGAAAGGACAAAACATCACCTTTAGATCAGTTGGGCCTGAGCCACTGTCGAGTTTAGACGTGGTTCCTGGTTCAGTAGGACAGCCACACAATGTGCGTTCACATGATTAGTTAGTTTATAGTTGTGTATTCTCTAGGTATTGTGCAAGCGCGGTGAGCGTGTGAATAAATGACATTGGTTTATAAATGACAGTGTTGACAATACAAGTGGAAACAGTGTTTGTGTGATGTTCTTGGGGAAATGTTGAGTTCTGTTTCGAATAGCTGATTGGTATCAAATGCACAGAGGAAGAGAGTATTCCGAGCCTAATATAATAGTAGAGATGGCGACGATGAGAAGACCACGCCATCATCTTGAGACATCAATGAAATGGCGCAGAAGTACGCCAGCACAGAGAAGATGTGCACATCACAGAAAGGACGAGCTGTCCGCACATGAGTTGCTATGAACCCAGAGTCATCAAGATTGTAAACTCGACTATGAGGTATAAGACCATGGGTATCAATTCAACTATTGTTGATGCCAATATGTCATCAAGTGCCAATTAAACCACGCCTCAGCCATAGGCGTATTAAAGATCAACTTGTCACTTATGGCACTTACCTACTTATCTACTCACTCATCATGAGAAGGAAAGAGAGAGAGACGAAAAGAAAGAGAGACGAAGAGAGAAATAGAGAGACAAAGAGAGACAGAGAGACGAAGAAAGAGAGAAGAGGAGAGAGAAGAGGAGAGAGAGAAGCAGAGAGAAAGAGAGACGAACATAGAGAGAGACAAAGAGGGAGAGAGGAAGAGAGAAAGACAGAGAGAGACGAAGAGAGAGATTTAGAGAGAGGGAGAGAGACGAAGAGAGAGAGAGAGACGAAGAGAGAGAGATAGGGAGAGAGAGAGACGAAGGGGTAGAGAGAGGAGTGGGCGAAGGTGGAGACAGACAGAGAGAGAGAGAGTGAGAAGCGGAGAGAGAACGAACGAACAAACTTTATTTTAAAAGGGTAACGAATTGGGCACGAAGGCCCGTCTTACATTCGGCCCTTTCAATCACTCATCTTTCATTCATCAAATATGCATGTTACATTAACATAGGGGAAAAAACATTGTCAAATGGACTTTGTAAACATAAACAATGCATATTACGCATGATACATTCACATGAGAAAAAAAAAACATTATCAAATGAAAGTTGTAAACATAAACAGTGCATATTGCAATGTTGTGAGACACATCCCCCATCCACCCTCATATCCCGCAGCCACCAACACATCCCCCACTCACCAAACCTCCCCCACCCACCCACACGTACTTCCACGCACTCACACAGAACTAGGCGAACATACATGCCGCCATAAACTCACTGATCCCCCATCCACACACATTTCCTCAAGAAGAAGAAGAAGAAGAAGAAGAAGAAGAAGAAGAAGAAGAAGAAGAAGAAGAAGAAGAAGAAGAAGAAGAAGAAGAAGAAGAAGAAACCATACACACATACCCCCGTGTGGCATAACCGCTAACCACCATTATTCAGTTGACAAGAATGCAAGCCACGAAGAAGGGAAATATAAAACAATGGACAATACCAACGCAAACTGAAACCAAACCTTAAAAATTACGCAACATCAAAACTGAAACTGGAACAAGTGACAGATGACGTCAATTCTAGGAAACATTTCATCAGCCCAAACTCAGGAGATCATTGGATAAACAGAGACACGTGACAACGCCTCCATTCGAAAGCCCGCGTAGAATATGTTAATCGCGCACTCTTTCTACAAACTGCCTGATGAACAGACGTGAAAGCTAGTGTGACCGATTTTCAAATAGGGACGGCAGAATGTCTGGATCCCAGGTAAGCTTGTTACTCCTTTGATTGAACTGATGACCAGATGTATCAAGTGCCAAGGAAGGGTATTCAGTGTTTGTAATGTCAATTGAAATGTATTATTATAAATTAAAACCTCTGAAGTGAAAAATGCTCGACTGTAGATTCTGACGAAGCAGAGCCGATTCCCGGGCTAACTGACAATCTACTACTCTCTTCGAATACTGCAATCTCTGATATTCTTAAAGATAATTATTAACTTTAAGAAGTGCATAATACTACTACATTCTATTCTGGACAACTGTACGAAATGATGATTCTAAAGCAATCCTGTGCCTTTCATCAGAAACACTGCTAAAAATGCTATCACTATCTACAGCTAAAATGACAGTTCGTGTACTAGAATGAGTGCCTTGTTCTAAAACAGACTTATCTATGTCTATTTACAATCTAGAAAGCTGAAAGAGAAATCAAATCTTTCCTTTCTGCTTCATCTATTGAATAAATAGGGTTTGATGGAATAAATATTTATATTTGTGTCAAATTTTAATTAGATAAGGGCACTTATGAACTGCATTACATCAGAAAAGTTGTGCTTCGCGGAACTCCACCACCAGAAGTTGACTTAACTCATTACTCAACACAACTTAAAAACACAACCCCACACCACCCAACACTCAACACCACACCACCCAACACTCAACACAACAACAACAGATAATGGGAAAGGAGTTATTATACAAAGAAGAAGAAGAAGTTGGTTAATTGGGAAAACACAGAGAATCATTTATACACACTACAAACCCAATTGAGTGATAGAAATGTTATAAATGTATGTCATTTATTTACATGCATCTTGACACTTCCTCACTCTTGTCACTGTCTTACTGTACACGTCTCACTGACCCCAGGTCCAATGAGAACTTACATACAGCAGGAACCAACTGAGACAAGGAGTACACAGTGTGATAAACTCTGACCACCCCAAATTAACCCAACACTAGATTAGAGAAAAGAAGAGAGGGAGGGGGGAGAACTAGTTCCTACTTCAGGAATTTAGGTTTTTTTCCGACCTGCTTCTAGAATATTGTATTGGGAAGATTGTATATGTTTATGTGAATCTTACACAGTGAAATCTTGGTGGCAACCCATTGGCAACCAATGGGCATCCAACTGGCAACCAACTGGCCAACAACCAAACCAGACCACAGAGAGAAGGAGATGAACCGCACTTGAGATGGAGGATGACTTGGCCATGAGCAGAGTATGGGGAGGCCTTCAGAGGAGCTACACGGGAAGACCTGAAGTGGATCTATCAGTCAATGGACCCAGGCTATCCTAATCCTCCAAATCATAAGGTTATCTCTATCTTAAAAAGAAAACACACAACACTCAGTTTTCAAGAACTGATACCTAAATATAGATTCATCATCTTCACACTTAACATGTACAACATTCAAATGTATACCATGTTTCAACTCTTATTGACATCTCATGTATTGATGCTTGTTTGTTGATGGTCTGTGACATTGGTCCTATATGCATTTTTCTAATTTATCTTGTATAAACCAACATAGAAAATGTATGTAAATGGCCTAGAGACACAAGCCCATTCAATAAATAATTAACAGTCACTGATCTTATGTTGGTTATTAGCTCAACCTATCTGTGATTCACCATCTTATGTGTGTACACCAAGTTGTCAAGATCTATTGTGATTGGTTACGTGTTTAATTGTTTAAAAACAAATTAACTCATGAAGGAATATTAAATTGGGAGAGACTCAAGGTCTATCAACTGCTCAACATCCATGCTTTCTTAATATAAATCAGGCTGAGAGAATTCTCCAGACATTCCTCAGATTTGATAAACAAAAAGGGGGGCTCAAGAGCTAAAAGAATTCTTGGAAAAGGGGAAGAATCCCAGTTAGTATATTTTATTCTCACCAGGGCCATAATCTATATCTCCTAGACTAAATTAAATAAGATAACTCGAGGGTCATATTCTGAGGTTATTGAAGACAGAAGAGGATGGGGCCCAACTTCTTTGTTTAGAAATGGGGCATGCACCACAGTGATTTCCCACTCCCTTCAGAATATATGACACCCCGCCAACCCACACATCCCGCACCTATCCAGACACATATCCTGCACTCTCACAATTTTCCCCACCCACCCATACACACATCAGCCAACCTACACCCACTCACCCACCCAATATTCGCCACCTCTCAACTACACATCCCCACCTATACACACATCCCCACCCATAAACACATCTCCCCACCTGCCCACACATATCCTCCACCCATAACCCAAAAACACACACCTCCCACCCTGAGATGAAGAGAGGGATATACGAAGAGAGAGGGAAGAGAGACGGAGAGAGAGACGAAGAGAGAGAGAGAGAGAGAGAGAGAGAGAGAGAGAGAGAGAGAGAGAGAGAGAGAGAGAGGGAGAGAGAAATAGAGTAATTGAGTTGGTGTATAACTACTGGTTTTGTGTATATGATGTTTATATGTATGAATGTGTATATATAGGTATGTGTGTGTGTTTATACATGTGTGAGTGCCTACTCTAAGTGTGTGTGTGTGTGTGTGTGTGTGTGTGTGTGTGTGTGTGTGGAGCTCATGTGCGTGCCTGTCCGTCTCATAACATGGTAATAACATTTGTTTGATGTTTTTTTCTTCTTTGTGAATTAACATGCAAAATAGATAACTGATGTACGATAGATGAGTGATTGGAAGGGCTGAATGTAAGACGGTCCTGCGTGCCCAGTTTTTGACTTTTTGAAAGTAAAGTTCGTTTATCTCACCCATTTACCCACCTACCCACTCCCCACCATAAAGCTGCTTACACACCCAAGCACCTACTCACATATCACATAGCAATCCATTACCTACCAATCCAAAAACAATTAGTTATCCACTACCCACGCACCTTCATATCTAACCACCTACCCATCCACATATTTACCTACACACCTACCTGCATACCTACTCACTCGCATCATATTTACTCAGTCCACCTATCTGTCTGTCTATCTGACCGTCTGCCTGTCCTGGTGTGTCTATCTGTATGTCTGTTTGCCTCTGTCTGTATATATGTCTGTGTGACTATCTATCTCTATCCGTCTGCTTTTCTGTCTTTCTCAGGCTCAATCTTTGTGTGCCTTTGTATACTTCTCGATATATCTGTATTTGTCTGTCTGTCTGTTAATCTGTCTGTCTGTCATTGTCTGTTTCTTTTAGTCTGTCTGTATGTCTCTGTCTGTTTCTCAGTCTGTCTGTCTCTGTCTGTTTCTGTCTGTCTGTCCTCTCTCTCTCTCTCTCTCTCTCTCTCTCTCTCTGACTCTATATGCTTCTCTATTTATCTCTGTCTGTCTCTGTCTTTGTATGTTCCTCTGTCTGTTTGTCTCTGTCTGTTACTATCTGTCTCTGAGTGTTTCTCTGTCTGTATCATACTATATCTCCCTCTGTATGCTTCTCTATTTATCTATCTCTGTCTGTCTATTATACTGCCTCTGTCTCTCTGTCTCTATTTCTCAATTAGTCTGTTTATCATTCTGCATGCCTTATGTGTGTTAGTCCGTCTTAAATCCATCCACACGTCTACTATATGTTTGTCTGTCTGCCTATATGTCCTTTAAATAAAGCAGCTAGACACACAATAGCGGTATTGCACTTGGCTGTATGATAATCTAGTCTTACCCGAGGGAGTGAGACACACACACACAATAGCGGTATTACACCTGGCTGTGTGATTATCTTGTCTTACCTGAGGTAGTGAAACAAACAGGAAAGTGACCAGTCCAATCCCAATGTTCAACAGTGCCAGGAAGCGCAGGAACCGGAAATAGGATGCCACGTGACTACCAAAATATGCTAAAGAATAGAAAATATCAGTTACTGCTGTATACGTTTTACAGACATTAACACATTCAAAACCTCCCCCCCCCCCTCCCGAAAAAACCGACTCCACACAGACACACTTAACACAGAAAGTTAACATTTGTAGACACCCACGCACATCCACTCAAACACACACAGTAGCACAAACACAACGCGCCAACACAAAAACACCTAAAATTACACATCGAAACACACAGTGACACACATTCTGGTATCATGTGTTGTTACCAAATCTCTGCGTTTGTTTTCTACTTTACCCAAAACATTTCTTCTTACAACCACATCTCCACTAACTCCATGTTCTACTCAGAATTCTTACTCCTCCACATTTCGCATCCACACAGAAGAAATGATGGTACCACACAGACAGTATGATCAACAACTTGTGGCACATGCACTGAAATGCAGAAGACCAAATAGTTCGGCCATCTTGTTAGAATGCAACAAAATCAACTACCAGCACTGGTGCTACTTCAAAGAACATCGGCTATGAGAGCAAGAGAACGTCCTAGAAGAAAATGAATTGACGACATTGATGCCAGAGTGGGTTCACCTGATGTCAAGGGACACTGTTAATAGGAAAAGCTAATGCAGACGCAATATTCAGTCCATAACTACTAGAAATAGTGTGTATGGACTACACTTGAGTTCAAAGTGAGCAAAAACGAAAACAAAAGTGCAGACACGATAACAAATTTGGAGAATTTGCCGGCTATTTGTCCAATTCTTTTTTCCAAACAACCAACAACAAAGCAAATATGAAAAATTACCGACTATTTGTCCAGTTTTGTTTAATCAAACATCAGCATCAACACGAATAAATAAATTACCAGTGTTTTTTCCCTCCAAACGCCGACACTTAAACAATAAGAATAAAACAACAACAAACTATTTGCTTAATTCTGGTTTCCAAAACACAGACGAGGAAAGCACATCTGGAAAATTAGCAACTGTTTGTTCAGTTTTGTAATCCCATTAAAACAACACTAAAAAAAATAGGGGGGGGGGGGGTATTACCGGCTATTTGTCCAATTCTATTTTCCCTAATACGAACACTACAATAAAATGGATAATTATCGCCTATTTGTCTAATTATGTTTCCAGTCCCCCCCCCCCCCCCCCCCCCCCCCTCCCCAAATACTACTAAAGTAAATACAGGGAATTACCGGTTATTTGTCCAATTCTGTTTTCCCAAACACCAAAAGGAACCGTAACTCCCGAGTTCCATTTGTAAGAATGTCTTGAGGGCTTGCCTCTCTTCCTCTGCCGTTTGGTATTATCTAGAAAACTGTTAGAACTGGCAACTGATGATGTCTCAAGCCTGGTTCGAATCTTGCTGAAGATAAACAAAACATCATTTGAAATATCTGTCCTCGACAGCGGAGACTGTTAGTTGCATATCCTGTACAGAACGTCGAAAGCCACCCCATCATTGTTTGACACGTTTACAGTCAACTGTTTGCCATTGCTTTCTGAACGACCGACGCGCATATCATTGTATGAAAACCAGCGAAAGGCTGTTTGCTTCCGAATCATCGGCAACTGTGTTTCGAACGCGGTATGCGGTATTGAGAATCGCGTTTGCAACTATTTCGCCACAGCGCCGACGTAGCAGAGATGATTAAATATACACATGAACCAAAGTAGAACATATGTGTATCTGTGTGTGTATATCTCTGTGTGTATCTGTGTGTGTATCTGTGTGTGCATCTGTGTGTGTGTGTGTCTGTGTGTGTACCTGTGTGTGTATATGTGTATGTACCTGTGTGTGTATCTGTGTGCGTATATATGTGTGTGTATCTGTGTGTGTGTATCTGTGTGTGTCTGTGTGTGTATCTGTGTGTGTGCATCTCTGTGTGTGTCTGTGTGTGTATCTGTGTGTGTGCATCTCTGTGTGTGTCTCTGTGTGTATATGTGTGTGTACCTGTGTGTGTATCTGTGTGCGTATATGTGTGTGTGTGTGTCTGTGTGTGTATCTGTGTGTGCCTGTGTGTGTATCTGTGTGTGTGCATCTCTGTGTGTGTCTGTGTGTGTATCTGTGTGTGTGCATCTGTGTGTGTGTCTCTGTGTGTATATGTGTGTGTATATGTGTGTGTACCTGTGTGTGTATCTGTGTGCGTATATGTGTGTGTGTATCTGTGTGTGTGTGTGTCTATGTGTGTGGGTATGTGTGTATCTGTGTGTCAGGAAACGTATGCCATCCTTAACACCTAATGGGAATATCGTGCTAGAACAATACTTGATAGATAAATCAGCACTCGGTATGTGATATATACAATACCACCCCTACCGCTTTCCCCCTGGAGTAAACTAGGCAGTCAGAGAGAGGGATCCTGCAGCTTGGGCAAGACATGATCTCTACAATTCAGCCAGGCTGTGTGCTATGGAGAGGTATAACTCTCTTGTCCCCACCATAAGTTTTTAGCTATTTTGCCTTTTTTGTTTGGTTTTGAAACAAAGTAGCAGACTATCGTCTGTCGGCAAGGTGCCAGTAACCCATCAACAATCAAATTGTTATTTTCTTACCGAGACTGATTACCTATATAGGGCCATGAGTGTAATTCAATTCAATTCTTTACTTGCTAAAAGGGTGATCATGAAAAAATTATACTCACTCAGACAGGAGCGTTTTATCTCGAATCTTGAGTGGGAACTCGGGGAGTGCAGCCAGCACATGGTGGTACACTCCTATGTCGTTAGTGGCACGGCTTGTTGAAGAAATCTCGTGAAACCAGTCGTTTCTGGAACATATTTGAGACACTCTAGTCAGCATTACGTTTCATTAATTGAGTTTAGTTGAGATGAGTTAAATTGAGATAAGGTGAGTTGAGCTGAGTTGAATTGAGATGATCTGGGTTAAGTTGAGATGAGTTGAGTTGAGATAGGTTGAGTTGCATTAAGTTGGGTATGATTGGCATGGGTTAAGTTTAGTTGAGTTGAATTGAGTTGAGCTCAGTTAACAACCGACATCAGACCACTCAGGGCATTCCCATACGTGCTCTTTTCTCATCTGCAACAGCCAGTGAAGAGTCCCTTTGCTAATGTGCTAATAGCAGTCTGATTATGTGTCCGTTTGTTCTTTCCTCATAGTCCAGAGTATCGGATAGATCCCTCTCCAACACCACGCTCCCTAGTCCGTGATAGTTTAACCGTTCTTCTGCACTATACACGGGATTCCAAAGTACCCAGACCACATCTATGGTCCAATACCCCACCGAGTGGTGCAGCCCCAGCCAATCTGTCCATCTACTCGTTTCCCACCACACCAGCATGTCCTGGGGGAAAATAATCCAACAGATGCTCTCTATTTGTGATTGATGAATGGAAGCCTGCCACTCTGCCTGAAGCATGCCTGTCTTCACCTTTCTCATGATAGTTTGTGAGTCCGTTACAATTACCACATGCGTTTGCTGTTTGTCCTTCAGTCCCGCGGAACGTCGCACTAGTACATACGCCTGTGAGACCTGGACACTTACTAAACAAGCTGAACAGCGCATAAATGCAAATGAATATAAATGTTATAGACGAGTTCTAAGAATATCTTGGGTAAAGAAAAGAACAAATGCATCCATACTTCAAGAGATGAATATTGAAGAAGGTTCGCTATTAAAGACGATAAACAAAGACAACTGAAATATGTTTTTTTCACTTGAAACATCACGAAAGTTTGGAGAGAACAATAATGAAGGGGTATATGCCTGGCAAGAGAGGAAGAGGAAGGCCAAAGAGAAGATGGGTGCAGGATGTGGCAGATGATCTCCATATGGGTGTATCGGACGTGGGACATCTTGCTATGACCGAGAGGATTTCCGGAAGGTATATATGGGAGTGAGGTTCTGCAAAGGACATGCTACTGAATGAATGAATGAGTGAGTGAGTACTAAGCAATAGGTAAAGTAAAGATGCTTTTCACAGGCCGTAGGATGCAATGGGCATATATAGTTAGACTCATATTTTTAAAAACCAATAGCCCGTTGTGGAAGTCAATCAGAAACAAATTAAGATCGTAAACTGATTAGAGTCATTAGACGTAGGCAGTCAAAATTATTTGGGTATGTTAGAGAAGAAATACCTTGGAGAACTTGGTGACAACTGGAAAGATCAAGACGAAGAGAACAAGGGGAAGGCAGAGAAGTAAATACGTGGATATCTTGGCCACGTGGCAGGGTCGAGACAAGAACACTGAGCTGATACACAACTCTGGTGATCGAGTGATATTGCGAAACATGACTGTCCATGCTTATCGGCATGGTACATAATGAACGAAGTGTCATTTTAGTTGTTTTTTGCACAAGGGAAAGCACATAAGGGATTCAGTCTCTTCTCACAGATCACACAAGGATAATTTCAGAACCGGACAATAACTCCGTAGCGCCGGTAATGATCCTAACCACCCGTGCTATACGTTTGTGTGGGTAGCTTTTCTAACGTTGTCTGGGCAGAAATAAATTCGGCCTGCTCTGTTTTATTTCCAACTGCTGGAAGACATTTAACTGGCATTCGGGATCTCAAGTTTTCTGTCCTTGTCCGAGAATATTAGATGACCAATTCACTCCCCCGGGATCAGGGTAATGTAGAACATTCTTTTTCGTCATGATGATGATGATGATGATGATGATGATGATCATCATCACCATCATCATCATCATCATCATCCAGTTTTGCCGCCAGGCGTCGTGGAGGAAGAATAGTTGAAATTCCATCGCCGGATGGGTGGCACTGGATAGTGTTATTTCGTGTGATTTCGTATCTTTGTGAACATCAAAATAGTTATCACCATGAGACGATCTATTCTGCATGAGCCAGATGCGACCGCCTTAACTTCTGTACCAAATGATCGACCAAGTAACCTCTTATCGAGTCCCTAACAAATCACTCTGATAGACTCTCTACCCTTTGATCGATGCCTAACCTTTGATCGACTCTTTACTCCCTGATAGACTCTTGACCCTATGGTCGACTCTCTAGCCTCTGATTGATTCCCTAACCTCTGATCGGCTCTCTGCTCTCTGATCTATTCCCTCCCCTCCTACATTTGTGTACTACTTTCTTTAGACTCCCCCACCCACTCTCTGTTAGTTACTCTAACTATCTAATACAGTGGTTCTCACATTTTTTTTGTGTGTGAACCATGCACCCCTTTACTATATGTTCAGAATGTCATTTCCCCTTTTCGTATTTCCTCCCTATAAATACCCCCCCCCCCCATTTTTGTTTTCTTTACACAATATACGTAAAACTGAAAGCTAAATTTAACAACACATACTAGAACAAGTCTAGATGTCTTGATAAAACGTAATTTGCGGGTCTACATACGTTATAAGATGAATTTCAGAATGGGCGAGAAGTAAAGAAAGAACCGTAAAGTATGGAGGGAAAAAACAATATCATGTAATCGGTTCTTGTATTAACGCGATCTTAAAATAATCTTAATACTCCCTTCCCCCTCTGGGGGGGGGGGGGGAATTCCCCACCGGTTGAGAACCACTGATGTAATATATTCCCAGCATTCGTCCCAGAATCCCCCCTCCCGTCTCCTAGATTTTCTTGGTTTAAAAATCACGTCATCACGTGCTTCATTGGTATATCACATGACAGAAGCAAGTGAAACAAGGATGTGTCCTGGCACCAACACTGTTCAGCCTCATGTTTTCAGCCATGTTGATGAATGCCTTCGAGAACGACGACATTGGAATAGACATCAACTACCGTATGGATGGAAAGTTATTCAGTCTCAGAAGGCTGAAAGCTAAAACCAAAATTAACAGCGACACCGTCAGAGAGCTCCTGTTTGCTGATGATTGCGCTCTATACGCCAACTCAGAGGCGGACATGCAACTTAATGTTTCAGCTTTCTCACATGCCTATGCCAACTTTGGGCTCAATATCAACTTGGAGAAGATTAGTTATGTACCAGCCAGCTCCAGGGAATAAACACACTGTGCCGAATATCAAAGTGAATGATCATAGACTAAGTGTTGTGGACAAATTCACCTATCTTGGCAGCACTGTGTCACAAGCTGCCACAATTGATGATGAAGTGAATGCAAGAATCTCCAAGGCCAGTGCGGCCTTTGGCAGACTGTACAAGAATGTATGGGACAGAACTGGAATAAGCCTGCAAACAAAGCTAAAAGTCTACAAAGCAGTTGTATTATCCACACTGCTATATGCTTGTGAAACCTGGACTGTTTATCAGCGACATGCTAGGAAATTAAACCACTTCCACACAGTCTGCCTAAGGAAGCTACTGAAGATTAAATGGCAAGACAAGATTCCAGACACTGAAGTCCTAGAAAGAGCATCCATGCCCAGTATCCACACTATACTGATGAAGAATCAGATTCGTTGGGCTGGTCACTTGACTCGCATGCCAGATCACAGGCTCCCTAAACGAATTTTTTACAGCGAACTGCGTTGTGGTAAACGCTCCCAGGGTGGCCAGAGGAAACGCTTTAAAGACACTCTGAAAATTTCACTGAATGCTTTTGGAATTCATCATGACACCTGGGAGGCTGCAGCCAGAGACCGAAATTCGTGGCGTGCATCATTACGCAAAGGTGCAGTCATATGTGAGGCAACCAGGACTGCAAGAGCTATGAAGAAAAGGCAGGACAGAAAAACCACTGCAGGAAATCCTCCTCCAGAGACGTCAAGCATTCTTTGCCCACATTGTCAAAGAACATTTCGAACCAAAATAGGCCTTATCAGCTATCTTAGAACCCACGGCTCCATACCTTCAACCCCACTGGATGAAATGAATGGTCATCATCATTCTTGATGGACAAACAACACAAACACATGACAGAGAAGTTTGAGAGTAATTATCGCGCTTGTATATCCTGACCAGACACGTGAAGATGAAGAATCTCCTAGTTTTTCGCGCTTATTTGAGTAGAAAATAGTTCGATACACTATCCTTAGTTTCAGAGAGAAGTATACTACCATTGCGATTATTTTGACAAAAATCCCCAATATTATATCGTGACTGGTAGCAGGTCTGGTGCAGTTTGAGGCGGACGTCACACTTCTAAACCACTTAAAGCCCCAAGAAAGAAAGAAAGAAAGAAAGAAAGAAAGAAAGTAAGAAAGAAAGAAAGAAAATCGGACGGTTAGACAGACCAACAGAGAGAGAAAAAGGAAGGGAGAAAGAATAACAGATAAGGAAAGACACAAACAGAACAACACACAGAAACAAACAATCAAAGACCACTTTAACCTACTCTGGAGAAAGGTGCGCAAATCTGAGGCGAAATAAGAGTTCTTCTTCATTGATTGCTCTCCCCTGATCAAGTTCCCCGTTGCGGTAGCCATGCTGACTGACTTGTGGACTTGGGCCAACCGCTGCAAGACAATGTTAAGAAAAGTACACAGCTGTGATATGTCTGTCACCTCCAAGTGACCGAAGAACTATAGCAAAACATATAGTTAGTTAGATAGTCAGTTGTGGTTCCAACTTCACGGTAAAGGGTCACCACCATACTGCTCAGTTCCTGTGCTAGTGAATATCACACAAAATACTCTTCACTGCATCGTGTGAAAAGTGGAACAAACAGCAGTACCGAAAAACCAAAAGCACGCATAGGCAAGTAGACGCATAAGTCCCCTAATAACAAAATAGGAGGGTCACAAATAAAATAAACAGATAAAGGGTCTAAACTGCAAGAGAATCGACTTCATTGCACCAGGTTTTCTACCACAGGGTAGATCTCTTTCCACTTGGGCAGCCTGCCGAAAGCGTCGAACAAATCACGAACTCTGTAGCTCCAGCAGTGACCCGCAGGCATCATCATCATCATCATCGAGTGCCGTGCCGGCTGGCGTAGGCGTTCATGGCTCTCCGCAGATCTCGGTCTTTGGTGTTCTGGATCAACTCTGCTGATGATATTCCTCTATGCCACCGTCCCAAGATGTCATGGCGAGACACCCGCAGGAATATCAGAGACAACTGACCACGGGAACCGAATGACGTACGCCGGACTCAACCCCCACATGACGATCTGACTTGTTACTGTCTCATTCGGTCGCATTGAAGTCCAGCGATGTCTACACATGTGGCATAACTACTAGTTGTTGTTTCTACTAGTGAGTGCACTGGACTGACTTTTGCATGAGGGCTAGCTTTCCCTATAACCGGTGTCCTTCGTCATCTGGTGAACGCTACTCCGACTTCTGAGGTACTTGTAATGCACATCCTCAAGTCAAGGACGAGAAGTCAACACGCAAGCCGAGGTGACCCGCTCGTGGAACGAACTCCCTATGACGCGGTCAGTAGATACAGATTGAGTGTCTTTAATCTCTCAGCCACGTAAACCTTCGTTATCTGCCTGACAAAACTGATGATGACAATTTCATAAAGAAAATGTTCCAGATCATAATCATCAATTACTATAGACCAGCACCATATATCATCATCATCAAATGTCGAGACTGCACATTTTGGCTGTCCAATTAATTTTCAGCATTCTTCTATAAAACCACATCTCCAAATCTTCCAGGGATTGTTTTTTGCCTGTTTACTAATTGTCCAGGATTCACAAGCGTACGTTAAAATTAGTTCTCTGTAACATGCAAGAACTCTTTTTCTTACTTTCAAACACAATGACATATTGTATAAAATGTTCTTTAATTAATAGAATCCAGCTTTTGCTTGTCCTTTTCTGTTCTTTATCTCTGTGGTGCATCTTCCATCTGATGTTACCCATGTGCTCAGATATTTGAATTTCTGCACTTGCCCCAAAATAACGTCCTGCACATTAATTGTACACTTAGGCGCGATATGTTTCTTTGATATCCACGTGACGTCTATCTTTCTATTATTCAAGCTAAGGCTCATTTTGTTTTCACTTCCTATAACCACTGTGTCTATCATTCCCTGTAATTTCTTCTGACTTATTGCTATCAAGACGGTGTCATCAGCATAATGTCAGTTATTTATATTTTGTCCACCAACCAGGATCCTTGACATAGTTTCTGTCCATTTCATTTTATGTGCACTATACAATGAGAACAAATCAGGAGACATTAACAAACCTTGTATGATGCCCTTCTTTATACACAGAAATGTGCACTATACATACCTGCTCCATTATCACCACGGTCTTCATAGAAAGCCGAGTTCACGTGCCCTTTCCTTTCCTTGTCTAAAGTATCAGGATCGGTCACGTTATCTGCCCACGAGGCTCCCTGCTCAAACGTCAGGTAGGTTGCCTCCGTACCGGGTCGGGACACCAACCGGCGATTGCCTTCATTGTCATCTATCATCCTGGAAGTAAGAAAATCAGTGAATCAATCATTAATCATCATGAGTCATTCGATCAAGCGAGGGATGTCACGGCTCATCACCTCACACGCATCTTGGTTCAGATCTGTGTTTTTGTCTCCATGATGCCGTGCGATCAAGCCATCTAAATATGTATCTCTCTGCCTTCCCATTGCTTTTTCTTTATCAATGTTGCTAGTTGTCACCAAGTTTTCAAGTATATTTCTCCTCATAACATGACCGAAAACATCTTGGCTGTCTACGTCCAATTTCTCTAATCAGTTTACCGTTTTCATTTGTTTCTGCTATGACTTGCTCATTGGTTTTTCTGATGGCCCATGGTATTATTTGCATTTCTTCTCAGAAACCACATTTCCACTGCAATTAGATGTTTCACAGCTTGACAAAGAAGTCAGATTGCAGGGATGTTACCATGAAGTCATGCCAGGCTCGGTCTCTGGGTAACTACCTTCAGATAAAATTGTTGGTCAAGCCATGAGTGGTCGCTGATATATGGAATGGGAACAGGTATATGTAATTCTGCGAAAGAAATGGCAGATAATAAACACAAGCACAGGGTACATACCTTACCAAAAAAAATGCAAATCTAGCAATTCGGAAATCACAAAATGAAAAATAACAATGAAAATAATAAAGTAAAAGTAAAGTTGTGTGGGTTTTTTAAAAATAATTTACACTAGAACACAATGAATCGGCGTTTCCATCTTTGTGATATTCATCAGGAACAACGCAATTAAATCTGAAGAAATACATGAACATTGACAATTAAAACGTAACAGAAGACGTATTGATATCAAAGTTGTGTGCTTGTGCAATTTCCTTTTATCTTTCACTGTTTCGCAGGAGTCAGACACACTTAACTGATGTCATGTCATATTGTTATATCCTGCTACAGACCTTGAGTATTTTACTTGGCATACAGTGCCAGCCCCATGTTTGCAGCCAGACTAGATTGGGGGAGGGGGGTGGTAAAGAGCAATCCGACTGTTTTACTCCCAGGGACAAAAATAAGTGGGAATTTGAACGCTTGACTGTCACATTAAAAGATCACTGTAACTACCATGACAGAGACCTATAATATATAGCAAGAGACCTATAATCCATAGCAAGAGACCTATAAGTACCAAAGAAAGAGACCTATAAGTATTAAAGCAAGAGACCTATAAGTACTAAAGCAAGAGACCTATAAGTACTAAAGCAAGAGACCTATAATACATAGCAAGAGACCTATAAGTACTAATGCAAGAGACCTATAACTCCATAGCAAGAGACCTATAAGTACTAAAGCAAGAGACCTATAAGTAATGAAGCAAGAGACCTATACGTACTAAAGCAAGAGACCTATACGTACTAAAGCAAGAGACCTATACGTACTAAAGCAAGAGACCTATAAGTACTAAAGCAAGAGACCTATAAGTACTATAGCAAGAGACCTATAAGTACTAAAGCAAGAGACCTATAAGTACTAACGCAAGAGACCTGTAAGTACTAAAGCTAGAGACCTGTAAGTACTAAAGCAAGAGACCTATAAGTACTAAAACAAGAGACCTATAAGTACTAAAGCAAGAGACCTATAAGTACTAAAACAAGAGACCTATAAGTACTAAAGCAAGAGACCTATAAGTACTAAAGCAAGAGACCTATAAGTACTAAAGCAAGAGACCTATAAGTACTAAAGCAAGAGACCTATAAGTACTAAAGCAAGAGACCTATAAGTACTAAAGCAAGAGACCTGTAAGTACTAAAGCTAGAGACCTGTAAGTACTAAAGCAAGAGACCTATAAGTACTAAAACAAGAGACCTATAAGTACTAAAGCAAGAGACCTATAAGTACTAAAACAAGAGACCTATAAGTACTAAAGCAAGAGACCTATAAGTACTAAAGCAAGAGACCTATAAGTACTAAAGCAAGAGACCTATAAGTACTAAAGCAAGAGACCTATAAGTACTAAAGCAAGAGACCTATAAGTACTAAAGCAAGAGACCTATAAGTACTAAAGCAAGAGACCTATAACTCCATAGCAAGAGACCTATAAGTACTAAAGCAAGAGACCTATAAGTACTGAAGCAAGAGACCTATAAGTACTGAAGCAAGAGACCTATACGTACTAAAGCAAGAGACCTATACGTACTAAAGCAAGAGACCTATACGTACTAAAGCAAGAGACCTATAAGTACTAAAGCAAGAGACCTGTAAGTACTAAAGCTAGAGACCTGTAAGTACTAAAGCAAGAGACCTATAAGTACTAAAGCAAGAGACCTATAATACATAGCAAGAGACCTATAAGTACTAATGCAAGAGACCTATAACTCCATAGCAAGAGACCTATAAGTACTAAAGCAAGAGACCTATAAGTACTGAAGCAAGAGACCTATAAGTACTGAAGCAAGAGACCTATACGTACTAAAGCAAGAGACCTATACGTACTAAAGCAAGAGACCTATACGTACTAAAGCAAGAGACCTATAAGTACTAACGCAAGAGACCTGTAAGTACTAAAGCTAGAGACCTGTAAGTACTAAAGCAAGAGACCTATAAGTACTAAAGCAAGAGACCTATAAGTACCAAAGAAAGAGACCTATAAGTACTAAAGCAAGAGACCTATAAGAACAACAAAAGACACGTGGTATCCAAGATGTGACACGTGGGAGCCGACAAGACCGTCAAGAAGACGAGCAGAGCGAACTTAAATGTGAGCTGAAACTATAGCTACTACTGAAGCCACCACGAGGAAGTTCCATGACAACCCACCACAGACAAGAGCCAAGACAGCTGAGAAGAAGGAGGAGAAAGACACCAGAGTGGGAAACACCGACTCATAAACTGTCAGATGGGAATGTCAAGCGTATTCAAGTGGAGCTGTTAGACGAACAAATCACGAAGCAGCTACAAGAAGAGAATCTCAACATCCGAATCTTGAAGTCGGAGCGGATCCTGACGTACTGAAAGATCCCTACCACGCTGGCGGTGGTGACGACAGATGGCAGCGAGATGACGACCACAATATCAATCAACAAGAAAGCACAACAACCAGAGAGATTCATCCCAAGAATCAATCAATGTTCAAAATGCCAGAGGGCCGGCCACAACAGAGAAGCATGTCGCAGTAAAACGGAAATCTACCGGTACTGCGGCGATCACCATGCCTTCAAGGAGTGTCCGCTGGCCAGACTGGACACGGACTTCCGAGCACCCAACAACAAAAGAAAGTGCGCCAACTGCCAGGGCAAGCATGGAGCAAGATACTTGGTCTGTCCGTACCTCCAAAGACACAGAGATGTGTTAAAGATCGCCATTACCACAAAGACACCATATAAGGACGCAATGCGGAGGTGCGAGACAGCCACGTGTATATCACAAGCTGAAAGAGATCAACTGCAAAACCAGATAGACGAGTTGAAGAAGTAAGTCAAGGCACTGCTGACGCCGATTCTGACTAGCGACACCGAAAAACTGCTAGCGGAAATAAACGAGATCCAGCAAAACATCAAGCAAGGAGTGGAACATATGGCCGAGGCGAAGAAGGAAAACGAAGAAATGCTACAAACCATTAAATCAGAGAGAGGTCTGCTAAAAGCTGAAATGGAACTGCCCCAAAACCAACCAACAGTAGATACAAAAAAGAACACAGAGAAACCGCAAGATGAAACTCAACAAGAGACCGAGCAGCAACCTCAAGCCAGCAGCCCAACCACAACATCCGAGACCATCAAGGGGAAAGCAATATCTCGCCAGACATCCGAAGAAAACCGAGATGAGCACCCTGATGACAGCACGGAGAGGCACCGAGGACCTACCATTGGAGGAGTTATTAGAATCGGCAACGGAGGAGGCAATTAGAATGGAACTCGCGAACAAGCAATTCAGAATTCGCTGGGAAGAAAAAGAAAAGCAGAAGCCCTAGAAACTCAAGGGGCAACCGATACAATACCCAGATACAATCTATGACTGTGAGACCGGATTCAAGTACTATATAGATGATGGAGAGATCATCCCATGGCTGTTCACAGAGGAAGACTGCGAAAGGAAACATAAACTCTTTATCGTAAATGAAAACAGGCGCAAGAAGGAGGAAAATGACAACATCGAAAAGCTTCAACGAACAATACACAAAAAAGGAGGCAAAAACACCAAATAAAAAGTCCTTATAAGGACTGCACCCAGCCAAGCCAGATGAGCCAGGAGCCTGCACCAATAAAGAAAACAACAAGAGGAGACGGGCACAAAGGATAGCCGTCTACCATCCCCCCCCCCCCCAGCTGACGTCACAGACACAAACACTTATGTAACCGCTCCGAGGGAGGACTCACTCGTAAGAGCGCACAAGACAAGAAACAGGGCTATAAACCACAAAAACCACGGTTCTCAACAATAACCACCGCTGAGGAAGCAGCTTAGACGAGACCGAATTTGGAATTTAAAAAAAAAATGGAATTGGAATTGGAATTGCTTTTTTGTTTCCTTCTATTCTACAGATTTGAGCAGCCTATAAGTACTAAAGCAAGAGACCATTAAATAATAAAGCAAGAGACCTATAAGTACTAAAGCAAGAGACCTATAAGTACTAAAGCAAAAGACATGTAAGTACTAAAGCAAGAGACCTATAAGTACTAAAGCAAGAGACCTATAAGTACTAAAGCAAGAGACCTATAAGTACTAAAGCAAAAGACATGTAAGTACTAAAGCAAGAGACCTATAAGTACTAAAGCAAGAGACCTATAAGTACTAATGCAAGAGACCTATAAGTACTAAAGCATGAGACCTATAAGTAGTAAAGCAAGAGACATATAAGTACTAAAGCAAGAGACCTATAAATACTAAAGCAAGAGACCTATAAATACTAAAGCAAGAGACCTATAAGTACTAAAGCAAGAGACCTATAAGTACTAAAGCAAGAGACCTATAAGTACTAAAGCAAAAGACATGTAAGTACTAAAGCAAGAGACCTATAAGTACTAAAGCAAGAGACCTATAAGTACTAAAGCAAGAGATCTATAAGTACTAAAGCAAAAGACATGTAAGTACTAAAGCAAGAGACCTATAAGTACTAAAGCAAGAGACCTATAAGTACTAAAGCAAGAGACCTATAAGTACTAAAGCAAAAGACATGTAAGTACTAAAGCAAGAGACCTATAAGTACTAAAGCAAGAGACCTATAAGTACTAATGCAAGAGACCTATAAGTACTAAAGCATGAGACCTATAAGTAGTAAAGCAAGAGACATATAAGTACTAAAGCAAGAGACCTATAAATACTAAAGCAAGAGACCTATAAGTACTAAAGCAAGAGACCTATAAGTACTAAAGCAAGAGACCTATAAGTACTAAAGCAAGAGACCTATAAGTACTAAAGCAAGAGACCTATAAGTACTAAAGCAAGAGACCTATAAGTACTAAAGCAAGAGACCTATAAGTACTAAAGCAAGAGACCTATAAGTACTAAAGCAAGAGACCTATAAGTACTAAAGCAAAAGACATGTAAGTACTAAAGCAAGAGACATATAAGTACTAAAGCAAGAGACCTATAAGTACTAAAGCAAGCGACCTATAAGTACTAAAGCAAGAGACCTATAAGTACTAAAGCAAAAGACATGTAAGTACTAAAGCAAGAGACATATAAGTACTAAAGCAAGAGACCTATAAGTGCTAAAGCAAGAGACCTATAAGTACTAAAGCAAGAGACCTATAAGTACTAAAGCAAGAGACCTATAAGTACTAAAGCAAGAGACCTATAAGTACTAAACCACGAGACCTATAAGTACTAAAGCAAGAGACCTATAAGTACTAAAGCAAGAGACCTATAAGTACTAAAGCAGCAGACTTATAAGTACCACAGCGAGAGACCTATACGTACCAAAGCAAGAGACATATACATACCATAACAAGAGATCTATCTATAAGTCTATAGCAAGAGGCCTATAAGTACTAAAGGAAGAGACCTGCAAGTACTATAGCAAAAGACCTTTAAATACCACAGTAAGAGACCTATAGATACCAATGAAAGAGAGCTATAAGTACTACCGTTACTGACCAATAAGTACCATTAAGACAGCCGCGTGGCGATGAGGATACGGGCACGTTCGTAATCCAGCATAACGCGTTCTAAACAAAGCTGCTGCCGATGTGGCAGCATACCGCCTTTGTCAAAGATTTTATAAAATGGTATGAGTGCCGGTCGTTCAGAAATCAACGGGAAACCACTAAACGTAAACTTGACAAGAAATCACGAACAATAAAAAAAAAGCTGGGGTTGACTGCCATTTCCTGTAAATGATATGCAACTAACTTTTAACCAAAGCAATATACATATAAGTACTAAAGCAAGAGACCTGTACGTACTAAAGGAAGAGACATATAAGTACTAAAGCATGAGACCTATAAGTACTAAAGTAAGTGACCTATAAATACTAAAGCATGAAAACTATAAGTACTAAAGCAACAGACCTATAAGTACCAAATAAATATACCCACAAGTACTAAAGCAAGAGACCTATAAGTACCAAATAAACATACCCATGAGTATTAAAGCAAGAGACCTATGAGTACTAAAGCAAGAGACCTATAAGTACTTAAACAAGAGACCTATAGTATTAAATAAAGAGACCTATACGTACCTGACATAGAAATAGAAAGGGAAATTCTCAACCAAGTGGATAATTTTAAATACCTAGGGGCACTTATAACATCAGATGGAAGATGTACAAAAGAGATTAAGAGCAGAATAGGGCAGGCAAAGACAGCATTTCAGAAAATGAAGAGTATCTTATGCAATAAGTCGCTATCAATGAATGTAAGAAAGAGAGTACTAAAATGCTATATAGAACCAGATTTGCTGTATGGCAGCGAATCTTGGAATGTAAATGAACAAATTAGGAAGAACTTAGAAGCAACAGAGATGTGGTTTTTAAGACGAATGTTGCGAATTCCTTGGACTGCCAGAGTAACTAACAACGATTGCCTGAAAGAGGCTAATGAAACTAGAACACTATATACAACAATAAGAAAGAGACAAACATCTTTCTTTGGTCATGTGATGAGAAGAGAGGCATTGGAGAACATCGTGACAACTGGACAGATCGAGGGGAAGAGAGGCAGAGGCAGACCAAGAGAAATGATGCTGGACGGACTGAGACGGTGGCATGGAGGAATATCATCAGCAGAGTTGATCCAGAACACCAAAGACCGAGATCTGTGGAGATTCATGAACGCCTACGCCAGCCGGCACGGCACTTGATGATGATGATGATACGTACCAAAGCAATATACCTATAATAACTCAAGCAAGAGATCTATATGTACTAAAGGAAGAGACATATACGCACCAAAGCAAGAGACCTATACGTACTAAAGCAAAAGACCTATAAGTACTAACCAAAAGACCTATAGGTACTAACCAAGAGACCTATAAGTATTAAAGCAAGAGACGAATAAGTACCAAAGCAAAAGACCAAAAAATGCTAAAATGTATCATAAGAACTACTTGTTTTTCCAGCCGTGATGCTATCAATGTTAAACATGGACGCTTACTGCAATTAATGAGAGCAAAATCATAACACCGGGGAAGCGATACCTTAGAAGAGCTGCGGAAGTAACTGTGAAAGATGGTATTAGGAATGAGAAAATTAGAAGACGCCTAGGTCAGAAACAAATCAAGCACTTCAGAAAAGAACAACAATACAATGGTTTGGCCACCTAACAAGAATGGCCTGGTACCATCTGCCACAAAGAGACACACTGAAGAAATATGGTATCTACACAGCAAGGGGAAGACCACGTAAAAGATGGAATGATGGTATCAAGAACAACCTGAGACATAAATACCAACTTACAAAGAGCATTACGAAAAGTGCATACAAGATCTTAACTGAGGTAAATAGAGGAAGCAAATAAGAGGAAGATGAAGACTAGCAGGTCGGCAGGCAAGCTTGCAAGCCACTTGACTTCATTGGGTTATCTCTGACCTGGTGCCGTGTTAATTATTTTCTTGTCCAAAGGTAGTCACTCTTAGAAACCTGTTGTCGTGATTGAAAGTTTTACTTTGTTGCCAGTTAAGTGTCTTTATTTTATGAAATGTATTTTCGTTTGTTACTTTCTTTGTTTTTGTTCGTTTGAAAAGTTCCATTATGTATGTGTCTCTCGTTTGTCTAAATTGCACGCGACATGTTCAGTTCCTCAAAAGAAGCGACTGACCATGTAAACGATGGAGAGAGGAAATAACAAAATCCGTGGGAATCACGATATGAGAAGCCCATAAACGGGCACTCACCTGCTGTTTATGCTTTACCTTGACACCGCAAGGTACAAGAGGAACAAAATGAGATGAGATGATGAGATGAAGTAATGAGATGAGATGATGAGATGAAATGAGATAAGACGAGCGATGACATGCGAGGAGATGATAGATGTGATAAGATGAGATGAGACGAGATGATGAGATGAGATGAGATGAGATGATGGCATGAGACGAGATGAGATAAGATGACATTTTAGGTTACTCTTCCAATGAAATGTGTCACATCTGGCTATACATCTCAAACGTCTGCGTGTCGGACTTCGGCACGCATTCGTGTAGCTTTTACTGCCTCTAGGCCAGTGGTTCTCGAACTTTTTTTGGCCCGTGCCCCCCTTCACCATATTTTCAGAACGTCATCCCCCCCCCCCCTTTCGTATTTCTTACCTACAAATTTGGCCCGTGCCCCCCTTCATCATATTTTCACAACGTCATCCCCCCCCCCCTTCGTATTTCCTACCTAAAATCCCCCCTCCCGCTCCTGCCCCTACACATTATACGTGATAATGGAAGCACACACCAAAACAAGTCTAAACGTCCACATAAAAACGTGATTTGTGGGTCTACTTACTTTATAAAATGAATTTTAGAAGGGGTGGGATGTACAGAACCGTAAAGTGTGAAGGGAAAAACATTATCAAGTAATCGGTTCTTGTATTAACGCGATCTTGAAATAATCTTCATCCCCCCCCCCCCCCCCCCCCCGGAAACCCTAATATTCCCCCTAGGGGGGTTGGGGAAATTCCCCACCGGTTGAGAACCACTGCTCTAGACAGATTCCGTCCACGGTAACGTGCTCTACATACCCGCCATAATCTCATGTCCATATTAGCCAACCTACCTATTGGAAGTCTCCGTGGCTAAATGGTTACACCGCCTTCCTTCGCGATCCGAAGGATACAGGTTCGAGTCCAGGTTGCGTCGCTCGGTTCACGAGTGCAATTTTCGCCTAGACTGGAGTCTCGGGGTTCGTGCTTTCTGCTCAAAGAGACCGATCCGTATGGGATATGACCAGGTGCAATGGAGTAGACGCTCATTTCATTTAAATCTGTTTGATCTCACCATATCTATTAAATAAGTAAAGCAAATGACCAATATTCATTCTATCATACATGACGGGCAGATGATGCTGGCTGTATATTTGTATACCTCTCTGCAAAATCACACCGATCGCTTTTATCTCCCTTGAAACATCAAGTCATTAATTGTAATCTGGATCGATGGAAAATAACACCCCACCACCAACCTTTGTTGTTGTTGCTTTGATTGAGGAGCAGCTGGCCGAGTGGCTAGAACGCCGGACTCTCCTACGGGAGACCCGGGTTCGATACCTCGGTAAGGTGTGGGATTTTTTTCTGTCGGGCGCAAAAAGAAAATCCTAACCTGCACAGTTCGCGGAGACTGCACTAGCCAGGCGGCCTTAATTCCTCAGGCTCAAATACCCCTCTGCCATACCCGCAAGGTACTACTATATTGGCAGTAAATGACAGTTGCCTTGTATGGCAATGTAGGCATAGCAGCAGGTTTGCGGGCAAGAGTGCTCTCGACCACCCCCGCGTGGCGTTCACTCCCCCCTCTTTCTCTCTCTCTCTCTCTCTCTCTCTCTCTCTCTCTCTTTCTCTGTCCCTCCCCCTCTCCTCATATCTCTCTCCCCCACTTTCTATCTCTCTCCCTATCTATATACGTCCCTCCCCCACATTCTCCCTATATCTCTCCTTCAGCCCATCTCTCTCTATATCTATCTATCTATCTATCTATCTATCTATCTATCTATCTATCTATCTATCTATCTATCTATCTATCTATCTATCTATCTATCTATCTATCTATCTATCTACCTATCTATCTATCTATCTATCTATCTACCTACCTACCTACCTACCTACCTACCTGCCTGCCTGCCTGCCAGCCTGCCAGCCTGTCTGTCTGTTTGTCTGTCTGTCTGTCTTCTCCCCTACTTCTCTCTCCCTTCTGCTCTCTCTCTCTCTTCGTCTCTCCATCTCTTTCTCTCCCCTCTCCCTCTCTCTCCCTCACATCTCCGTCCCCATCCATATCTCTTTCTCTGTCTTTGTCTCCCCCTCTTTCTCCCTATCTCCACTCACTCTCTCTCTCTCTCTACCATCTCTCTATCTCTTCATCTCTCTATCTATATCTCCCTCTCTCTACCTATATCTCAGTCCCCACCCATTTCTGTCATCAGAAAGCAATGGCAAACTACTAATATCTAAAGTTATTGCTTGGATAGCAAATCCATTACGTGGAAAGTCCGAATCAAAAGCCCATTGTGTGGGCTTCATAAAAGGTGGAAAAGTATCCTAGTGGCATGAAATGGAATATTGCTTGGATAGCAAATCCATTACGTGGAAAGTCCTAATCAAAAGCCCACTGTGTGGACTTCATAAAAGGTGGAAAAGTGTCCTAGTGGCACGAAATGGAATATTGCTTGGATAGCAAATCCATTACATGGAAAGTCCGAATCGAAAGCTCACTGTGTGGATGTCATCTGCAGACTGCATACTTCTGGTTTCCGGAAGAACAGCCTATGGTGAACGGAAGGCCCAATATACGGAAGTGAGGCTAAGCAGCCATGTGCAGGACGTGACGATTCCTTGGGAATCCTTGCCCAGTACCAGAGCGCTATGTATCGGCTCTGCAAGTATGGATGGCGGGGAATGCCCATGATCTGCCCCTGCCTTCCCTTGAGGGCTGACCAGGATCTTTGGCTGTTCTATATGGACCAGCTGGGATGGGGGATAACACCACAACAGTGAGAGTCAAACGTCCTAAGAAACCCCCGGGAAGGTTAACCCGGTCAACAAATGCCCGCAGAAGTCGGATGTGTCGGCCTAACGGCGCAAGAACGCAGCTCTGCTGTAAACAGGCACAACGCAATCACATCCGAAAAAAAAACTCCGGGTGAACGAAGAAGAAGAAGAAGAATATGTAAAGTTTGCCTAGAAAACAAACCTGGGATTGGGGTTGATCGCAACTTCCGGCAAAGGTCATGCAACATTTTTTATTTTACGAAGGCGTTTCAAACAAAAACCAAGCTATTATCGTGTAACCTGTCAATCTTGTTGTTAAGGATTTCGAGAGTGTTAAGCACATCACATCACGGTGTAGACGAACATGATGCCGTCATAATGACAGTTTAAAGATGGCAGCCCCACGTAGTTTGCCATTGCTTTCTGATTGGCTTCCTACAATAGAAATCAAAACAAAGCGGTCTGCTTCCAAATCGCACGCGGCGGATTTCGAAGCCTGGCCTTTCTGTGTGGATTAATTATGAAATTGTCTGTCTCGCTATCCTCTAGCCCGCAACACCGGTTAAGAAACACGACGTAAAAGTAAATTAACAAGTTACATATTTGATTGCAAGTTTGCAAATCAATCAATCAATCAGGTGCCATCTCCACAATGAAGGTTGGCTGTAATAGATCTGCTACACGGTCTGTCTTTGTCTTTCGCTCTGTTTTCATTCTGTTAGGCTGATGTTCGTTCATCTCTTGATGTTATCTTCCCACTTGTAACGTTGTCGACCTCTTGCCAGCTTGCCTTCTGCCTTATATTCCAGTATGGTTTTTACAAGAGCATTATGTCTCTTAACATGGCCGAAATATTTCACTTGACTCTTTTATATGTCTTTAATCAGCTCTCTTTTCATTCCAGGTTTTTCTAGAACCTCTGTATTTGATTGATTTTGTTTTCATGAAATACGACATATTCGTCTGTATATCCATATCTTGCTTGAAGATCTACAAATTGATGGAAAAGATCTTAGACTTGTAAAAAAAACATATAATGGAAACAACAAGCTGCCATAAGAGTTGATAATGAAGTAGGCCAATATCAGCCTATTAAGAGAGGTGTGAGACAGGGATGTGTAATGTCTCCAGATCTGTTTTATCTGTACAGTGAAAATATTTTCAGAAATATTGAAGATATGGAAGGAATCAACATTGGGGGACGATGCATCAATAACATTAGATATGCAGACGATAAAGTCTTGATTGCAGACAGTGAACAGGACCTGCAACATTTAATAGATGCAGTTGTTACATACAGTGAACAACGAGGGTTAGAATTAAATTGTAAAAAGAGACAGATTATGGTCGTCACTAGGAAGAACGAAATACTACAATGGGAAGTAAATGGGAATATTCCTCAACAAGTGAATAGGTACAATTATCTCGGAACAGTAATAACATCTGATGGGAGATGCCTTGAAGAGATTAGAACAAGAATCGCCATGTCTAAGGTAGCCTTTAGCAAGATGAAAAACATACTGACCAATAAAAAGATGACAATTGAAACGAGAAAAAGAGTGTTGAGGTGCTACATAGAACCTGTACTTTTAAATGGATGTGAAGCTTGGACAATGAGCAGTCAAGCTGAAAAACATCTGATGGCTGTAGAAATGTGGTTTCTGAGGAAAATGCAAAGAATACCATGGACAGCCAGAAAGACCAATGAACAGGTCCTTCAAGAAACAAACGAAGATCGTAAACTGATTAGAGACATTAGACGCAGACAGTCAAAATTTTTTGGGCATGTTATGAGAAGAAATGAATTGGAGAACTTGGTGACAACTGACAAGATCGAAGGGAACAGACCAAGGGGAAGACCTAGAAGCAAATACATGGATGGCTTGGCCTCGTGGCATGGTCGAGACAGAAACACAGAGCTGATCCACGACTCTGGTGATCGAGTGAGATGGCAAAACATGACCGCCCACGCTTACCGGCATGGCACATGATGGATGGATGGATATCCATATCTCCATAGCCTCTATTCAAATTTCTAATTGCTTGTTTATTGTCCAGGCTCCTGTGCCATATAGTTTTTGACAATTCTCATTTTTAATGCTTAGTTAATCTTTCTAGATGTTAATACTGATTTCGTGAAGTTGAAAGCATTTTTGGTCATTCATGTTATCTTTTTAATTTCTGTTTCACTTCTGCTTATCATTTGTTAGTACATATCAAAGAAGAAACTTTCATGTTACAATGCGCACTGTTTGCGCAACTAAATTTACTCGTTTAAATAGCACGACGCACCCTTAGAACTAAAAATGTCAACATAAGTCCCAATGCCATACACAAAGAAAGGAAATACACAAGCTACATACGTTTCACATGTAACAAAACATTTCCGCTGTTTACTAAACGAAATCTAATCGTGCCAGCAACATGAAACACTGTTAAACAAATGACAGATAACAACAGTTCACAAGGACGTGTGGTTTAACTAAAGAACAGGTCTTTAATCACATGACTAGTCGTGATTGTTATCATGATGATGATGTCACAAGTTGGGTACGTATCTGGATGTTACAGGTCGTGATTGCGATTATCTCATAAAGGAAGAAATCTAGGTCAGTGGAGAGGGGCATGCGACTTAGAAGGAGTGGCCGGGGTGGGAGAGATTGGAAGTACACGAGAAAGAAGTTGAAGAAGAGGCGCTGAAAGAGGGGGCAATAGTGGGGAGCAGTCAAAGGAGGAGGAGAAAGAGATTGGGGAGGAGGCATTGGCGGCGGAGGAGGAAGTAACTGATGAGGAGGCACCAGAGAAGAAGCAAACAATCCAGAAGATGTTTGTGGAGGAAGAAGGGAAATGGTAATGTCAGCAAAAGTCGAAGTTTTGTGGTGATGACAGTTCGGTGGAAGTGGTGGTGGCGCTATTACTGACTGTGTCATGGTGGTTGCAGTAGTTCCTTATTATTGTTGTTCTAGTCACCCTCGATGTTAATGACCCACACAACAGTTCCTATAGTTGTTTTAGTAGCCCTTCATGTTTATGACCCACACAATGCTTCCTATAATCGTTTTAATCGGCATTCATGTTTCTGACCCACACAACAGTTCCTATTGTTGTTTTATTTGCCTTCATGTTTCTGACCCACACAATATGTCCTTTAATTGTTTTAATCGGTATTCATGTTTCTGACCCATACCCAACAGTTCCTCTAATTGTTCTAGTCGCTCTCAATGTTTATGACCCACACAACATTTTCCTATAGTTGTTTTAGTCGCCCTTCATGTTTCTGATCCACACAATACTTCCTATAATTGTTTTAATCGGTATTCATGTTTTGACCCACACAACAGTTCCTCTAATTGTTCTAGTCGCTCTCAATGTTTTTGACCAACACAACAGTTCCTATAGTTGTTTTAGTCACCCTTTATGTTTATGACCCACACAATACTTCATACAATTGTTTTAATCAGCATTCATGTTTCTGACCCACACAACAGTTCAAATAGTTGTTCTCGCCGCTCTCCATGTTTCTGACCCACATAACAATTCATATAATTGTTCTAGTCAACCTCCATGTTTCTGTCCCGCACAACAGTTCCAATTATTGTTCTAGTCACCCTCCATGTTTCTGACCCACACAACAGTTCCAATTGTTGTTCTAGTTACCCTCCATTATTCTGACCCACACAGCAGTTCCAATTATTGTTCTAGTCGACCTCCATGTTTCTGTTCCACACAACTGTTCATATAATTGTTCTGGCCTCTCTCCATGTTTCTGACCCATACAAGAGTTCCTGTAACTGTTTTAGTCGCCCTTTCATGTTTCTGACCCGCACAACATATCCTATAATTGTTTTAGTTGTCATTATATTTCTGACCTACACAACATCGCCGATTTTTCATTGTAGAATAATGCATAAAGTTTATTCATTCATTTATTCATTTCTCCTCCTCCTCCTCCTCCTTCTTCTTCTTCTTCTTCTTCTTCTTCTTCTTCTTCTTCTTCTTCTTCTTCTTCTTCTTCTTCTTCTTCTTCTTCTTCTTCTTCTTCTTCTTCTTCTTCTTCTTCTTCTTCTTCTTCTTCTTCTTCAGTAACACCTACCGCATTCACTTTCCAAAAACATTCGTTGTAACCAATTTAACCTGGGTTGACCTAGGAGTCCAGGTCAATTTATTTTAAATATAAAAATCAAAATGTTCCCGACTGCGGATCGAAGCCATGATCAGCGAGTAGAGAGGCGAGCATAACGCTGTTGACAACGATATTAACACACAAACACGGGGGAATGAAAGTGCACAAAAGAAAACAAACAAAAATTGATGTAGAAACGTGTGTATAAATATATACAACTACATATAAGCATATACAATAGTCAGGTCTTAGTCAGATATGACTGAACTGCCGTATGACAATTTTCTGTTCGCGCCGAATGTTGGGCGGCGCTCACCAAACCACTATTTTGTGCCAAAGGCTTCGGGCGGAGGAGAGCAATTGGGAGGGCACAAGCATTATTCTGGTGCAGGAAATACAACCTAAAGTCTAAATGCTATAGCAGGGCAATCCAGACCCTAAGCCCTTGTCGGCAACTGGTCTAGGATGGAAACTCCGACAGGCGGACAGGCTGAGCATTGTTTTCCTTGATCGGCAGTTTTACAGCTGGTCTTGTTCCAGACGCATTTGTGTTACCTTTCTTCTGAAGTAAACTAGTCAGGCCGAGAGAGGGATCATGCAGTGTGCAACACATCGTCTTTACAATTCAGCCCAGGCCTTGTGTTATGGAGAGGTCAAACTGCATCACAAACCATCGTCTGTCAAGAAGGCAAGTTGCCAGTGTATACGCATATATAGCTATATTATTTGTTCTTCGGTATGAGATTGATAGTTGCCAACCCTTTTTGTTAGATTACTTTGAAGTACACAGGAAGCAACAAGGTACACCAAAAAAGAACAAACCTAGCTTCTGAATCCTTCTCTCGAGATATGACGAATGTGTCCGGGTCACAAATGAAATTAACAGATTCAGTGCCAAACAAGTAGGTTTGTAACATTTAAAATGGATTGCTGAAAATGGGAAGTAGTGAGTGGTCACATTTTGAATTAAAACTTGTTAATATTGTATGTTATATTATATATCAAAGTAAAGGGGATTGTATAAGGAAAACTACTGTATATAACCCCTTGGCAGAAACGGGAAGTCGCTTAAGATAATTAATTATCCCACGACACTTAATCTGTTAATCGAATTTACGAAAACTTTGAAACATGTTACAATCCTAAGTGAAAGCCAATCAAGATATTTGGTTTTAACCGATTTGTTTAACCTGGTCGCTAGTGTAATTAACAACTGGCAATGTACATTCAAAGGGAAGTCGTTAATGACAATGACAGGACGTCGATAATGACAATGGCAGGAAGTCGATAATGACAGTTAAGGGAAATCATTCATGACAATGTCAATGCTAGAGAGAAACATCATCCTCGTCTTCATCAATTTCACCATGATATGTATCATGGTTTTTCGGATGCACGATAGAATTGTCCATGTAGCCGTTGAAGTTGCTCGTTGGGAGTTCTTTATTCTTTATGTCTGGGGATATTTGAGGGTAGCGGTTACTGTTTAAATGTAGCCATTTGTTCTTGTTATTCCACAGCAAATTGTTGTCCCCATTCGTTGGTTCTCCATAATCGACTTTTGTGATTGTCAGCGGTAAGTTATTATACTCTGGGCTTACCTTTCCATTATCGAAATTCTTGTTTGACAGATATATATTGCTCTGTTTTGTATGTATTTTACCGTTGTTTATATCTTTGCTAGGAAAATACACCCGATTCGACTTTGGTCGGAACTTTCCATAATCTAAATTCTTGTTGGGAAAATAAACTTTAATTGGTTCTGTTTGGTACTTTCTATAGTCTAAGTTCTTGTTGGGGAAATACACGTTATTTGGCTCTGACTTGAGCTTTCCATAGTCTAAGATCTTGTTAGGAAAATAAACTTTACTGGTCTCTGACTGGAGCATTCCATAGTCTAAATTCTTTTTGGGAGAATACACTTTTTTGGGCTCTGATTGGAACTTTCCGTAGTCTAAATTCTTGTTGGGAAAATAAACTGTACTGGGCTCTGACTTGAACTTTCCATAGTCTAAATTATTGTTGGGTAAATACACTTTATTGCGCCCTGACAGGAACTTTCCATAGTCTAAGTTCTTGTTGGGTAAATAAACTGCACTAGGCTCTAATTGGTACTTTCCATCGTCTAAATTCTTGTTTGCAAAATATAAATTAGAATACTTTGTTTTTATCAAATTCTTGTTGGGAAAATATGAATCATTGTTCTTTCTGTTTAACAAACCTTGATATAAATTATCGTTAGAGAAATAAACTCTAGGAGCTGATGTAAACCTTCGATAGTTTGAGTTCTTGTTAGACAACTGCTCCTGCTGCTGCTGCATTTCTGATTTTCTAAACTGCCGATTCTCGTTCGACAGCTTCTGCTGTAGTTCCGTCTTCGGTTTCCACAGGCCAAGGGTCAAGTTTGAAAACTGAACAGGATTATGTTTCATGTCCAACTTTCGATAGTCGAATGAATTATTCGAAACCTGCGAATGATTATGTTTTGACTCTAACTTTTGATAGTCAAAGGTTTTGTGTGAAAAGTATGATTCATTAAACTGCGAGTTTGTCTTGCCAAAGGTGAAAATCTGTTTCGATATGTTCAGGCGAGTATGTTCCGAGCTCAAGTTTTGAGAGTCAAAACTCTGGTTGAGTGTCAGCGATTTGTTACCCTCTACATGTAAAATTGGATTGACTACGGTTGTGTTTAGAATATGAACAGCACTGTCGTTGGTTATCTTCCTGCTCTCATTGCCCGCTTTCTTGTTCTCTAAGAGTAGATCATCACCCTTAGATGTTAAAACGACAGGTGGCGCTTCTTTATCGTCTTTGCTAATTACTGCGGAAACAAAATTAGATGATAAGATGAAAATATAACGACACATTGTTGTTGTTGTTGCTTTTGTTGTTATTGTTGTTGTTATTGTTGTTGTTATTGCTGCTGCTTTTTTTGATGCTGCTTTTGTTATTGTTGCTGTGATTTCTTTTGTTGTTGTTGTTGTTGCTGCTTTTGTTGTTGCTGCTTTTGTTGTTGCTGCTTTTGTTGTTTTTGCTGTGGTTTCTTTTGTTGTTACTTTTGGTGTTGCTGATTTTTTTATTGTTGCTTTTTTGTTGCTTTTGTTGTTACGATGTTTGCTTTTCTTGTTTATGTTGTTGCTGCTGTTGCTTTTGTTGTTGCATTCATTGTTGTTGGTGTTGCTGTTGGTGCTTTTGTTGTTGTTGCTTGTGTTGTTGGTGCTGCTTCTATTGGTGCTGTTGTTGCTTTGTTGTTGATTTTGCTTTTGTTGTTGCTTTTGTTGTTTCTTCTATTGCAGTTTATGCTTTTGTTGTTGTTAAAGTTGTTGTTGATTTTGTTTGTTGTTGCTATTGTTGTTGCTTTTGCTGTTATTGTTATGTTGATGCTCTTTTGTTGTTGCTATTGTTTTGTTTTGCTTTGTTACTATTTTTGTTTTGTTATTGTTGTTATTATTTTGTTATTAATGCTGTTATCTAGTTGTCTCGCTTTATTTGTTACTTATTATTGTTGTAATGTTGCTGTTATTATTTTGTTATTACCTTTGTTGTTTTGTTGTTGCTTTTGATTTGTGATGTGTTAGTGTTTTATTGTTGCTATTATTTTGTTGTTATTTTATTGTTTCATTGTTGCTGTTGTTGTTTTATTCAAGAGTTCCGATCAAGATGGCGGCGGACAATTGTGTCTGTATTATGACCGCTCCTGTTTTCGCGTTGGACAGGGGTGGGCAAACTGTTTGTGCGTAGGGCCACATTGACAAATGTAAAGCTATTTGGGGGGGGGGGGGCATATATATTATGTCCACTTTATTCACAGCAACATATCACAATAAGTAATTATGAATTATTAAAGGTTATTAAACAGTATAAATAACTAATTATTGCAATGTTATTTTACTTATACACTCATATTTCTCTATATTAAAATCGATAAATTCGCATTTTAGCATTACATTACGAAGGTCAAGGACTGTTTACGAAAATAGAAAATTAGGAAGAAATTTCATCAAAAATGTTAAAACAATCTTAATGGTACATGAAATTCTGTAAAATTCAACAAAACAACTTAAAAACGATGCAAAAATGTTTACTCCTAAATGCCATCGAGGGCCGCATAATGCTCGCGGGCCGTAGTTTGCCCACCCCTGGCGTAGGAGATAGATATTTCCATCTCCTGTGTGTAATTTGTGCGCCAGGATGTAAATGAGGGGTTTAATCTCAAGATCTTTGCCGATGCTACGGAGTCGTGCATCTGAGCGAAGCAATCCTTGAGCGAATTTTCGCAGAGTGAGTATTTCTGTGGTGTTTGGTTTTTTAACATGGGGGAACAGCGTTTGTGCTCCGCGAGGAGGGCAGTCAACATAACAAGGCGACGGGGGCGACGGGGAGGTCGTAAGTGTCAAGGCAGACGAGGTGGAACAAGGCGTTTTAGACTCAAATGCCACCGTTTGGGCCTCAAGAACACTCGTATTCTGTATTGGAATTGTGCCAGCGCAAAACAACGAGGCCCTATTCTGGAAATCCTGGTATACAGGAACGACATTGTAGCGCTTCAGGAGACGAGACTGGGTGTTAATTCACTACCTATTGCCGACTTCCAATGTTTCTACAACAGGCGACAGCTGGGAATGGCGATTCTCATTTGCGACAGTATAGTAGTTTCAGAGCTGGCCATGTCAAGATGGGACAGTGACGACATACAAATACAGGCTGTTAGAGTTCGCTCCGGTCTACCATTCGTGTTGGTCAACGTTTATGCCTGTAACGCGAATGTGGATTCCCAGAAGTGGCAGTGCTTAACTGACATATTAAGTCACGAGAGAAATATTATTTTCTGTAGCGATTTCAACGCTAAAGGCAGATCATGGGGAAACATTTCCACCAACACACAGTGGGAGGAGTTCAAGGCTGCACTTGAAACCATTTACCTAGCTTGTAACAACAGTAGCTATGTCACCAGGACAGCAAGTCGTCCATGAGATGAGTACAGTGTTATTGACCTAGCGCCGGTTTCTCCTTCTCTCGCTACAGTGTGTAGATGGAGTGTCATAGGGTACCACGGCAGCGACCACAACCCTTGCAGCATATTGGTGGAGAAAGGCAGAACCAGGCAGCACAAGTCAACGGTCAACAGGTTCCAGTATGAAAGTACTGGGCAAGATGTGGCGAGTAAAATAAGGCACGACAAGTGCAGAAAACTCATGGCAGGAAGAAAAAAATGGGAGCAGCCACCTTGGTAGAATTTAGAGGTGGAAAAGGCCTGGGTGGATAAGCGTAGTGCTGTTAATAAATAGCAAACCGCCAAGAAGAACAGAGTTGCCCATCCTAGTCATTGCGTGAACTTAGAAAGAGAGATGCACACAACAGTAAGCTACATAAAAAACTGGTTACAGTGGTTACAAGTGAAAACTAGACAGAGGTATGTCGAAGAGTAAGCACATATGAGTCACTGAAATTGTTCTGGCGACTACATAAAATCATGAATTACGAAGTCAAGAATAAGAGTATTCCTGACTTCCAAGTTGATGACCTCATCTGGCAGATGACTGACGAGAATAAGGGCTAAACCCTCTTCCAATGCTATCTAGAGCAGAGAAGCCAGACAGACATGAGAGGCCGAAATCTTGTCAAGGAGATTACCTCACATAGTTGTAAGGCTCAGAACATTTCGGATGAAGACACAGTGACAGTGAAAGAGATCAAGGCTGTGCTTCGACGATTAAAAAAAAACAGCACTCCAGGGCCAGATGGCATAAGGTATGACGACATCAATGTGTGTACCGATAACGAGCTAGAGGACCTAGTAGACATGTACAACAATAGTATAGGGAGGGCTAGCATCAAGGAGGAGTACTTACACAGCTATCTGATTCCCTTGCCGAAGCCTGGTAAAGACCACACATAAATTCGGTTATATCGGGTAACAACCATGCAGAATACAATAGGCAATCTGCCGGAGAATTTAATTGCCAGAAAAAAAAATAAAGCCAGCTAGAGAGGCAAGGTTTTTCCCCACCTACCCTGGGATGGTACAGTAAAAAAAAAAAAACCTGGACCAATGCAGCAGGCATTGAAACCTTTGCTGCAGCGATTGATCTTGAGGACGCGTACAACAGAGTACCATCGGATTTTGTAATGCTTCAGCTTCTTGAACTCAAGATGTCCTTTCTTCCTTACTTGGATCGCTGCAGCCCTCTTTTAACGGAAAGTAGTTTTTAGATGTGGCAGCTGGACTTCGGATTCAACAAAAAAATATCCTGGCATACCACAGGGATCACCATTATCTCCGGTGCAGTTTCAACGCCTACACTGTGAGAATCACCAGCGAGAAAATCATAGGACCTGTGAAAACATTGTCATATGCAGACGATGTTTTAGGGTATCGCCAGGGTAAGGATAGAGATCAGTTTGCTGTGGTACTACAAACCGAACTCAATCGCATAAGCACTTGGTGTGATGAAGCTGGGGCAATGGTCAACCCAACAAAGGCAACAGTGACATGGTTCTCTTTCAATAACCATATTGTCAACACCCCAATGCCAACTGTAAACCTAGGTTCAGCGACTGGAAAGAACGCAGGCAATGAATTACTTTGGAATACAATGTAATCAAAGCCTCGCTTATACTACTGAGCACGTAGACCGGATGATAACAAAGCCAAGCGGGGTTTGTCTGCGATGCGGGTGATGGCGGCGGCAAATTGTGAGCAGTGCCATCTATGTCTTCGTTACGAAGGTCTGGTCCTTTCAGTTTTGGAGTATGCGATGGAGATCCTGACTCTCAACCATAAGCGATGGAAAGGATGGAAAGGATACTGAATGAAACTATGCGTATTATTCTTGGACGTACACGATATACATCATGCAGGCCGATGAGCTACCTTCTTGATTTTCCAACCATGAGTGACAGAATACAAATGTGCCGAGTACGTGTCTACCTCAGAGGCAAAGCCAAACACACAACATCCACTGCACAGTGATATTAAGGAGGCAAAGGGCAGCAGCTTAAAAAGAGGAAAGTCGTGGATGGGACAAGCCGAAGACATTCTTCAACAGGTGTGTTCACTTGAGGACTTAGAACCTGGCGAGAAGTGGGTACAAGTGCAGAGTTTCGTACACCCTTTTCAGTTTGCGGGCAACTAGACAGAAAATGCAAACAAGAAAATCCAGCTGATGTGGAGGCGGAAGTACAGACTCTGATTTTCGAGAATTCTTTAGAGGATTATGCTGTCATTTACAGGATGGGTCGGTCGTTGGACGAGTGAGAAGTTCATGGACCTTTACAGCTCAGGAGGGAGGGAAAATTGTGAAGGAAGAGTCTGGTGTTTTTTCTTTGACCACAAGTAGCCTGACTATGGAAGTCATGGCAATAAATAAAGCAATAACATGGCTTGAGACACAGATATTCAATCGGGAATGTGTCTTTAGTGACTCAATGAGTATGCTCAGGAAGATAGAGATGGGGTGTGTCCGAAGAGAGTGGTTGCTGTCTCTGGAGCGGTCTCGGTTGGCAAATATTAGTTTCATTTTCATGCCAGAGCTTGTGGGTGTACAAGGAAATGAGTATCTGGCAGGCTTGCAGATAGGGCTCTGTGGAAGGTGGACGAGCCATAGACCAGACAGTCATTCTGAATACACTACGAGAAGTAAGTCGTTTACGAGAGCCAAGCGATGACTGTGAGTCTACAACCATGGTCAGGTTGCGAGAACAGTAAGTTAAAAGAAGTGATGCCAAACAAGAACACTACACAGGAAGACAAAGAAGATTAATAAACCAACACAAAACTGGTGTCGTGAGCCAATACACGCTGCGGGATTTGCTGAAGAGCGGATCCGAGCACTTATGGACTGAATGGTTCGATGTGCAATGAAGATGATCTGTCGACTAACTAACTAACTAACTAACTGTTATTGTTTTGTTGTTACTGTAATAAGCGCAGCAGACCTTTATTACATATTTTCGCTATACAAGAGAAATAGGAGGATTTACATAATTCACACACAAAAAATATACTAAGATAAGTTCCAAGCGTAAGGGAAGATGTTGTTCTTGTTATTGTTTTTATTGTTGCTGTTGTTGCAAGACGTGTCAGAACCCTACATGACATATTTACAATATGCCAGAAAAATATCAGGATTTACACTATTCACAAAAATAGGATGATAAATTAACATGCAAGGAAAGTTGTTGTTGTTGTCGCGTTTGTTGTTGGTCTTGGCATTGTTGATGTCCTGTTTCTGCTGTTGTCGCTGCTGCTGTAAGAAGTGCCGCAGCCCTATATTACATATTTACACTGTACAAGAAAATAAGATGATAAGTTGAAAGTGTCATGGAAATTGTTGTCGTTGCTGCTGATGTTGCAGCCCTATATTACATATTTACACTATTCAAGACAAAAACAGCCGGTTCTAGAATTATGATTCCAATCGAGTGGCAATTGGTCTATACAAATATGGGCGGAGCAGCATGTACTCAGTACAATTCAAGTCGTGTAAACGTGTCATTTGTGCAAATGATACTTTTTTCGTGGGGAGTGCTTTTACAACTGTCCGTGGTTGTTTGTATCATGAACCGCATATTCAAGATAAATAGCAGCCGGCCGGTCGTTGAACTAACTGGGTTGCCTCATGCAATAATGTAGTGGCTGCTCGTTTTCTAGTGACTGCCGCTTCCATCGATGATGAAAGGTATTTTTCGTGGCGGACTTTTGTCTTGGCATTCTGACAGTGGCATTATGCATAGTATAGCTGTGCGGACTGTTGGTTCTCCTGTCTATTCCCCTTTTCACATGGGGAGGTAAGGAACATTTCGTATGATATTCACTGGCACAGGAACGAAGCATAATGGGGCGACCCTTTGCCGTGAAATTGGAACCGCGAATAACTAACTAACTAAATAACTAACTAACACGTTATTAATAACGGTTATCAACAGCAGTCTGCAATCCAAGTCAAACCAACGGAGGATACTGCGAAGAAGTGATTCTCGTGAATGATTAGCAAAACCGAACGTATTTTAGTTTCTAAAAGAGGACGACTTCCCGATGATACAAATTTAGTAAAGACTCAGCAATGAAAGAGGCCAAGCACTGCACCACTTTTAGAAGGCCACCGCAGCTGTCAAGAAAGATGATTATTATTATTGTTTTTTGTTCGCATATCCTTTACAGGACATAGCTGTCAACATCAGCATCTTTCAGCTGATTGTTGATTTCATGACAAGATTACGCTCAGTAGTTTGCCACTGCTTTCTGAAGGACGATTATAAGACAAGAAAATAAGAAAAGATTTATTCAATAGGGGCTAAAAAACTCAAATTGAAAGTCTTCCACACTGACTCTAGTCTCCGGTGCACCTACCTACCTACCTACCTACCTACCTACCTACCTACCTACCTACCAACCAACCAACCTACCAACCTACCTACCTACCTACCCACCCAACCACCCACTTACCCACCACCTACCTCATTACCTACCTACCTAGTTACCTACCTACTCACCCACCTACCTACCTACCCAAACACACATCCACCCACATACCCACCCCCCACCCACCTGCCTACCTACCTGTGTGTTTGTGTATGTATGTGTATATGTTTTTGTGTGTATGTATGCATGCATGCAGTGAATGCGAGGGAGTGTGTATTTGTATGTTATTGAATGTGTGCATAACTGTGAGAGTTTGGGCAAATGATGTAAGTATGTATGCAGGTATGTATGTGTGCGTGTGTGTTCATGAATGTGCTTGTGTACGTGTGTCTGCCTGTTTCATAACATGGTAATATGCACTGTTTATGTTTACAAATTCTACTAAAAATCATAATGGGAAGACTTCGTAAGAAAATGGAAGAAGAAATTAATGTGGTTCAATCTGGATTTAGACAAGGAAGAGGAACAAGAGACCACATTCTCAATATACGTTTAATAATATAGAAGTGCAGAGAATTTAATGTAAACCTATTCTCATGTTTTGTGGATTATTCAAAGCATTTGTTTGTGTACAACATCAGAAACTTTGGGAAATCATGAGGAATATGGGCTTTCCATCACATGTAATATAACTCATAAAAATGCTCTATCTAGACCAACAAGCAGCGGTTAGAATAGATGGCGAGACATCAGATTGGTTTGACACCAAGCAAGGAGTCCGTCAGGGATGTGTGCTGTCCCCCAATTTGTTTAACCTGCACGCCGAAAATATAATGAGAAATGTAAGAGATGATAGAAACAGGGAGCAATATGATGCCCCAGTTATCGGTAGTCATGAAATACCAGAGATTCGGTATGCTGATGATGTTCTATCTATCTATGTTGTTTGTCCATCAAGAATGATGATGACCATTCATTTCATCCAGTGGGGTTGAAAGTATGGAGCCGTGGGTTCTAAGATGACTGATAAGGACTATTTTGGCTCGAAATGTTCTTTGACAATGTGGACAAAGAATGCTTGTCGTTTCTGGAGGAGGATTTCCTGCAGTGGTCTTTCTGTCCTGCCTTTTCTTTACAGCTCTTGCAGTCCTGGTTGCCTCACACATGACTGCGCCCTTGTGTAATGATGCACGCCACGAATTTCGGTCTCTGGCTGCAGTCTCCTAGGTGTCATGATGAATTCCAAAAGCATTCAGAGAGATTTTCAGAGTGTCTTTAAAGCGTTTCCTCTGGCCGCCTTGGGAGCGTTTACCACAACGCAGTTCGCTGTAAAAAATTCGTTTAGGGAGCCTGTGATCTGGCATGCGAGTCAAGTGACCAGCCCAGTTAATCTGATTCTTCATCAGTAGATGATACAGTATTGCTATCCACAACACACAATGGTATAGAAAACTTAATAGCCTCAACCCAATTGAATAGTGAAAATCACAACTTTATCTTAACATAGTGTGGCATAACGCAGCCAACATTATTCATTTTATCAACACATGCCGCAAAAAGAGGAAACAACATTAAAAGAAATTGACTTCACAAACGCAAATGGAGATTAGGACGTAAAACTTAACATCAAAACTGGAACTGAACAAGTGACAAATGACGTGGATTCTTAGAAAGATTTCATCAGACCAAGCTCGGAAAACCATTGGATAGGAAAACCACGTGACCCGCCTTCGCGCCAGTGCATAATTAACATATATAACTATTTCATCAGAAATGTTAATAAGCCCGCACTTTTGTCTGAACTCGCTCCATGGACGGATGTGAGAAGATTGTGTGACCAAAATTCAATGGGCAAGGCAAAAGTCTGGATCCGAGGTACGTTTGTTAGCCCTTGATTAGACTAAGAACCCGATGTATCAAGTATCAAGTAATGTAAACCCATGTTTGTGATGTCAATTGAAATGTATGATTATTAATTAAAACCTCTGAAATGTAAAAATGCTCGACTGTAGATTCTAACGACGCAAAGCCATTCCCGGGCAGAATATTCTCTTCGATGAACTACAATCTCTGATATTCTTAGAGATAATTATTAACTTTAAGAAGTGCATTACACTACTACATTCTATTCTAAACAACTGTGAGAAGTGATGATTCGAAAGCAATCTTGTGCATTTCACCAGAAACATTGTTAAAGATGCTATCACTATCTACAGCTGAAATGACAGTTCGTGTACTAGAATAAGTGCCGTGTTCTAAAACAGACTTATCTATGCCTATTTACGATCTAGAAAGCTGAGGAGAAATCAATCTTTCCTTTCTCCTTTATCTATAGAATTAATAGGGTTTGGCGAAATAAATATTTATATTTATGTCAAATTTAATTAGATAAGAGCACTTATGAACTGCAATACATGAGAAAGTTGTGCTTCGCGGAAAAATTTTTTCCCCCTTTTTTTAAAAATTAAAAACCCCCCCGAAAAAAAAAAATTTTTAAAAAACCCCCGGGGCCCCCAAAATTTTAAAAGGGGAAAAAAAAAAATTGGAAAAAAAAAAGGGGAATTTTTTTCCCCCAAAAGGTTTTTTTAAAAAGGGGGTTTAAAAAATTTGGGGGGGGGAAAAAAAGGGGGCCCCAAAACCCCCCCTTTTAATTAAAATTTCCCAAAAAAAAAAAAAACCCCCACTTTTGTTCCCTGGGGATTTAAAATTTGGGGGAAAAAAAGGGGGAAACCCTTTTAAGGGGGTTTTAAAAAATTTTTGAAAAAAAAAAAATTGGGGGGCCCTTTTGGGGAAATTTTTTTAATTTAATTTAAAAAAAAAAAATTTAAAAGGGGAAAAAAAAAACCCCCCAAAAAGGGGGGGGGGAAAAAATCAAAATTTTTGGAAAAAAATTTTTTTTTTAAAAAAAACCCCCCTTTAAAAATTTTAAAAAAGGGGAAAGGGCCGGCCCCACCAAAAAGGAAAGGCTTCAAAAAATTTTAAAAAAGTTTTTTTAAAAATTTTTGGGCAAAAAAATCCCTTTTCCTTTTAAATTTTTGGGAAAAAAACCCCCTTTTTTTTTTTTTTTGGGGGGGGGGAAAAAAAAAAAAAATTTTTAAAAAAAAAAAACCAAAAAAAGTTTTAAAAATTTCTTCCCCGGGGCCCCAAAAACCCCCCCAAAAAATTTCCAAAAAAAAACCCCCCAAAAAACCCCCCCCCCCCCCCCCCCCCAAACCCCCCCCCCAACCCCCCCAAAAAAAAAAAAAACCAAAAAAAATTTTTAAAAAAAAATTTTTTAAAAAAAAAACCCCCGGGTTTAAAAAAAATTTTTTTTTAAAAAATTTTTTTTTTTTTTAATTTCCCCCTTTTTTTCCCGGGGGGGTTTTAATTTTAAAAGGGTTAAAAGGGGGAAAAGGGGTTTTTTTAAAAAAATTTTTTTTTTAAAAATTTTTGGGGGGGGGGAAAAAAAATTTTTTCCCCAAATTTTTTTTCCCCCTTTTTTAAAAAATTTTAAAAAAAAAGGGAAAAAGGGGGTTTTTTTTTAAAAAAAAAAAAAAGGAAAAACCCCCCTTTTTTAAAAAGGGGGGGGGAAAAAAAAACCAAAAGGGGGGGTTTTTTTTTTTAAAAAAAAAAAAAAAAAAGGAAAAAGGGGTTTTCCCTCAAAAAAATTTTTTCCCCCCCCAAAACCCCCCTTTTTTAAAAAAAACCCCCCTTTTAAAAAAAAAGGGGGAAAATTTTTTAAAAAAAAACCCCCAAAAAAAAAAAAAATTTTAAAAATATTAAAAAATTTTCCCGGGAAAGGGAAAGGAAAAAAAATTTTTTTTTAAAAAAAAAAATTTTTTTTTTTTTTTTAAAAAAAAGGGGGAAAAAATTTTCCCCGGGGGGTTTTTTTTGGGGGGTTTTAAACCTCTACCACCACCCACTTACCCACCACCTACCTCATTACCTACCTACCTAGTTACCTACCTACTCACCCACCTACCTACCTACCCAAACACACATCCACCCACATACCCACCCCCACCCACCTGCCTACCTACCTGTGTGTTTGTGTATGTATGTGTATATGTTTTTGTGTGTATGTATGCATGCATGCAGTGAATGCGAGGGAGTGTGTATTTGTATGTTATTGAATGTGTGCATAACTGTGAGAGTTTGGGCAAATGATGTAAGTATGTATGCAGGTATGTATGTGTGCGTGTGTGTTCATGAATGTGCTTGTGTACGTGTGTCTGCCTGTTTCATAACATGTATTATGCACTGTTTATGTTTACAAATTCTACTAAAAATCATAATGGGAAGACTTCGTAAGAAAATGGAAGAAGAAATTAATGTGGTTCAATCTGGATTTAGACAAGGAAGAGGAACAAGAGACCACATTCTCAATATACGTTTAATAATATAGAAGTGCAGAGAATTTAATGTAAACCTATTCTCATGTTTGTGGATTATTCAAAGCATTTGTTTGTGTACAACATCAGAAACTTTGGGAAATCATGAGGAATATGGGCTTTCCATCACATGTAAGTAACTCATAAAAATGCTCTATCTAGACCAACAAGCAGCGGTTAGAATAGATGGCGAGACATCAGATTGGTTTGACACCAAGCAAGGAGTCCGTCAGGGATGTGTGCTGTCCCCCAATTTGTTTAACCTGCACGCCGAAAATATAATGAGAAATGTAAGAGATGATATAAACAGGGAGCAATATGATGCCCCAGTTATCGGTAGTCATGAAATACCAGAGATTCGGTATGCTGATGATGTTCTATCTATCTATGTTGTTTGTCCATCAAGAATGATGATGACCATTCATTTCATCCAGTGGGGTTGAAAGTATGGAGCCGTGGGTTCTAAGATGACTGATAAGGACTATTTTGGCTCGAAATGTTCTTTGACAATGTGGACAAAGAATGCTTGTCGTTTCTGGGGGAGGATTTCCTGCAGTGGTCTTTCTGTCCTGCCTTTTCATTACAGCTCTTGCAGTCCTGGTTGCCTCACACATGACTGTGCCCTTGTGTAATGATGCACGCCACGAATTTCGGTCTCTGGCTGCAGTCTCCTAGGTGTCATGATGAATTCCAAAAGCATTCAGAGAGATTTTCAGAGTGTCTTTAAAGCGTTTCCTCTGGCCGCCTTGGGAGCGTTTACCACAACGCAGTTCGCTGTAAAAAATTCGTTTAGGGAGCCTGTGATCTGGCATGCGAGTCAAGTGACCAGCCCAGCGAATCTGATTCTTCATCAGTAGATGATACAGTATTGCTATCCACAACTCACAATGGTATAGAAAACTTAATAGCCTCAACCCAATTGAATAGTGAAAATCACAACTTTATCTTAACATAGCAAAATTAAAGATAATACATACAGATAAAACTATTATGGAGAAATAAATATGTTAATGAGGAAAAATTGGAAGTGGTGGAAAATTTTGAATATCTTGGGTCATTGATTACCAACAACGGTGACACAATGAAAGAAGTTAAACGACGACTATCAATTATCTTCAGAGACTAAAACAATTGAATAAGTTATGGAGTGGGACAGATAGAACTACACAAATTAGATTTTTAAGAGCATGCATCTTTCCAATTGCAACATACGCCTGTGAGACCTGGACACTTACTAAACAAGCTGAACACAGCATAAATGCCTTTGGATATAAATGTTACAGACGAGTTCTAAGAATATCGTGGGTAAAGAAAAGAACAAATGCATCCATACTTCAATAGCTGAATATTGAAGAAGGTTGGCTATTAAAGACAATAAAACAAAGAAAATTGAAAGTGGAGAGAACAATAATGGAGGGGTCTATGCCTGGGAAGAGAGGAAGAGGAATTCCAAAGAGAAGATGGGTGCAGGATGTGGCGGATGATCTCCAGATGGGTGTTTCGGATACGGGACATCTTGCTTATAATCGAGAGTTTTCCGGAAGGTTGTTATGGGAGCGAGGTTCTGCAAAGGACACGCTACTGAATGAATGAATGTTTACAAAATCCAGTTGACAATGCTTTTTGTGTGTGTGTGTGAATGTAACATGCACAATTGATGAATGAAAGATGAGTGATTGCAAGAGCCGAATGTAAGACGGGCCTGCGTGCCCAATTTGTGACCCTTTGAAAATAAGGCTTGTTCGTTCGTTCGTTCGTTCGTTCGTTCGTTCGTTCGTTCGTTCGTTCTGTCTTTGTGTCTAACTAACTATCTATCTGTCTGTCTAATTATCTATCTGTCTGTCGATTTATCTGGCCGTCTACTTATCCGTAGGTTTGTCTGTATTCTGTTAATATGTATATACTCTTTACTTACCTTTAATCTTCTGTTTCTTAACGGATTTAGCTGTGATGAACAGACAACAAATTAATCTGTAAGTGTATGAACAGTATTTACAGATATTATTGGTGTAAACACGTCCTGCGGGTGGCTATATGGTATTCCACACCCTTTTCATGTGATGAACTTACCAAAAACCCACGCGTAAATTGATCTTTGTAATTGGGAGGGTACAAGCTGTACCCTAGTTAAAGCAAAATGCAACCTAAAAAAAACAAAAAACTAAATGTCACGGCCGGTCAGATCAGACCCTAAGTCTTAGTCGGCAGCTGGTCTAGAATGGAAGCTCTCACAGGCGGTTGGTTAGAGTATTACTTTGCTGATCCGGCAGCTTCTACAGCTTGTCGTGTTCCAGACGTATTGGTGTTACCTTTCCTCGGGAGTAAACAAGGCAGGCTGAGAAAGAGATCATATTGCATGGGCAATATATTGTCTATAAATCCAGCCCAGGCTTTGTGTTATGCAGAGGTACATCTCAATTTTACAAACTATCGTCTGTCAAGACGGCCGGATACCAATCACTCACATGGGTTTAGTGCCGAATGCCCATTACTCCTTAGTTTTCCAACTTTCATGTTATTGGCTCCAATGAAGACTCCAAAATATATCCGGCGAACGAAGAAGAAGATGCAGTGGTCCCTCACCCCCTCCGCTTCTGCCTGGCTCCTCCCCATACTTTCCAAATTTGAATGTACGTGAGGTAACCGATTCGGCGTCAAACCAATCTGTGGACAAGGGTATGCCTTCCCAGCACGTGAAGAGAAGATTCGACAGACTGCGAGGAATAAATAATTGATGATTCAACGTTAAAGACGGCGTTTACCTGCAAAGCGTTGTAGAACGTAAATGGGCACGGCATGGCGCGTAGAGCGCCCTGGCCATCCAATGCGTCTGTAATTCCCTCCAGTCGTCTTTACTTGTCTTGCCATTGGATTCAGATGGACTCAGGCGAGAACGTGTGGTCGACGAATTGCGCAATTCTTCCTCACTTTAATCCAATTTATCGTGAAAGTCATTTTTAATCCAACTTCATCTATGACTCAGTGTTCCAAACTTTTAACCCCACTGGATGAAAAGAATGGTCATCATCATTCTTGATGGACAAACACCAATTAAGTAACAGGCATTTTGCGAATACATTTTTTTTTACAATGGCGCAAACCTAAAATCTTGTGTCTGTTATTTCTCAACACAGCACGCTTGCCTGTTGTCATTTATTCGAATTTGCATCAAGGTAAGCGTATTGTAAATTTACCTGGAATTGCATTATAGAGCCTCAGATTAAAGGGTGTGGTCACCTCACAAGAATGTTCTTGTGCCATCTGCCACAAAGAGCCACATTTAAGAAATTTAATTAATACAGAGCAAGGGGAAGACCACCTACAAGATGAAGTGATGGTCAAGAAAACCTTAGAGAAATTAATACCATCTTACAAACAGTGTTAGAAAGCTCATGAGAGATCTTTATATTTCCCCAGCATCACTTCATTGAGGTAACTGGAAGTAAAGAAGAAGAAGACATGGAATCCCAGATCGATCAAGCCTAAAATGAGTCTCATCTCATCTCATCTCATTTCACATCATCACAAATAATCTCATTCCGTTCCTATTGTACCTTGCGGTGTCGAGTGAAGTATAAAAAGCGGGAGAGTGCCCATTTACGGGCTTCATGTATCTAGATTCCCATGGATTCTGCTATTCCCCCTGTCCGTCGTTTACTTTGTCGGCCTCTTCTTTTGGTTCAGTTTGGTCTTTACATCTTTGCTTGTTGTGGAATACTCTTATTTGATAACCTAGTTACATGGCCAAACCATTTAACTTGCTGTTTTCTGATGAAATCTAGCATTGCTTTAACCTTCAATTTAGTCCTGATTTCTTCATTTCTGATTATCTCTCTTCTTGATACCTTGAGTATTCTTCTCAGGAATTTTATTTCGGTTGTGATTTTTCTGTTCCTTTTTTTTTTTCATTGTCCAGGTTTGGCATAGAGTTGGTAGAAAGATTGTGTTGTAGAGTGCTTTCTTACAATGAGTACCGTGCCACATTTTTGGAATTCATACAGAAAACGACATGTACTGTGTTTTCTCTCATAGAAGCAGCAGAAAGAAGTAGAGACCAAATCAAGCACCTGACAACATAACAATTGTGAGATTAGAACAGGAACCAATGTCTTCGGACGCTGATCACCTGGACACTCCACCGGTGTTTAGCTGGTCATGCGTCGAAGTACACATGTTCCTACGGTGAGGAGCAGTCGTCATTTGGAGGTGACAGGTTGGATTCCCGGTCGGTAACTATTGCTTTGAATGTGTATCTTGTCTGGTGTGTCCTCTAGTCTCTACTTCTATTAACGCCAAATAAGAAATGTGTGTTTATTTATGAGCTGTCTTAGTGGCCTCAAAGCGTTCTCCAATTTTTATTTTGGGAAGTATAGCATAAAGCTAGTACTGACCACACAACATAGCAAGTACTCATTAATGAACACCGGTGCAAATGTCAATGCCATGTTTAGAAACTAGACTACCTTCACCCGGGCTATCAGATATAAGTATCCTCAAGTGGCAAGCATTATGATGGATTTTAGACATTTTAAACCAGATGCAAAGAACTACTCTAAGGCTTCTCCACTGATCCGTCTGTAAAAGACATAGTCGTAGGTGAGAGATTGGCACTATATTGAAAACTCCTCCTAAACATTGTCGTATCTGGTAGAATTATTCTACATTCAGAAATCATCATAGTCGCATCTGCCAGAATGACACTACATTCAAAACTCCAAATAATCGTATCTGAGAGAATGACATTATATTTAATCCCACCTTTATATGCTTATATCTTATTCAGACACTACATTAAAGCCATACCTTTCGGTTTCTTTCCTTTACGCTTTTTTCCTGCAGAATAAACAAAGAATAGACTGTATGGGAACAATTTAAAAGAAATAAACATTAAGCCAAGATATAAATATTACGACAATTACTGTCTTCGTGTCATATTTTAAGGGTGTCATGTGATCTATGCTACGACATAGTGGTAGATTGTAGTTTCAAATTGTCACATAATCCATGCTATGGATATAATGAGTAGAGTGTACAGTGTTCACTTGTCACATACTCCATGATATGGGCATAATGAGGTAGAGTGTATAGTGTCAAACTGTCACATACTCCATGATATGGACATAATGAGGTAGAGTGTATAGTGTCAAACTGTCAAATAATCCATGCTATGGACATAATGAAGTAGCTCTATAATGACAGACTTTCAAATAATCCATGATATGGACATAATAAGATAGAGTGTAGTTTCAAATTGTCACATAAACCATGTTATGGACACAATGATGTAGAGTGTAGTTCCAAACTGAGCGGCTGGTAGAGTGGCTAAGAACGCCGGGTACTCCTTCGGGAGACCCGGGTTCGAATCTTCCATAAGGAGTGGATTTATTTTTCCAGTCGGAGCAAAAAGAAAAAAAAAACCACCTGCACAGTTCGCGGCCACTGCACTAGCCAGGCGGCCTTAATCCCTCAGTCTCAATACACCTTGTCATACACTGCAAGGTATTACATGGAGTAGATGACAGTTTAAAGATTTTTTGACAGACATAATCCATGATATGGACATAATAAGGTAGAGTATACAGTATCAGACTGTCACATAATCCATGCTATGGACATAACGAGGTGGAGGGTACTGTGTGAAACTGTCACATAATCCATGATATGGACATTATGATGTAGACTGTACAGTGCCAGAATGTGACTAAATTCATCCCCGACATAAAGAAGTGGAGTGTACATTGTCAGACTGTCACATAAACCATGCTGGACATACTTTTTATTCATATCCTATTTACAGGCCCTCGCTGTCACACCAGCATTTTACTGCTGTTTTTTGATGTCTTGGCAAGTTTATATTCAGTAGTTTGCCACTGGACATAATTAGACAGCGACAATTTCCAGAAATTTAAATACTGAAGCCTCAAGCAATATGTTGCACGATTTATTGCCTGACATATTTGGCTGTATCTAGTCAGGTGCGTACTACTATTATTTATCATATAAAAGTGAATAAATGAATTATCCTTTGGCTGAAATACTTAAAACAAAGTCACTATTTAAGCACTTCAGTCTAAGTACGGTTCATCTATTCACTCCATGTCATATATAACTCTGTAGTATGCACCAGAAGAGATACAGCCAAATATGTTCACGTAATAAATTAATTGATAGTTGTTAAATAAATGATGATTGATTGTTGTTATAAAAATTAAGAGTCCCCGTCGAACTCTTGTTTTTATTTTAAAAGTATTGCATGTATAGTCTAAACAAAGTATGCAAGGAGCATAACATGAAAATTTAGAACCTGTAAACCAAAGTTAATGACTATAACCTGAGAAGAAAAAACAACAGACATTCATCAAAACGAATACTCACTGAAAAGAGTAAAGATCTTCAAGTACCTAGGAAGTATAATATCATCAACTGGGAAATCAGATGACGAGATCGAAAATAGATGCAATAAGGCAAACCAACTGATTGGACAAATGGCACCAATACTAACGAACAAACACGTATCAATAGTCGCTAAGAAAACACTAAAATGTTTTCCATATCCTTTACAGGACATCGCTGTCAACATCAGCATCTTTCAGCTGTATGTTGATTTCTTGGCAAGATTACGCTCAGTAGTTTGCCATTGCTTTCTGAGCGGCCGGCTCAGTTATCCCGCAAGTCACCAGCGGGGGACGAACCGCTCCCAGTTCTCGCCCGCTACGAGACTCTGCGTGATAAACGGGATTACGGAGAAAGTGTTGTAACCCCTCGGCCAGAGAGACCGGCAAGAAAACACTACACAAGACAATTTTCCTACCAACTCCATGCTACCAATGTCAAACCTGGACAATGACAGAAAAAGAGGGGGGAAAAATCACAACAGAAATGAAATTCATGAGAAGAGTAGACAAATTATCAAAAAAGAGATCAAATCAGAAATGAAGAAATCAGGACAAAAGTTGGGGTTATAGCAGCGCTATATTTTATTAGAAGGCAGCAGGGCAAATTGTTTGGCCATGTAACTAGGTTACCAGCTAACAGGATATCACAACAAGGAATGATGTACAGACCAAATGGAAGCAGAAGAAGAGGCCAACCACGTAAACGATCGACAGAGGGAATAAGCAGAGTCCATGGGAATCTCGATACATGAATGCAATAAATAGGAACCCTCCCGCTGTTTATGCTTCACCTCGAAAACCGCAAGGTATAAGAGGAGCGAGATGAGATGAGAGAGATTTCATGACTTTGTATGTTCGTCCTTGTCAAGTTAATGATCTTCTGCAGGATTTCATTGTGCCCATCAGTTTCCGAAAGACTCCCTAACAATACTGTAGAAGACCTTTTTAAAGTTTAAAACTCCAAAATAAAGTGTGGAGTTCAGTTCAATTCTTAGCTCTATGACTATGCGTAATGTGGTTGACTATCTGGTCAATATAGGATCTCTTTGGAAGCATGCCAGTCTCCTCGTTCATTCAATGTTTGTTAATGCAATCTCTTAATAAATAACAATCTAACAATCTCTTCATCCATGTTTAATATATTCTCATGAACTGACAAATTATGACTGATTATTTATCTATAATTTTACATTCTCGCATGTTCCAATTCTTTGACAGCTTTGCAAGATAATCTTCTCTTCAATTTGCTGTTATGTCTTTAGTATTACAGACTCATCTCATCTCATCTCATCATGTTCGTCTTGTACCTTGCGGAGTCGAGGTGAAGTATAAACAGCGGGAGAGTGCCCGCTTATGGGCTTCATGTATCGATATTCCCATGGACCCTGTTATTCCCTGCGTCCATCGTTTACGTGGTCGGCCTCTTCTTCTGCTTCCCTCTGGTCTGTACATCATTGCTTGTTGTTGTATACTGTTAGTTGGTAACCTCCTTCTAATAAAATCTAGTGCAGCTAAAACCCCACGTTTAGTCCTGATTTCTTCATTTCTGATCTTATCTCTTCTTGATACATTGAGTATTCTTCTCAGGAATCTCATTTCTGTTGTTGTGATTTTTCTGTTCTCTTTTTCTGTCATTGTCCAGGTTTGGCATTGGTAACATAGAGTTGGTAGGAAGATTGTCTTGTAAAGTGCTTTCTTAGTAGTTATTGATACATGTTTGTTCTTTAGTATTGGTGCCATTTGTCCAGTGAGTTGGTTTACCTTACTGCATCCATTTTCGATCTCGTCTTCTGGTTTGCCATTTGATGATTTATACTTCCTAGGTACTTGAAACTCTTTATTTGTTTCAAGGGATGTTCGTTTAGGTGAATCGGTGTTGCTTTTTCTTCTTTAGTTACAGTCATTACCTCTGTTTTACTTGTGCTAATTTTCATGTTATGTTCTCTACACATTTCATTTAGACTATTCATGTCGTCTTGTAATTCAACTTCTGATTTTGCTATTAGTGCTTGGTCGTCCGCAAACAGGAGTTCTCTAATGGTTAGATATGCAGATGGTTCTTCTTCTGTGTTCTCGTCATGCGGTGTTCTTTCTTTACATATGTTGTCTATATATGTTATGAACAAGAGAGAGGGCAGGACACAACCTTGTCGTACTCCGGATCTTATGGTGAAGGGTTCGGAGTGTCCTCCAGGTGCTCTCACTATGCATTCACTGTTGTTGTATAAGCTTCGACATAGGTTTGTTAGATGTGTACTCACTCCATAATGTTTATAAATTTCCCACAGCTTGCTTCTATCTACTCTATCAAATGCCTTTTCTTGGTAGACAATGGCCATTAGTAGCTTCTCTTGGGATACAGTCTCGACCAGCAGCTTTCCCATCCTTTAAGCAATTCGATAGGTGTTCTAACAACGACTGTAGATGATTTCTCAGACTTGACATCCAGCCCCTCTTCTGTAGATTTGTCTATCTCTATTTTTGTCACTTACTTGTTCATGTCAACACTCCTTTGAATTAAAGCCATATTGAAAACCCACCTTTCTTGTACCGTCCTTTAGGATTTTTTCCTTCGGATTAGAAATACAATATTTTATGTCAACATTGTATGCAAAATAACATGAGAAAACACTGTACTTCAATACGGTCAACTTAACAATGACATTGTTGGCGTGCGTTAGCTCAAGCGTAGTCTATACACGTGGTTTTATTTCTAGGGCACTGGAATGATTTATTGCGTGTGGATTAGCTTTCCCTATTAGCAGCGTCTCTCGCCATTAGACGAACCCCTTCCAGCTTCTGATATCCATGCAATTCACGTCCTCATGCCAGGGACCAAAAATAACCATTTTAGTCTAACTGACCAGTGTAGAAGTTGAACCTGCTACCTCGGCATCAATACACCGACAGTTTAAGATCGATCTTGTTAATTCGGCCATGCTGACCTCATATTGACAATATCTATCATCATCATCATCTTGTGCCATGCCGATAAGCGTTGGCGGTCATGTTTCGCCATCTTTCACAATCACTAGAGTCGTGGATCAGCTCTGTGCTTTTGTCTCGACCATACAACGAGGCCAAGCCATCCAGGTAATTTCTTCTCTGCCGTCGCCTTGTTCTCTTCCCCTCGATCTTGCCGGTTGCAACAAACTTCTCTATTTAATTTATTGACAATATTAGGGCCAGTGTATAGGGCCTGTATATGCCGAATACTCATGAATGGAATGGATTATTTTTAGCGAGTTGCATTTCCTTGTCGGTGTCTGCGTAGTTCGTATAATGCACACTGTTACACAAACACCACATACCGGGACTCATGACGTCGGGCAGGATCTGGAGGTTTTTTTGGAAATTGATGACGCACAATAAAATTGACGAGGCACCATGAAATTGATGAAATCGTCTGGCTGAGGCGCAATGAAATTGATGAGGCACAATAAATTTGATGAAGCAACATGAAATTGATGAGATGGACTTGATGTGGCGCAGTGAAATTGATGAGGCATAATAGAACTGATGAGGCACAATGGTAGTTGATGAGGTACAATGGATGTCGATGAGGTACACAGGAAGTTGATGAGACACAATGGGTTTGATGAGGCATAGTGCAAGTGATGAAACACAATAAAATTGATGAGACACACTGGAAATTGCTGAAGCACAATGGGATTGATGAAGAACAGTGGAAATTGATGAGGCAAAATGGAATTGATGAGGTACAATAGAATCGATGAGGCACAATGGAAGTTAATGAAACAATTAAAATTGATGAAGCACAATGGCAATTGATGAGGTACAATGAGATTGATGAGGAACATTGGAAGTTGATGAAGCCCAATTGAATTGATGAAGCACAATGGAATTGATGAAGCACAATAGAATTGATGAAGCTCAATGGAATTGGTGAGATAGAATTGATGACGCACACTGAAATTAATGAGTTACAATGGAACTGATGAGAGAATAATGGAAGTTGATGAAGCACAATGGAAGTTGATGAGGCACAATAGAATTGACGGAGCGCTATGTAAAGGATTAGGCACCTTGACATTGGTGAGATGGAATTGGTGACTCACAACTTGAATTGATGAGGTACAATGGAACCAATGAGGCACAATAGAATTGATGAGGCACAATAGAATGGATGAGGCACAATGAAATTGATGAGGCACATTGAAATTGATGAAGCACCATGAAATTGATGAGGCACAATGGAATTAATGAGACAGAATGGAATTAATGAGGCACAATGGAATTAATGAGACAGAATGGAATTAATGAGGCACAATGAAATGCCGTAGAAAATCATTAACTTAATCTGGGCAACTTATAAAGTTATCAGCAGGCGATTTTGGGAGCAGATCCCTTTGCGTTTTTTTTTTTTGGTGTTAGCAATGTTATAAGGGTCAGTGTTCAGAAATCAATGGCAAACTACTGCCTAGAGAACCACATAGAGTGATTACATGCTGGGGTTGATTGCTACAGCCTGTAAAATATGCAACTACCATTTTTCTCCATTGAGAACTGGCGTCTGTGAGCACCACCCGCTCTGTAATGGTTTCCCCACGTTGGACGAACACGAGCCGCCTGTAGCCAGTCTTCTAATCTATGCGGCACATATAAACAGGCTTGGCCATGGGAAAGGTCCCATGGGATGGGTTGGGATGGGACAGCACACACTTGTATGACTCATGGGACAGTAGCCATGTCACAGCAACTTGATCTACGTCAGAGCTACCCTTAATTCTTTTTTTAAACCTTGATTAGAGCTTTTATCCTTCTTTTATTTCTTTATATATCTGTATCTATTCTTTATCTTGTGTGGAAAAAACAAAATTAATGCCTTGAGGATGAAGTCACCATGTTTAAAAAAAAAATTACGGCAACAAACTTCATACCATTAAATTATTTTTTTTAAAATGAACATAGGTTTCCACTGCTAAAAGCAAGTGCGAAAATTGTTTTGGCCATACCATCAGCAGCAGTAGAGCGCTTCTTTAGTGCAGCTGGATTGTTGTTGAGTAAGTTACGAAAACGGATGTTACCAGCTCTCGTTATAAACTCTGTGTATATCAGATTTGCATGTAAGATGAAAGTTGTGGAAATGGTTCAGGGATTGCCTGGATTAACTAAATTATTCTCCTGTGTGTTGCCGGGGCCCATAAGGGAAGCAAAGAATAGCAACACTGCAGCCTACCATGCATGTCGTAAGAGGCGACTAAGGAGGCTTGATGGTTTCGTCGCCCTGCTACTGAGTGAGTGCGTGTCGCGACGCTGTGAGCTGTGAGTTTCGTGTGAAATGCTTCTGAATCTGCTAGAGGTTTTTTGGAACGTGACTGCATGTTCGGAGCGATGGCACATGGCTATGTCCCAGAGTTGACCGGTTTTTGCCTTATGCAGAAATGCGTGGCTGCTGGGCTTCTGGTTGACTGCCACTGCCATCGACGATGAACTGTATTTTCGTGGAATGTATGGGTGAACATCTAGGAAACATCCAGATGGGAAAATGACTTCCAATTCCATCAAAAATGAACTGGGTGTTTTGTGGGGGACTATTGTGTTGACATTCTGGCGGCGTCATTATGCACAGTGTATCTGTGCGGGCTGTCGTTTGTCGAGACTCCTGTCTTTTCCACTTTTCACATTGGGCAGTGGGGAGCGTTTTGTGTGATATTCACTGAATTATTAGAAACAGTCGATCAACAGGAAATTGATAATGTGCTGAATAAGCAGAGCGATTTAGAAACAGAATGAGAGTGTCAGAATGATGCTGAATTGTCATATTCAGATTAAACATTATAAAATAAAATACCCTTGAATGTTAAAATTAATAAATTATGTCGTTTTACATGTCACTTTGTAGTGTAATACTATGTAGTAGACACTAAACCTAAACTTTCATAAATTTCATAATTTTATTTGAACTGTATTCCATATTAATATTATCATGGGAATCCCATGGGATGGGATGGGACAGTAAAATATGTCCCATGAACAAGCCTGAATACAAAGTTCAGTGCTGGGGTACGTATTGACTAGCAAACCTGACTCCAACCCGGTAATCAAGGGTTCAAATTCATAGCATCGTACAGTGCCGTGCTGGCTGGCGTGGACGTTCATGCCTCGTCGACAGATTACGATCTCCGACGTCATAGGAGGAATTCGTGTGTTGACTCCCTTCGTGCCATGACACAAGACTGTCACACATTTTCTCTCATTGTCTTCCTCTATCTCTCTTTCCTCAAATCTTTCCGGTTGTTACAACATGTTCCAGGTTTTATCTTCTTATAAAGTAGCCACACACACAAAAATGTCAACGACGACTGCCTCTTTATGATGTTTGTGATAAGTTGTCTTTGTGACTCAGCTTCCCTTAAAACGTCCCAGTTGCTCATGTTGGCTGTCTAATTACTTTTCAGCATTCTTCGATAAAAATTTCTTATACAAACAGCTTTTGTAAAAAAAGAATGCCCATGAGTTACATGGGTACCATAAATTGTCGTGGATATTAAAGATTAAAATTAAAGCGTGCCGATTAAACTATAAAAATGTCTGCCTAGACAATGTGCCTAGTGCGTGTATAAAGAGTTGTTTATTTATGTAAAGTTACGAGTCCCGGTGTCGCATCGGCTAGCACCCGAACCTGTCTGCCCGACGCACATGTGTTCAAATTAAGGAAAACTGATCTATAAAAATAATAATAGTAAGCCTGATTCTGGCATTTGCTCATATGTGGGATCTCGTTGGTGCTACGGGTTTCGTGCGCTATTATTACTACTTCATTGTGTCATCTTTCATGGAATCTGAAATACCTCTAGAGGTTAGTTAGTTAGTTAGTTAGTTAGTTAGTTAGTTAGTTAGTTAGTTAGTTAGTCGCGATTCCAACTTCATGGCAAAGGGTCGTTCCATTATGCGCTGTTCTTGTGCCTGTGAATGTCACACAAAATGCTCCTCACTGCCCCATGTGAAAAGTGGAACAGACGGGAGTCTCGAAAATCTGTTACAAATTAAATAATATGATATTGTTATTTTCATATCCTTTACAAAACGACGCTGTCAACCTCATCATTGTTTGGCTATTTGTGATTTCTTGGCGAAGGTAGTTTGCCATTGCTTTCTGAACTACCGGCACTCATACCATTGAATGACAACCAACGAAAGCGGTCTGTTTCCAAATCACCAGCCTCTGTGTTTCGAGCGCGGTGTGCGGGAATTGCGAACTTTATTCGTAATCCGTTCACCACAGCCATAGCTATTGACACTTATGGTGTCTACAACGGTAATGAGGACCACCGAGGTGTAGGGTCTAGCAACCTTGTCTGTCGGCCCGAGGGTCACGATTTCAGTTCGCCTCCGGGGTGAAGATTGTTATTGTAATTTATCTGATCGAGTTTAATATGAATACCAGAAAATGTTCTCGGAAGTAAAGTCGACCGGGCTAATATTGACCATATGAAGTATTGAATGCTGACTTGTCTATAACTATGGGGCTATTGCTACGAACTCTGAGCACCCGAAGGTGCGGAGAAGGCTCTTTTACCCATTTGACCAATTTTAAACTGTTATACAAATACCAGAGAAGGTTTACCCGGTCAACAAACGCCTGAAGAAGTCGGAGGTGTAGGCCGAAAAGCTAAAAATCGCAGCTCAGCTGTAAACAGGCATAACGCATTTACTTCTGAAAAATGTTTCAGACGGAATAAGAAACAGTAGATACAACGAGAAGCAATGATGTACATAACAAATGGAACCGGAGGAAGAAGCCTACCGTGTTAACGATGGACAGAATAGCGGAATAGCTGAGTTGATTCTAGGAATCTCGATATGTGAGCGAGCCCTATAAAACGGCGTTCGCATTCTCTCGCGCTCACGTTTATGGGCACACCGAAACAAAACAGAGGAACAAGTGAATGCGGAGAAATTATAAGATGATGACATGAGAGGAGATGATGAGATGAGATAATGAGATGAGATGATGTTTTGTGATGAGTGTGGTGAGATGATAAGATGAGATAAAATAATGAGATTGGATGGTGAGATGAGGTGATGAGATTAGATAGATGAGATGAGATGATAAGCTGAGATAAGATAAATAAGATGAGATCGGATGACACAATGAGGTGAGATGATATGAGAAGAAAAACAACCTACCAGGTGGTTTCTTTATAGGCTTTTTACCTGTTGAGTCAATGTTGAGAAGACGAATTCGGTTAGACAAATGGTTGCAGATGTATTAGAGAAATCGTGGATAATGACTAGCATCTTGCCGTCTTGACCGACGTTAGTTTGTTAAGTGTTGTTATACCCCTGTCTGTCTGTCTGTCGGTGCGTCCATCCTTGACCAGTTCTCGACAAAGATTTAGGGTCTGGTCTGCCCTGCCATGGAATTTAGTCTTTAGGTTGGATTTCTTCGCACTAAGGGTAAGCTTGCACCCTCCTAATTCCCCCCCCCCCCCCCCCCCCCGAAGACGTTGGCACAATATGGAGTGTCTGGTTACACAAGACATCCTAATAATTATTTTTAATAGAATAGCTTGACAAATATGTTATTTAATACAATCCACCGCTTTATTAGCCATTAGAGTTTAACAAATAAGTTATATAAGACATTCCTTTTGTTCTATTAAACAACAGATTTTAACTGATTCAGTGCTAAACAAAAATTAGGTTTGGACCAAATATGGTACAAAATCAAACGAGTAAGTACTATAATGTACATTTCCGTTCATTGAGCATTACAACTGCAAAAAATACCACGGAACAAAACAATAACACCTTGACTCTAGTAGGACGATATATCGTCCTTCTGTCCAAATGGGAGGTCGCATGTGACGATGTATTTTCCTTCGGCAGTGAAGTATTTAACGAATATGTTGCATAAGACATTCTAATAGTTTTATTAACCGAACATGTTTAACATATATGTTATAAAAGACATCCTAACAGTTACATTAAACAAACAATTTTAACAAATATGTTATATATGTAATTCCAACAGTTCTAATAACTGGAACAAGTTTAATAAGTATTTTACATAAGACAGACCAGCACGTCTGTTAACCGGAAAAAGTGTAACAAGTATTTGCAATATACAGACCATGAGTTCTGTTAATCAGAAAAGACATTTTAATATATACGTTGTGCGGAAGTTACTATATCTGAAAAAAGTAGATTCGATACGTTAACTGCTCCAAGAAAAACAGGGAAGCTAAAAATAGAACGCATGCCGTCCACCACGTATGTCCTATAATATCATGGCCTACAATTAGAATAATATACGTGAAAACGAGTATAAAAGAGAAAGGCGAGGGATAAATACATGAGAAAACTTACTCATTCATCTCATTTCCCAACCAACAGTGGTGTAAAGACGGATAGACGCGCAATGCTGACTGTTAGTGGGCCAGAAAAGAAAAGAAAAACAAGAAGAAAGAGATCACCACTATAACGTTGGCCCGCTCATTGAAAAGTATAGTTTATAGATATCAGATGAAACTCAGGAACTTTAACAGAGAATTAGAATATTTTCTCTAATCCCAAACCGTGAAATGCCAAGCTGTACTGTGTCAGGAGTAATGAAGGAGTATAAACAGTAATTAACATAATCTGAGCAACAAAGACTAAACAGACACGTTAAAAACAATATGCATGAATCCTATTTTGTCCAGTTCCGTAGCTCCTAATCTAAACTGTGCGGACATTAGAGCATGAAGTATAGAAGCAAAGACAATCGCTACGCCACATCACATTCTACCCTATGGGTAGCCTGCAGGATATAGCCAGACCCATCCCTTGTTGGGCCGAGACCACCCACAGGATGCTCCTAGCACACCGCAAGGATACCCATACAGCCAAAATCAGACAACACAAAGACCATCATTTGAACAATAAAAGGAACATAACCTTAAACATGAACATGGGTTTCACGGTATGGGGATGGGACCCACTGCCCTGAAACACCCAACACAACACTATGGACCACCGCAGCTCACAGCGAAGATCATTGGATTGGGCTCCAGATATTATCGAATCCCTGTGACTCAATCAAGTCCAATATTGCGCCCAGAGCAACAGACGAAAGTCACATCCTCAAACCGACTATGGCACATTAACATAATGAGATTACAACCTTAAAGACAGGCAAACAGGGTGTGGACATCTCTACTAATCAGTCAAATAAAAAACCCAGGAATGCCCCCTCAGTAACCACGGTTGAAGGGTTATATCCTCTACGACAAAGGCATTACTGAATGTGTGATAGGATCTGGCATTGGCAACGACCAGAGCTGAGGCTCCGGCATACACTTGACAACCGCAGCCAGAGTGTCACCTCCTAGAGCGGGCTTACACATCTTGTTCCGAGGAACACTCTCTTTGGGTCTCCTATACCCATGCTTAGATACGAACGCCTAGCTTATCGACATCGTGAACCCAAAATAGGCCCGTCTTGTTAAAATGTAGGGACATCTGTGTCCCTCTGCCCGGGTCTAGTGGCTGAGGGAAGCCAGTTCATGTCTCCTCTCCTGTTTTATGAGCATAATCGCCCTTCCGGTTGCGGTTGTTACAGTCGGAGAGAGCGGGAAACAGGCGGACACCACCTTCTCCAGAGCGGTTTCCTGTCAGACATCGGGGCACTGCAATGGACACCGTCATCGCTGACATCAGCATCTTTGTGTGCCGCGCTGAGCAGCCACATAAATATAAAAGACATACCACTCTCATAAATCCATACTATACGAAGAAGAGGGTTGGCTATTAAAGACGATAAAACAGAGAAAATTGAAATATTTTGGTCACTTGAAACGTTATGAAAGTTTGGAGAGAACAATTATGGAGGGGTATATGCCTGGCAAGAGAGGAAGACGAAGGCCAAAGAGAAGATGGGTGCAGGTTGTGGCGGATGATCTCCAGATGGGTGTATCGGACGCGGGACATCTTGTTTGTGATCTAGAAGATTTCCGGAAGGTTGTTATGGGAGAGAGGTTCTGCAAAGGACATGCTACTGAATGAATGAATGAATGAGGGTAAGGCTGAAGGCAAAGCGAGCAAGAGGTAAACAACGATACAAGTGGGAAGATAATATCAAGAGATGAACGAACAGCAGTCTGATAGAATGTACAATCAAGGCGAGAGATAGACAGTGCTGGAGATGTACTGCAGCTAACCTTTATTGTGGTGACGGCACCTGATTGATTGATTGACAGATTGATTGGTTGATTATTGGTATTAGTTACAACAAGGAGGACTGTTCAGTCAAGTTTGAATTTGATTGAGCAAAGCAACGCCGAGGTCTGTCTGTCTGTCTGTCTGTCTGTCTGTCTGTCTGTCTGTCTGTCTGTCTGTCTGTCTGTCTGTCTGTCTGTCTGTCTGTCTGTCTGTCTGTCTGTCTGTCTGTCTGTCTGTCTAATTTATAATTACCTTTAGACTTCTTTTTTGACACTTGTTTAGCTGTTTGGAAGAAAACATCAAATATATCTGTTAAAAATCATCAGTTTCCAAATAAATGTCTTCACTTTGGTCAGACAATTATGTTGATCGGCATAGAAATATATTTAGCGAGATCCAGGAAGGCAATAAGTTGAGTTAAGTCAAGAACCGACATCACAGCACTTGGGACATTTCTATATGTGCTCCGTCCCTACTTCAACAGCTAGCGAAGAGTCCCAATACTAATGGTAGCAGTTGCGGTCTGATGATATGTCCTGTCTGGCCTGGCTTTGAGATTTGAGTGCTGGCCAGATCCTGTGGTCACTCCCTGCAGCACCATTCTCTCCACATCGTGATGATCTATCTCTACTACAGCACTATACACATGATTCCCAAATAGCACCTACCACGTCTGCTTTATCGTGTGCCAATGAAGGAAGACGAAGTTGTTGAGTTGAGCAAAGAACCGACATCACTGCACTCAGGACATTCCCATACGAGCTCCGTCCCCTCCTTCAACAGCCAGCAAAGAGTCACACTACTATTCGTTGCCAATCCCCGTAATCTCATCCTTTCCACATACGGGTTCTCAACCTGTTCCTCCACCTTCTCCACCTGGTCCCACAGGTGCACGACCACCTCTCCCTTGTCCATAAGTAATCTACCACCACGAGGTAGGAAGACGAAGAAGAAACGAAAGCATTTGAAACAGCGGAAAACATTCATTCTTCTGGTTTTTGTTGCGTTCCCTCGCTATGAACTCAAACATAGTCCACACACGTGCTACTACTTCTAGTTCACTTGATTGATTGATGCGTGTGGATAAACTTTCCGTATTATCAGTGTCCCTTGCCATCAGACGAACGCACTCTGACTTCTGAGGTAGTTGTAATTTACGTCCCCAAGTCAAGGATGAGAAGACAATATCGTAGTCCAACTAATCTGTCTAGCAGTTGAACCCGCTACCTCGGCATCAGCACACTGGATGCTTATCCATTCAGCCATGCTGACCTAAACATTAATTAAAATCATGTCTCTCAATACCTTCCGGCTACGAGTCTGTGATGTGACAGTGCCATCACATTTTGTAGTCCTGGATGCCGGAAGCTATAGTATATATATAGCTATATAATATAGATATAGCTATATATATATATATATATATATAGCTATATATATATATATATATATATATATATATTATATATATATAATATATATATATAATATATATATATATATATATATAGGTAGGTATACCACAAACACCAGGAGCAATTGAATGCGAAAATTTTCATACAATTAACCTCATAAATCATGTCACTAAGCTTCTACTCAGAATTATAAAGTGAAGAACAAGAAAAAAAAAATAAAAATGGAAATTAGTGAAGAAAGGTATAGATTTGTGGAAGTAAAGGGCGCACCCTTTACAATGCAATATATGCATTACCAACACTAATAGAAAGGTCAATAAAGTCACAGAAAGACATATATTTGTGCTTCATAGATTATACTAAGGCATTTGATAAAGTAAAACATAATGAACTGATTAAAATGTTGGTAGATATCAACATTTATGGGAAAGATTTAAGAATAATAAAGACTATTTACTAAAACAAAGTAGCAGCAAGTAAAATGGAAAATAAAGATGGCAGTAACGAATAGATAAAGCTAGGAGTACGATAGGGGCGTGTCTTGTCACCGGATCTCTTCTCCCTCTAAAGTGAAGAAATAATGAGAGAGATCAAAGAGACGACAGGAATACTAATTGGATGTTATAATATAAATAATATACGCCATATAGATGACACAGTACTGGTGGCGGATAATGCAATAATTCTACAACAATTGTTGGACATTGTGGTAACGGAGAAGGCAAAGAAAGGACTCTCCTTGCATATCAAGGAAACAGTAACAATGGTGACATCAAAGAAAATGGTGACATCAAAATGTAACATAGAAATAGAAGGGAAAATTCTTAACCAAGTTGATAATTGTAAATACCTAGGGACATTTATAACATCAGATGAAAGATTATCAACAGAGATTAAGAGCAGAATATGGCAAGCAAAAGCCGCATTTCAGAAAATGTACAGTATCTAATGCAATAAGTCATTATCACTGAATGTAAGAAAGAGTGTGCTGAAATGCTTTATAGAACCATTTTTGCTGTATGACAGTGAATTTTGGAATGTAAATGAACAAATTAAGAAGAAATCAGAAGCAATAGAGATCTGGTTCCTGAGACGAATGTTGCGAATTCCTTGGACTGCCAGAGAACTAACAACGATTGCCTGAAACGGGCTAATGTTGAAACTGGACCATTATATATATATATATATATATATATATATATATATATACTATATATATATATATATATATATATATATATATATATATATATATATATAAGAAAGAGACCAATAGCATTCTACCGTCATGTGGTGAGAAGAGAGGCATTGGAGAACATCGTGACAACTGGAAAGATCGAGGGGAAGAGAGGCAGAGGCAGACCAAGGGCAATGATGCTGGATTGATTGAGACGGTGGCATGGAGGAATATCATACGCAGAGTTGATCCAGAACACAAAAGACCGAGATCTGTGGAGATCCATGAAAGCCTACGCCAGCTGTTTGTCCGACTGTTTGTATTCATTTCTGTCAGTCTATCGTTCTTTCTGTCTAGTTAGTTAGTTAGTCGACAGATCATCCTCACTGCACATCGAACCATTCAGTACATAAGTGCTCGGATCCCTCCTCAACAAATCCCGCAGCGTGTAGCGGCTAACGACGCCAATTCTGTGTTGGTTTATCAATCTTCTTTGGCTTCCTGCGTAGTGTTCTTGTTTGGCCACCCCTCTTTTAATTTGCTGCTCCCGCAGTCTGGCCATTGTTGTAGATTCACAGTCATAACTTGGTTCACGCAAAAGTCTTACTTCTCGTAGAGCATTCAGAATGTCAGCCTGGTCCATGGCGCGTCCGCCCTCCACCGTAGCCTTACCTGCGAGCTTGTCATCCCGCTCATTTCCTTGTACTCCCGCATGCCTGGCACGAAGATGAAACTAATATTTGCCAGCCGAGACCGCTCCAGAGGCAGCAACCATTCTCTTCGGATCGACCCCTCCTCTAGACTCTTGATCATGTTCATTGAGTCGCTAAGGAAACATGCCCTAGTGAATGTCTGTGTCTGAGCCATGTTATTGCTTTACTTACTGACATGACTTCCATAGTCAGGATACTTGTGGTTTCAGTGAAAGCACCAGAGTCCTCCTTCACAATTCTCCCTCCGGCCCGAGCCGTAAAGGCCCATGAGCTTCTCACATGTCGGACGACCGACCCATCTGTGTAGATGACATCATCACCGTCTAGCGAATTCTCGAAAATCAACGCTTGTACTTCCGCCTCCACAGCAGCCGGATTTTCTTGTCTGCATTTCCTATCTAATTGGATACAAACTGAATAGGATGTGCTGAAATCTGTTGGCACTTGTACCCACCCCCCGCCAGGTTCTAAGTCCTCAAGTGAACACACCTATTGAAGAATGTCTTCGGCTTGATCCATCCACGACCGTCCTCTTTTTAACCTGCTGCCCTTCACCTATATAATTTCACTATGCAGTGGATGTTGTGTGTTTGCGTTAACTCTGAGGTACGTGCGTGCTCTGCAAACTTGTATTCTCTCTTCAATAGTTAGAAAATCAAGAAGGTAGCGCATCGCCCTGCATGCTGTATCTCTTGTACATCCTTCATTCTGTATCATTTCCATCCTTTCTATCTGCTTACGGCTGAGAGTCAGGATTGCCATTGCATACTCAAAATCAGACATGACCAGCCCCTCGTACAGAAGATATAGATGGTGCTGCTCACAGTTTGCTGCCGCCATCACCCGCATCGCAACCAAACCCCGCTTGGCCTTTGTTATCACCTGGTCTATGTGCTCATTATAAGCAAGGCTTCGATCAAACCGTATCCCCAGGTAATTCATTGCCTGCCTTCTGTTCACCGTCTCTGAACACAGCTTTACAGTTGGTGTTGGAGTGTTGACAATATGATTATTCAACGAGAACCAAGTCACTGTTGCCTTTCTTGGGTTGACCATTTCCCCAGCTTCATCACATCAAGTACTTATGCGATTGGGTTCGGTTTGTAGTTCCACAGCAACCTGCTCTCTATTCTTACCCTGACGATACACTAAAACATCATCGGCATATGACAATGTGCTGCCAGGTCCAGTGATCTGCTCACTGGTGATTCTCATTGTGTAGGCGTTTAACAGTAACGGAGATAATGGTGATCCCTGTGGCAGGCCAGGATATATTGTTGTTGGTTCCGAAGTCAAACTGCCACATCTAAAAACTACTTTCCGTTGGAAGAGGGCTGCAGCGATCCAACTAAGGAGGAATGGACTTACTTTGAGTTCAAGAAGCTGAAGAATTAAAAAATCCAATGGTACTCTGTTGTACGCGTCCTCAAGATCAATCGCTGCAGCAAAAGTTTCAATGCCTGAGTGGAAACCTTCATAGACATCATGGGCAAAAACTGCTGCATTGGTCCAGGTTTCTCTTTTTGGACGATACCCACCCAGGGTAGGTGGGAAAACACCTTGCCTTTGTAGCTGGCTTGATATTTTCCTGGCTATTACCTTCTCCAGCAGCTTGCCTATTGTATTCTGCATGATTATAATTCGATTTCCCTGAATTTTTGTGTGGTCTTTGTCAGGCTTCGGCAAGAGAATCAGATAGCTGTGTAACCACTCCTCCTTCTGTCTGTCTGTCTGTCTGTCTGTCTGTCTGTCTGTCTGTCTGTCTGTCTGTCTGTCTGTCTGTCTGTCTGTCTGTCTGTCTGTCTGTCTGTCTGGAGGCTAATTTATCTCTCAGCCTAGCTGGCAGTCTGTCAGTTTAGCGGTCAATCTGTCAGTCTTGCGTTCTATCTCTCTGTCTATCAGTCAGTGTGTCTATCTGTTTTATACTTACATTTTGGCTTGGCCTTTGCAGGTGTTTTAGCTGTATTGGAAACACCAAAGCTAAATGTTTACAAATAGAACTTTGAAATTAATCGTGTTCATTTAGATATAATTTATTGCCTAAAATATACAAACTGTGTATACGTGTTTATGCTGACTATAAACGGTTAACTGGAGAATAAAAGATTAATTTGAGAATAACAGATTAACTTGAGAATAAATTATTAACTGCAGAATAAAAGATTTACTGGAGAATAAAAGATTAACTGGAGAATAAAAGATACACCGGAGAATAGATGATTAACTGGAGCATAACAGATTAATTGGAGAATTAAAGTTAAACTGGATAATAGAAAATAAACTGGAGAATACAAGATTAACTGGAGAATAAAAGATAAACTGGAGAATAAAAGATTAACTGTGGAATAAAAGATTAACTGGAGCATAATAGATAAACTGGAGAATAAAAGATTAATTGAAGAATAACAGATAAGATGGAGAATAAAAGATAAACTGGAGAAAAACAGTTAACCTCAACCATTAACAATGTATTGCACGATTTCTTGCCTGACATACTTCACTGCATAGTGAGCTCTTTTATATTTGCACTGAAAGTATGAAGTATGCTTTTTTTTACGTCCACGTATGTTTGGCCCAACATACCTTAGCAACATAGACTGCTGTTTCAATGATTTGTCAGAACTACGGAGACGTCAACGGCCAGGGCTGTGACAAAATTCCGGATGTTAATAGATAAAACACCTACAGAAATACATAGGGAGATTGAAGAAGTGCTTCGTTATTCCTGCCCTTCTAATGCTGCCTACCTTCGTACATACTTACCTACCTACTTCTCTGCATACCTACATACCACCAACATACCTACTTATGTACCTACGTATCTAAAATAAAGTTCGTTCGTTCTATTTATTTTCTTTCTATCCGTCCTATCTATTACTAGTTATCTATTAGTTGTCCGTCTGTCTGTCTATTCATCTCTCTCTCTCTCTCTCTCTCTCTATCTATCTATACACACACACACACACACACACACACACACACAAACATACACACACACACGCGTGTCAGACTGTCTGTTCACTTTTGTGTCTATTTGTCCCTCTTTTGCCTGTTTGTGTTTACTTGTCTGTACTCCTGTGAGTATATCTGTCTGTTTGCCTGTTTATCCATCCGGGTATGTCTGACTGACTGTCTATCGGTCTGCCTGTCTTTCATAATCACATTTTGACTTCTTCGGTGTAGCTTTCTTTGCTGTATTGGAAATATTAACAATAAGTGATCACAAATACAATCTGTCTTCACTCAAACATATAATAATTATTTCTACCAAATTTGTCTGTTGCTATAAAAACATATGTGAAGTAGATTGTGATACTTCACCTTACATGTGGGGGAAAGGAGAAGATAAAACTATACAAGTGGTAGTAGAAGAAACTGATCAATAAATGTGATAAGAAACAACGGTTCTAGTCTATGTCGAGGAAGTACACACAGATGAGGCACAATGATATGTCTGCCTGTCTATATATTTCTACTTGTCTTTGTGTCTGTCTGTCTGGCTGTCTGTCTTTCTATATGTGTCTCTGACTGCCTCTCTGTCTATCTGTCTGTCTGTCTGTATTATGACCCTATGATGATAATTGATGATGATAAAATGATGATGATAATAATACTTTTGATGATAATAATAAAATAAAAAATAATACTTAATAATAATAAAAAATAATACTTTTGATGATGATAATAATACTTTTGATGACTTTTTTGGGTCTGTCTTTCTATATGTGTCTCTGACTGCCCCTCTGTCTATCTGTCTGTGTGTCTGTCTGATGATAATTGATGATGATAAAATGATGATAATAATAATACTTTTGATGATGATGATGATTGGTGATGATAATGTTGATAGTAAAGAGATGATATTGATAATGCTGCTCAAGATGATGGTGAACAAGACGATGAAGATCATTGATGATTATGATTTATTGTGATGATGACTGATGATGATGGTTGACTCTAACGATAATGATGATGACGTTGATGATGGTGATGATGATGATGATGATGATGATGATGATGATGATGATGATGATGATGATGATGATGATGATGATGATCCTGATTGGTTATAATCAAGATGGTGACCATGATAACGATGCTGCGGTTGTTACCTGTCTCCGCCCTGCGCTTCACAATGACGGACATATCGCCACCAGGCGAGACAATGTCTGACCCAAAATTTAGGCCGGCCAGAGATGTGCCTTCATCCACAGACCTGGCCTCAATCCATGGACGGTCTGAAAGAGCAGTGCTACGCCGCAATACATCTCCGGCCTCGTCCGCCATGGCGGCCTCTAGCGACCTGTCTCTCTTGTTGACATGGAAGAAATCTGACCTAGAGGCCTAATCAAAGACGGAAAGTAAAGTAGATCAACTAGACATCATCATTATACAGTGGCTTGCCGGCTGGCGTGGACGATCATGTTTCTCCACAAATTACAATCTCCGATGACATGGATCAATTCGTGTGTTGACTCCGATCCATGCCATAACACAAGATTACCAAGAATCTTCTCACGCTGTCTCCTCTATTTCCATTTGCGGAAGTCAAGGAGAAACCACCGCTGCATTCACAAATAAAATAAATGTGTCCGGAAGCAATTTGCTGCTACGAGCCTGTGATATGACAGGGCAATTACGTTATGTAGGCTTGAATGCACGAAGTACTAGGTGTCCATTCTTTTTTTTATCACTTAGCAGGCGACGAGCCCAGACGTCAACCCACGACCGACCACACAGACATTATCAGCTCCCTATCAACTAGTGTAAAATGTGTTGCATGCCTTTTGCAGAACGTCGCAATCAACTCAAGCATTTTGTGTGTTGAAATTGCCTAGGCAATTTTACTATAAAGAATCTGCTGAAGATTTCTGAACTAACAATATTCATACCACTGATGAAAATCAACGCAAGGCGGTCTGCTTCCAAATTATCTGCAACTGATTTTGAACTTTTGTGTTAGGCGTTGTGAAATGTGTTCGATGCCCCTTAACCGCAAACGCAGGCACAAACGAGTTTAATCAGCATATATAGTCCACTGATTGGGATAGAAAATAATGTTAGGAATTAAACAGTGGAATGTTTGGAATTGAAAAATGGAATGTTAGGAACTGAAAAGTGGATTGTTGGGAATTGAAAAGTGGAATGTTAGGAAATAAAAAATGGATTTCTAGGAATTGAAAAGTGGAGTCTTGGGAATAGAAAAGGTGAGTATTCTTTGAGTAGTAGTAGTAGTAGTAGTAGTGTAGTAGTAGTAGTAGTAGTAGTAGTAGTAGTAGTAGTAGTAGTAGTAGTAGTAGTAGTAGTAGTAGTAGTAGTAGTGTAGTAGCAGCAGCAGCAGCAGTAGTAGGTAGTAGTAGTAGTAGTAGTAGTAGTATTAGTAGTAGTAGTAGTAGTAGTAGTAGTAGTAGTAGTAGTAGTAGTAGTAGTAGTAGCAGATTGATTGATTGATGTAGGAAAAAACATCACAGCATTCGGGGCATTTCAATAAGCTCCCCGTCCCCATCCTCAGCAGCCAGCGAAGAGTTCCAACACCAATAGTTCCAGTAGCAATCTGATTATATATCCGTCTCGCCTTTCCTCTGAGCGTCGAGCGTCAACCAGATCCCCTCGTCACTCCTTGCTGCCTCATTCTTGCCAGACTATGGTGACCCAGTTGCTCCTCCGAGGTGTACACGTGCTCCCACAAGGCTGCAACCACGTCTGCCTTGTCATGCATAAATAATCCACCAAGTTTTGCCGAGCCAGCCAATCTGTCCGCCTGTTCATTCCCTAGCACACCGGTATGCCCCGGAGAAAAGATCCAGGTGATGCTTGCCACCCGTGACCTCCGAAGCCGAGCAAGACACTCTGCACGAAGCCTGCCTGTCCTCACCCTCCTCAGCATGATTTCTGAATCAGTTACAATCACGATGTGTATATGTATCGTGTTCTCCGTCCAGCGGAAAGCTGCACAGACCACCTCCACCTCCATTCTTAAGCTAGATGTTGTGGTATCATACGCCAGGCTCTCCTGCACCAAACTTCGACCATTAGCTTTTGCTAAGAATCCCCAGGCACTTCTCCTACCTCTCAACTCCGAACCATCTGTGTAGATAATCACATCACCCGGGCGAGCATTATCCTGAATTAGTTGCTGGATTTCCACTTCCGTGCCCCTGCTGTGCACTCCCTGCACTCCCGGCTCTATGTGATTATAACTCTGCACAAGTCTGACTGCTCTGCTGACACTCTGACCCACTCCTCTCCTCGTCTAATGTTCTCCAAGATGCACACCTGTCTGATCCTATCCTCCGCCTGAGCCATCCATGATTTCCCTCTTATCAGTCTCTGACCTTTAACAGCGTCCAGCGCCTCATGCAACGGGTGATCTGTGTCTACAGCTACTCTGAGGTATGCCTTCGCTTGCATCACCTTGTGCCTACCAGCAACGGTCGGCAGACCAAGGATGTAACGCATACACACTACTGGGGTGTCTCTGGTGCATCACAGAATATCCCGCATAGCTTCGTTTTGTATGCGCTCTAATTTCACCAGCTGACACTTTGAGATAGTGAACAGTCCTAGTCCTTAATCAATCACTGAGAGGATCAAGTGCTGGTATAATGTGAAGAGCATTCTCTGCACTGTATCCATTGCAGCCATAGTAGTAGTCGTAGGAGTAGTAGTAGTTGCAGTAGCAGTAGCAGTAGTATCGTAGTAGAATTAGCAGTAGTAGTAATAGTAGCAGTAGCAGCAGCAGCTGTAGTAGTAATAGTAGTAGTAGCAGTAGTAGTAGTAGCAGTAGTAGCAGTAGTGGTTGCAATAGTAGCATTAATAGTAAAAGTATCAGTAGTAGAAGGAGTAGTAGCAGTAGTGGCAGCAATAGTAGCAGTAGTAGTACCAGTAGCTGTAGTAGTAGCAGTTGTAGTTGCTGTAGTAGTAGTAGTAGTAGTAGTAGTAGTAGTAGTAGTGGTAGTAGTAGTAATAGTAGTAGTAGTAGTAGTAGTAGTAGTAGGATTACGAGTAGTAGCAATAGTATTAGCATTATTATCAGTTGTAGCAGCAGTAGGATTAGCAGTAATAGTAGTAGTAGTAGTAGTAGTAGTAGTAGTAGTAGTAGTAGTAGCAGGAGTATTAGCAATAGCAGTAGCAGTTGCAGAAGTAGTAGTAGCAGCAGTCGTAGTAGTAGTAGTGGTAGTATTAGTGTTAATAGTAGCAGTTGTAGTAGTAGTAGTGGTAGTAGTAGTAGTATTAGTAGTAGTAGTATTAGTAGTAGTAGTAGTAGTAGTAGTAGTAGTAGTAGTAATAGTAGTAATAGTAGTAGTAGTAGTAGCAGTAGTAGCAGTAGTAGTAGCATTAGCAGTAGTAGTAGTGTTAGAAGTGGTGGTAGTAGTAGTAGTAGTAGTAGTAGTAGTAGTAGTAGTAGTAGTAGTAGTAGTAGTAGTAGTAGTAGTAGTAGCAGTAGCAGCAGTAGTAGCAGGAGTAATATCAGTAGTAGCACCAGTATTTGCAGTATTATTAACAGTAGCAGTAGTAGTTGTAGTAGTAGTAGTAGTAGTTGTAGTAGTAGTAGTAGTAGTAGTAGTAGTAGTAGTAGTAGTAAACTACTACTACTACTACTACTACTACTACTACTACTACTACTACTACTACTACTACTACTACTACTACTACTACAACAATAACGATTACTACTACTACTTCTACTACTAATACTACCACTACTGCTGCTGCTGGTGCTAGTATTAATACTACTAATACTACTCCTACTACTACTACTACTACTACTACTACTACTACTACTACTACTACTACTACTACTACTACTACTACTACTACTAATACTACTACTACTACTACTACTACTACTACTACTACTACTACTACTACTACTACTACGACGACGACGACGACGATAAAACAAATACAGTATCTAAATTTAATAATTCCCTGAGATCAAAACACTTAATACCAGAAAAACAACAGTCTCACTGTGTCATCTTCATCCTTCCAGTCAGCATCGACAGACAACGTTCTCGCAGAGGTCCTCGTTGAAATCAACACCTCCAAAGAAGCACTCAGAAGCAACAGAATCCAAACCTGAACCATGTTGGGCAATTTCTGCCGTAGTTAGAGCCGACAGTTGTGGACGGGAATGGAACGATACTTATTTACTACTAGTACATGAATAATTTGAACAATAATAATTAAACTTTCTTCTGTGTAAATGACAAATTAAACTACGCCATGCCCTGTGGGGCGTGTCCTAATTGAACGTGACTGAATCTGTTGACAACTGTCGAATAAAATTAAGCTTAGCGGCTAAACATTCGCCTGTCCTTCCAATGGCTTTAGGTTCGTTCCGAATCAGGGCGGCTTCGAATATTCAGATTTGACCTGGCACCCGGGGCAACCCCGCCTAAAATTGGTACAAGAAAATGTCTGGGGAAAAAAGGCGGTGGGTTTGAAACCGAACACATCAGCCACTGAATACCGTTTGGTCTATATCAATGGTTTTCAGCCTTTTTTGGCCCATGCATCCTTTCATCATATGCCAGAAAGTCATGCCCCCTTTTCCAGCGAACGAAAGAAAAAAAATTCTCCCCTTTCCACAATTGTCAGCCTCAAATGGTGCATTTTTGATATTCACAATATGTTACTAACCCAAAAATTAATCATATTACTTTAAACAAACAGTAAAAACGTCAAAGAATTGTCACTTAATTGGATATTGTGCCTGAAGCCAATTTGAGTCTGCCAATCTGTGGTCTTAATTCCCCCTCCCCCTCCCCCCTAAATATCCCCCTCCCTCCCAGGGGGGGGGGGAGGTAAATTCCCCACTGGTTGAGATCAACTGGTTTATACAAATATGCCCAATCCACCTTTTGCGCGCACAATTTACAGTTTACTAATTTTTTTTTTTAAAAACTAACTCGAAAGTTGGTAATCCCATTATCATTACTAAGCGTCTTGATGGACGACACAGTCTTGTTAATCTATAATATTGTGTTTTCTTTATAAATGTACAATTGGCATTCTCGTTACTGTCAACATATACGGCATTTTCGTTCCCTTCAACTAAAGTCTATAATACAATGCTGTCCTCTACTGTAATTGACAATTATCATTGGAATTGCAAAGCAATTGGCATGCATACTGAAGCAGTAATATGGGTTCTTGCTTCTCGTTATTGAAGATCAAGTGAGATAGTGCCCAGGATGTGGTGACGCTGATAGTACATATGATGCGGTACCTCTGATAGTACATATGATGCGGAACCTCTGATAGTACATATGATGCGGTGACGCTGATAGTACATATGATGCGGTGACGCTGATAGTACATATGATGCGGTGACGCTGACAGTACATATGATGCGGTGACGTTGATAGTACACAGGATGCGGTGACGTTGATAGTACACAGGATGTTGTGACGCTGATAATACACGTGATTCGATGACGCTGATAATACACGTGAGTCGGTGACGCTGATAGCACACATGATTTAGTGACGCTGATAATACACATGATTTGGTGACGCTGATAGTACACATGATTTGGGACGCTGATAGTACACATGATTTGGTGACGCTGATAGTACACATGATTTGGGACGCTGATAGTACATATGATGCGGTGACGCTCATAGTACATAGGATGCGGTGACACTGATAGTACAAAGGATGCGGTAACGCTGACAGTACAAAGGATGTTGTGACACTGATAGTACACAGGATGATGTGATGCTGATAGTACACAGGATACGGTGACACTGACAGTACACAGCATGCGGTAACGCTGACAGTACAAAGGATGTTGTGACGCTGATAGTACACAGGAAGCTGTGATGCTGATAGTACACATGATGCGGTGACGTTGATAGTACATTTGATGCGGTGACGCTGATAGTACACAGGATACGGAGACGCTGATAGTACACAGGATGCGGTGACGCTGATAGTACACATATTGTGGTGACACATACAGTACAAAGGATGTTGTGACGCTGATAATACACATGATTCGGTGACGCTGATAGTACACATGATTTGGTGACGATGATAATACACATGATTTGGTGACTCTGATAGTGCACAGGATGCTGTGACGCTGATAGTCCATAGGACACGGCGTCACTAATAGTACACAGGGAGCGATGATGCTGGTGGGACTGAGCCAATTGCCATGATGGCTAATATCTCTTCATCTCACTTTGAGGCATCTTTGATATATGGGCACTAGTCTGTTAGTGAATGGCATCGACATCATCATGTGTTATGCTGATCAGGATGGAGACGGGCATGCTTTGTGCCGCATCCTCTTTATTACTATTTTAACAAGCGCCACCATCGTGTGCCATGCCGATAATCATGGGCTGTCATGTTTCGCCATCTCACACGATTACCAGAGTCGTGGATCAGCTCTGTGTTTTTGTCTCGGTTATGCCATGTATCCAAGCCATCTAGATAATTAACTATTTGCCTTACCAGTTGTTACCAGGTTTGCCAGTTTATTTCTTCTTACAACATGCCCCAAAATTTTGACTGTCTACGTCTAATTTCTCAAATCAATTTACGGCTTTCATTTGTTTCTTGTAAGACTTGCTTATTGGTGTTTCTACCTGTCCATTGTAATCTTTACAGTTTTCTGAGAAACCACATTTCAATTGCCATCAGAAGTTTTTCATCTTGTCTTCTCATTGTCAATGTTTCCCATCCATACAAAAGTACAGGTTCTATGTAGCATCTCAACACTCTTTAACTCAATACTATTGATATCTTTTTATTGGTCAGTGTATTTTCCGTCTTGCAAAAGGCTTCTCAAAAGGCTTCGCATTGGCGATTCTTATTCTAATCTCTTTGAGGCACCTCCCAGCAGATGTTACGACTGTTCCTTGATGGGTGTCACGATTCGTTTGTTTACAAATATTCCCATTTATATATTGTGGTATTTATGTCTTCTTTGAAACGACCATAATCTGTGTCTTCTTACAATTTAATTCTAACCCTGGTTGTTCACTGTGTACAAAAACCGCATCTATTGAGTTGAGTTGAGTTGAGTTAAGAACCGACATCACTGCACTCAGGACATTCCCATACGTGCTCCGTCCCCTCATTCAACAGCCAACGAAGAGTCATATTACAAATCGTTCACACCGCTATCTAATTAACAGTTCCCCTGGTCTTCCCTCTCAGTTTTGCTATTCTTCCAGAACCCCTGCCGATCCCCCGCAATCTCATTCTTTCCACATATGGGTTCTCAATCTGTTCCTCCGCCTGCTCCACCTGGTCCCACAAGCGCACGACCACCTCCCCCTTATTCATAGGCAAAATACACACCAAGAGGTGCCCTCCCTGCTAGCCTATCAGCTTGTTCATTCCCTCGTACACCCGCATGGCCAGGGCAAAATATCCATACAATTCTCACGATCTGTGACCTCTGAAGCGACGAGAGCCATTCCACACGAAATATTCCTTTCTCCACCTTGCCAAGCATACTATTTGAATCCGTGTGTTGCAGTAGTCTCCTCTAGCCACCGGAATGCCGCTGTTACTGCCTCCACATCCATTTTCATGCTGGAGGTCGTAGTCTCATTAGCCTTTGCAATAAAGCCCCAGTCACTACGTCTGTTTCTCACCACTGACCCATCGGTGTAGATGACGATGTCACCTTGATGTATGTTGCTCTGGATCAGCTGTTGCACTTCAAACTCAGTGCGGTCTGCTGCCCATTCTCTGCACTCACGACCCAGTGTTATTATTACATTGTGCCAGTCCATCATGTCTTCCGGAACTTCCACCCACTCTCTTTCACGATTGATGGTCTCTAGATCACACACCTGACTTATAGAAAGATCTGCCTGTGCCATCCAAGACCTGCCTCGTCTTAGTCTATGACCCTTAACCATATCCATTGCTGCTAGCAGCGGGTGATCCCTGTCTGCGGAAACTCTCGGGTACCATTTGGCCTATTAAATGCAACCGCATCTATTAAATATTACAAATCCAGTTCGTTGTCGAAATGATTACAGTATCATCGACATATCTAATATAATTGATTTTTTCTATTTTTTTTTCTTTGTGTATATTTTTTTTTCTATGTGAATTTAACATTTAAAATATATAATAATTTTTGTACGAAATATAAGTTGTTGGAGAGGGTCGAATGTAAGATGGGCAATCGCGCCCAATTTATGATCCCTTGAAAATAAAGTTCGTTTGTTGGTTGTTATATCCACACAACGGCAATTCCTCTCATATCTTCTAAATCTTAAAACGCTTACCTCTTAAACAATAGAAATTAGCTAGAAGATATATTAATGCATCGAAAAGGTATATTATGATTCTGGTAAATATTGGAAAATAAATTATATCCCATATAAACCAAACATTGATTGCTTTATAGTCTAACATTTGGTTATCTCCTTGGGAATAGACATCTACAATCTATTACCTGCCGTGTACAATATTCTCGACACAGCTATAATATTTACAGTACTGAAGGTAAATGATGATTATAAATCATATTTGACATGTACTTAAACAGAGACTGCCAGGTTAAGCGGTATAATTTCACCCATGTTATTTAACGCCAGCAGTCTTCTGCTTGTAGTAAATTATTTATCTACCAGGACCATCTCGTACGCAATTGTAAAACCAGTTTGATTATAATTTAACCTTTCAATAAACAACCATTGTAGATATCCCGGGCGGGGCTGGTATATTGTGTTAACGTCGTGATTTTACAGACCAATCGGGGCTCAGTTAGGGGTGGTGTCAATATTGTATGTAACCTTATAGTGGTGTTTATCTTCTTATTTCGTTAGTCAGTACTTGAACGGTGGTCTGGTTGTTCTGGCTTGTCTTTTCTTCTTTATGTACCTTTATTAATGAGATCATCATCATCATCTTCGTCTTGTTTTTCTTCTCTTTTCCCTCTTCTTCTTCTTCAACATCTATATCTTCTATCTCCTTATCTATTATATCATCATCATCGTCATCTTTTTTCTTTATTTTCCTCTTCTCGTCTTTCTTCTTCAACATTCTAATCTTCATCTTCTTTTTTTTTCTGCGTGCAAATAGGCCTTTTACTTTGTTACATTGTATAAGACATTTTTTATGTTTCTTTAAAGCAAGTGTATATGTGAGTGGCACCTTGCAGTCTTGACAGACCAAAGTGTGTGAGTTGGAATGTGGCCAATATCCCATCACAATGCCTGGGCAGAGCTTCAGAGAATCATGTGGCGCCCAAACGACATGACCTCTCTCTCGGCCTAGTCTTGTGTATTCCAGAGGAATGGGTAACCAATACGTCTGGCACAAGGTAGGCTGCAGACGCTGGCGGCTCAGCGTCAATCCTCCGAGACCTCACCATCACGAGCCGGTGGCGAGTTATGGCCAGACCCTGACACCCAAGGGACCCGGCTTAGACGCGTTCAGCCAAGTCCCACAGGTGAGGGCCTCGTACGAGCCCGGACCATGAGGGCGCGCACATCTGTCGATCACAAGTGTCCGGACCTGTGTAAAGCGTGCACTATCGACAGACTCTCCACCTGACGTTAAGCGGACCCCGCGACCAGCGGGAATAGGCCCGCCAGAGCTACCGCAGGAGATATTGCCTGTCTATTTGCAAGCAAATCCCCCATCCTTCCACTGTGCGGATCTCGCGACCGGCGAGAATAGGCACCAAATAAGTAAAGAAACGATAAAAGTAGTAAAAGTGTGTGTGTGTGTATACATATATATATATATAAAATTGTATTTCTTTATTGTGTGTGTGTGTGTGTGTGTGTGTGTGTGTGTGTGTGCATTCGCTCGCATTGAACTCAAGCGTAATTCATTCTAGTGCACTGGACTGATTTTACGTGTTGGGCTAGCTTTCGCTATATTACCAGTGTCCCAAGCCGTTAGGCGAACCAACGCCGACTTCAGAGGTACTGGTATTAGTAATTTACGTCCCCAAGTCAAAGTCTAGAAATTAACATTTTAATATAGTTGAAGGTTGTAGGGTTGAACCCGCTACCTCGGCATCAGCATACCGGAAATTGAAAAGCGAGCGTTCTAATCCATTCGACCATGCTAACTGTGGTATAATAAAAACGTCCCTACCCTTTCCTATTTATGGACTCCCTTAAAAATAAACAAACCCTTACAATTACTGTTTAAGTAACTACTTAATGTAGGAGAAAATAAAACAGCGATAGACTGACCGTGGCACAGCTAAATTTAGTTTGGCTTGTTTTCTCTCCCTTATCTGGCCAATCCTGGCGAGGGGGGAAAACAAAGACTGAAGCGGCCATTTCTAGTCAAGAGAACTGACAAGAAAGTCGACCTTTCCCTTCGGGGAGAAGGTGGTTTGTTTTAAAACCATGATTCTCTTCAAGCTATTGGTATGTTATCTACATCATTAAGATATATTTATGTATTACTAGACCAGTATGTTTAATTAAGAATTAGTTACAATTCTCTTAACCAGGCTGGATGATGTTTACTAAGGAAACACAGGTGGGCGCCACGCTGTAATTTTTCCTATGTCTTACAATTTCAAATCCATATGTTAATATCTTGTATAGGCATTATGAACTTATATCTCACTAGTAGTGCTATAATCTATGAATATTATGTGTACTGTAAAGTATCAACTCTCATGTCTGAAACACATTCTAGAGATTTTCTCAATGTAGGAGCAGACCCCTGATTCATGCTTCATAGTAAAGAACTAGTGTCTGTCAATTTCATATTCCTATGTTAAAACTTCTAGGCACTGGGAACAATATCTCACTATTTATGCTTAGAGATCTGCAAATAATCTATGTACTATAGAAAGGTGTTTTATCCATGCGGGGACATACAAATGATTACGCATATTTCTGACTCGTACTTAGTCAGGGGATAAAATATTTTGCCACATTATAATCTGTAACTTGGAAATATAGTGCTAACTTTTAGTACCATTCTTTTGTTAACAGATTAGTAACCACTCCATATGAGGGTGAACATATAATCATTTCATAAAATAGTGTTAGGGACAGGCCATGTTTGAATATAAATTCATGAACAATTAAACGCGTGATGTAAATGTATGTTCGGATAGGATTCACTCCGCATCGCCTCACCGTAGTAGAAACAGAAGCGAAGATTGATGTGAATAAATTGCTTGCAATATTCAGAAGACTGGACCATGCGGCATAAGTTATTCTTATAAATACCCTCCGAATAATAGCAGTCATTGGCAAAACATATCACAGCGATTACTATCCTCATGTGCTGTACGCAATGGGGGAAAACAATGGATGTTTTAGTTCATGAAGATAATTCAAAAACCTAGGCTCCCTGCATCATCATTATGATTATTATGTATGATTATCATGTACTTAATATCAGAGAAATGTACATGTATGTTTTTTTTTTGGTATGAGAATTTTCTCTGTTCTGATTGTTACTTTTTACTGTGGGAATATACATTTTAATGTTGCACCTTGGGACATGAGGATGTTGATAGAAGAATTCATGTGTATGTCAGTACTTAAAAAGCCAATGGTGAATAGTCTTGACCTAGTGATGATTATAGTGCCAAAATGAAGACGCGGCATTAGAAACCACAGGGATTCTGTATAGGCTATTCTCTTCAAGTAATGAGAGAGACAATATCAACATGTTGGATGGACAGAATGACTTCACCCATCCAATAGTCCCAGTAACAACAGAACAAAATATAAGTGAGAAAATACCTTACTCACTATGAAGAGTCAGAATGGCTCTACTCAGCAATGAGGGACAGTGGAACATGGACACCCACTCCTTTCCCCTTCTCCCCTTGTGTTGTTTTGTATTTGTGTTTGTAATTGTGTTGTAAACCTTTTATCATAACACAGTAGGTTAATGCTAGTGTTGTATTCTTTGTCATCCCTTTTCTATAGAAGAGAAGCAGGTGGTGGTTGAATTTGGTGGGACTATATCACTAACACTGGATCCTGGGTAAACAGCCATAAAGTGAATGTCCAAACCATAGTCTGGATCTAGCCATACCTCAATGTTTACTGCGGCGCTCAATAGCTCCATAGCGAGCAACAGATAAATTAGAAGACAACTGACGGGGTGAGTGATTAAGTCCTATTTTAGTAGGAACATCCCACATGTGGACTTCAAGATCTAATAATCTACAAAGATGAAGATCAACAGAGTAACGGACAACAGTGTATCGTCTGCTTTACGTCTGAGAAGTATCACCTATAAGCCTTATCACTCAGCAAAATCAGTGAAACTATGGGACAATCCTACAAGTTACTAAAACTAGCAACAGTGAAAGCCCTTCAACTGTTGGTTGGGTTACCAAGTTAATATCCAATAATGGATAAGTCTTCGAAACAATGTCTCACAGCTGCAACAGTCAAACATGGAATTCAGCTATTCAACACTAAGTTCTGGCTCAATCAAATGGGGAGAAGACACTGAACCACATAAGCCAATACAACCAAGGTTACAAACTGAATATCATCTGAAACATAACTACGAAACCAGATTACCTCAAGGTTCCAAACCCTGAACACCATCAGATAAAAGACCATATGAAAGCAACTAAATGTCTCTATATCTGCAACAAGAGGAATCATCCAAATGTTTGCAAACCTGTTACTGTGCTGGATTTATTCATCTGTGCATATATGTAGGTATAGATCAATTGTGGCCCTAGTCACAGATACTACCATGAGATGCCTCTCAGTCAATTAAAGTTCTACACTGGACTAGATAACGACTAACTCTTTGCTGGTCCAATGTCAACCTAAATACCATGGGTTATAGACTCGCGACTTGGTGGGTGTAAAATCTTTGTTGAACTACTTGGATTCTGATATTAAAAGCAGAGCAGCTGAATGGACGTCTACTTGGCACCATGTATGGTGAGATGGTAAAGTACCTTTCTGCAGAGCTTAAGTGGAAATTCCGGAAAGTTAGACCAACCTGAGGCCCCAAATTCAAAAAAAAGACACCGAGCCTACTGCAACAGAGTACTCAAATATTCTAGCCCGCAGAGGGATTTGTGATTGTGTGTAATTTCTATTTTGGATTATAAAGTATGATTTGCACCAGCCAATTACCAGTGACTAAATAGTAAGAACATAACTGAGTGCATTAATTCGGTACCCAGATAATGGGGAAAAGGATCTAATCGACAGCAAAGGTAGACCCATAACCGCACACCAGGAGATAGACTCGATTAATTAATTTAATTAGTACAAAATGCTGTTTATATGTTGGTTTTTTGTTTTCTGAAGGTAACAGGTCAGTAGTTTTTTTTTCCCAATGGTATATAGATGGTATAGTATTTTGACACCAACTCATTATTTTTAACAATGAGAGAATGGTAAAGGTGTCAGAAACATGTTATTTTGGGTTCTATTTACTATCTTTATTTGCCTTAATCATGAGGGAAAATGAAAGTAGACCCAATTTGTGGTTGTTATGTTGTTTGTAATAACCTTGTTTTTTTCTGGGGCACTGGGTACTATGTTGTAATACTGCATATCATTCCCATGCCTGTCTGAAAATGCATAGTGTTTATTACACCTATATATATATATGTAACTGCAGATCTTGAGTTAATACCTGAACTGTTTGTCCAAAAGTGTCGTGTACATCAAGTAAATGTGGTGTTCAACAAGTGGTTGTTTATATGTTGTGAGCAATCAATATCCTTCTAGCATCTATAGTTAATTTAAAGGGTGATGAAGTGGGAAGGGAAACCTACACACAGATGCCATTGTTTCAAGGATGGAACTCTTTCCTCCTGGGATTTGTGGTAAATATCCCGGATCACCCTGCATTCTTACCAGTGACAGAGAATCAATAAAACCCCCTAGACATTTTAACGAACCATTCTCAGGAATTAAAATCCACATCCCACATGTGTGGTCCCGCCCGGTACGGACTTCACCTAGTAGTGGAGTAGTCCGTGAATTTAAAACTCATGGTAAACATCACAATTGGTGTATTATTGTGAGTATATGAATTCAGGGAAAACCTCTCGCAGGTAAACCAAGTCACTTCAGAATGTTATAGTGTTAGTAACAGACCTAATCACTCATTAGTATGAGCTGAGTCAAGTGTTATATGAACCCATAATGGCTCAGATAAATATAGGTTTTTTTTTGGTACAAAACTGTTCACAGGTAATATCTTGATTCTGGCAGATGCATCAGGTAGTTGGTTGTTGGGTATGAGATTTTTTTTTTAAAAACTCATATTTTATTTCTTATTGATGGGAAACTAAGTCCAGTAATGAACCTCCAGTAGTAAGGTCTCTGGGATGGTAAACTCACATAAGATAAGTAATTCAGTGAATGTTTAGAATTCATAGTCATTCCCATTTGATGTTTGAGGTATGGTTCTGCTACTCTGATATTCTCTTTAAATGGTTTAAGAGTGGTGTAGTCATGAACACACTACTATATTATGTATCCATAAGGTTTATGTTTCTAATTATGAATCATGTGTTAATTAACTATTTTGTCATTGATTATCATTGTATTTTCATGCTTGATCTGCTTGTATAATTCATGTAATATTGAAAAGTTACCAAGGCAGCAGAGAGTGATAGACAATTTTATAGATAATTAGGACAGATAAGTTTAAAAATCCAATAATTTTTTTTTAAGGGAAAAATTTAATCAACAAATGAGGATTCAGTTGGAAAGTAAATAATACCTGAGAGATGAATTAAACCAGGGGAAAATAGCAGTAACTAAAGTAAATGAACTAAGGTTAAGGCCTAAACCACCACTTGCAAAAATGTAGACATAGTTAATGGAAGGGAAGGAATATTGTAAGAATTTACAGTATTTAGGGGCACCCTAATTTAATCCTTTTTTTCATATGACATAACATGTTCTACAACACCGGTAGTAAAGTAAAGTGAATAAATGATGGATACTTAGGAAGAAAAGCCATACCGACACTTATTCTACTCCACCGGTGATATGAGTAGTTATTAATAACTAACTCAGATGGCCCATATGTTAATGAGGGTCAAAACCAAAATATTCACCTGGTGATGTAAGTGAAACTGATCAACTCACTTACTGACCCAACAGAATATAAGGTATTTCTTTAAATTATCCACCCCGATTCCATTATTAATGGTAGCGGAAACAGACCATATAGGCATGTAGGAGGTATAATTAAAGAATTAACTAATAAATTGGAATTTCCAGTTTAATTCTCATTAAGTGAAATGTTCACAATGAGAACATCCTCATCAAAAAGAGGAATGAAACAGCTTTTAGTTAGCGATTAGCTTACGTAAAGTTATTTCAATAATTGCCTAACTAACATTAATATTCTCATAAGGGAAGAATTAAGAAGGGCAAAAATAAGTGGTACAAAAGAGGCGCGCGACTCAATTGTATTTTCTTTAAAGACTAACCGAGTAACTATATTCTAGATAATGCTCGAAGCCTACTAAAAGGTAGATTAATCAGAAATCAGTCGCAAGACGAAACAGATTTCTACATCTCAGTTCTGACAAGGATTATATGCCAGCATTAAATATGTGAAAGCAGATCCAGACTAACAGAGATTAGCTTAAATAACTGATACGAATCAGTAAAAGCAACAATTAAATAAACAACTCTTGAAATAGATGCTGTTTATAAATAGGACGAACTCCTTGACGTGAAGACAGGGGAAACGCCCTAAACTTATACAGTGAACCCATGCTAGGAAAATGGAATATAGCTGTGTAAAAACCAAGCAAATTGGAGCAGATAGCTGAAGAATTGCTTGATATGTACTAGATTAGGAATTTCAATCAGGAATCCAGCTAGTAAATTATATAACAGTTCAAAGATAGACCTTAGTCAATCTAAATAAATCCAGAGTTTCCACGTATTAAACGGATGAAAACAAAACTGGAGAGAAACATTAAGAGTACCTTACCTGTTATCCTGAGGACACAACTCAGGAGACGCCAGTATGAGAGGGATATACAGATGTAACAGTAATTTTACTAAGACTAGTAATCCACATCCATAACTGGAAAGTGAACCAGCAACTTGATTGTCTGGAAGACTATCACAGGAAACATAAAAGGGGCTTTTAACTTCTCACTGAACTGATTATATATGGTAGGAGACAATACGTCTGAACCTACATCACAATGTATGTTGCTAAGTTGAAAATAGTCTAAAAACCGGGAGGGAAGCAGACGACGATCAATGTACGCCAAGCGACGCAAAATTGCTCGTAATTCAACACCAAAGCAACAAATACAGAGTGAAACTCAAACACATCAGCTTAGAATTACTAATAAGGATTCTAGCGTAAAATAGATCTAGGTTAGAAGGAAAAGCAGAGAGTAAGCTAAGAATTACTTCATTTCTGATAGATTCATGTTCCCCGTAATATTCGGTTCAGAGCGGAAATCTAGAAAAGTTGGACCTTGTTTACATGTTAGACGAGATTCTCCGGGAAAACCCACAAGAGAAGGGGACACCACTCTAATCAGTAGTTATCAAAACTGATCGGAAAATCCCATAACTCGACTAAATACCCAAACACATGATGTGTTGGATGAAAATGTATACAACAGGAACCATATTTAGCTTCCTTTAAATATCAGATCTATAGTTAAAACAAACGTCTAACTTACAGGGAGACGGGCGAGTTTAATATGCTATCAGTGGAACGCAGAATTAACCGTCGGTTTTAACATAATCTCAAGATTGATAATCTAATGAGAGAAATCAAGCTTAATGATGATATCTCAATTGTTTCAAAAAGTCGGTTTGATGCAGACAAGCTAGTACTTGAAAGTAACAAATTATCAGATAACCACTCATATTTCAAACAATAGCTGACAACAGTGGAGAGGGTGCTACACTTTTTCACTAAAAGGGAAGTAAGCCATTAAGGTTATGCCAGTTGTCGTGACTATAAGAAAATGGACGTGGTCCTGATAGATTATCTAACATAGGGAAGTAATGCAAAAAATTAATAAGGGATGGATACTAGGTGAGTCAATGTAAAGACGGAAATTGTAGAGTACTTCTTGAACCATTTAATTTCTGAAAGAAATAAATGTCTTAAATTGGGGAGGCGTGTGGTATAATAAAAACGTCCCTACCCTTTCCTATTTATGGACTCCCTTAAAAATAAACAAACCCTTACAATTACTGTTTAAGTAACTTACTTAATGTAGGAGAAAATAAAACAGCGATAGACTGACCGTGGCACAGCTAAATTTAGTTTGGCTTGTTTTCTCTCCCTTATCTGGCCAATCCTGGCGAGGGGGAAAACAAAGACTGAAGCGGCCATTTCTAGTCAAGAGAACTGACAAGAAAGTCGACCTTTCCCTTCGGGGAGAAGGTGGTTTGTTTTAAAACCATGATTCTCTTCAAGCTATTGGTATGTTATCTACATCATTAAGATATATTTATGTATTACCTAGACCAGTATGTTTAATTAAGAATTAGTTACAATTCTCTTAAACCAGGCTGGATGATGTTTACTAAGGAAACACAGGTGGGCGCCACGCTGTAATTTTTCCTATGTCTTACAATTTCAAATCCATATGTTAATATCTTGTATAGGCATTATGAACTTATATCTCACTAGTAGTGCTATAATCTATGAATATTATGTGTACTGTAAAGTATCAACTCTCATGTCTGAAACACATTCTAGAGATTTTCTCAATGTAGGAGCAGACCCCTGATTCATGCTTCATAGTAAAGAACTAGTGTCTGTCAATTTCATATTCCTATGTTAAAACTTCTAGGCACTGGGAACAATATCTCACTATTTATGCTTAGAGATCTGCAAATAATCTATGTACTATAGAAAGGTGTTTTATCCATGCGGGGACATACAAATGATTACGCATATTTCTGACTCGTACTTAGTCAGGGGATAAAATATTTTGCCACATTATAATCTGTAACTTGGAAATATAGTGCTAAATTTTAGTACCATTCTTTTGTTAACAGATTAGTAACCACTCCATATGAGGGTGAACATATAATCATTTCATAAAATAGTGTTAGGGACAGGCCATGTTTGAATATAAATTCATGAACAATTAAACGCGTGATGTAAATGTATGTTCGGATAGGATTCACTCCGCATCGCCTCACCGTAGTAGAAACAGAAGCGAAGATTGATGTGAATAAATTGCTTGCAATATTCAGAAGACTGGACCATGCGGCATAAGTTATTCTTATAAATACCCTCCGAATAATAGCAGTCATTGGCAAAACATATCACAGCGATTACTATCCTCATGTGCTGTACGCAATGGGGGAAAACAATGGATGTTTTAGTTCATGAAGATAATTCAAAAACCTAGGCTCCCTGCATCATCATTATGATTATTATGTATGATTATCATGTACTTAATATCAGAGAAATGTACATGTATGTTTTTTTTTTTGGTATGAGAATTTTCTCTGTTCTGATTGTTACTTTTTACTGTGGGAATATACATTTTAATGTTGCACCTTGGGACATGAGGATGTTGATAGAAGAATTCATGTGTATGTCAGTACTTAAAAAGCCAATGGTGAATAGTCTTGACCTAGTGATGATTATAGTGCCAAAATGAAGACGCGGCATTAGAAACCACAGGGATTCTGTATAGGCTATTCTCTTCAAGTAATGAGAGAGACAATGTCAACATGTTGGATGGACAGAATGACTTCACCCATCCAATAGTCCCAGTAACAACAGAACAAAATATAAGTGAGAAAATACCTTACTCACTATGAAGAGTCAGAATGGCTCTACTCAGCAATGAGGGACAGTGGAACATGGACACCCACTCCTTTCCCCTTCTCCCCTTGTGTTGTTTTGTATTTGTGTTTGTAATTGTGTTGTAAACCTTTTATCATAACACAGTAGGTTAATGCTAGTGTTGTATTCTTTGTCATCCCTTTTCTATAGAAGAGAAGCAGGTGGTGGTTGAATTTGGTGGGACTATATCACTAACACTGGATCCTGGATAAACAGCCATAAAGTGAATGTCCAAACCATAGTCTGGATCTAGCCATACCTCAATGTTTACTGCGGCGCTCAATAGCTCCATAGCGAGCAACAGATAAATTAGAAGACAACTGACGGGGTGAGTGATTAAGTCCTATTTTAGTAGGAACATCCCACATGTGGACTTCAAGATCTAATAATCTACAAAGATGAAGATCAACAGAGTAACGGACAACAGTGTATCGTCTGCTTTACGTCTGAGAAGTATCACCTATAAGCCTTATCACTCAGCAAAATCAGTGAAACTATGGGACAATCCTACAAGTTACTAAAACTAGCAACAGTGAAAGCCCTTCAACTGTTGGTTGGGTTACCAAGTTAATATCCAATAATGGATAAGTCTTCGAAACAATGTCTCACAGCTGCAACAGTCAAACATGGAATTCAGCTATTCAACACTAAGTTCTGGCTCAATCAAATGGGGAGAAGACACTGAACCACATAAGCCAATACAACCAAGGTACAAACTGAATATCATCTGAAACATAACTACGAAACCAGATTACCTCAAGGTTCCAAACCCTGAACACCATCAGATAAAAGACCATATGAAAGCAACTAAATGTCTCTATATCTGCAACAAGAGGAATCATCCAAATGTTTGCAAACCTGTTACTGTGCTGGATTTATTCATCTGTGCATATATGTAGGTATAGATCAATTGTGGCCCTAGTCACAGATACTACCATGAGATGCCTCTCAGTCAATTAAAGTTCTACACTGGACTAGATAACGACTAACTCTTTGCTGGTCCAATGTCAACCTAAATACCATGGGTTATAGACTCGCGACTTGGTGGGTGTAAAATCTTTGTTGAACTACTTGGGATTCTGATATTAAAAGCAGAGCAGCTGAATGGACGTCTACTTGGCACCATGTATGGTGAGATGGTAAAGTACCTTCTGCAGAGCTTAAGTGGAAATTCCGGAAAGTTAGACCAACCTGAGGCCCCAAATTTCAAAAAAAGACACCGAGCCTACTGCAACAGAGTACTCAAATATTCTAGCCCGCAGAGGGATTTGTGATTGTGTGTAATTTCTATTTTGGATTATAAAGTATGATTTGCACCAGCCAATTACCAGTGACTAAATAGTAAGAACATAACTGAGTGCATTAATTCGGTACCCAGATAATGGGAAAAGGATCTAATCGACAGCAAAGGTGGACCCATAACCGCACACCAGGAGATAGACTCGATTAATTAATTTAATTAGTACAAAATGCTGTTTATATGTTGGTTTTTGTTTTCTGAAGGTAACAGGTCAGTAGTTTTTTTTTTCCCAATGGTATATAGATGGTATAGTATTTTGACACCAACTCATTATTTTAACAATGAGAGAATGGTAAAAGGTGTCAGAAACATGTTATTTTGGGTTCTATTTACTATCTTTATTTGCCTTAATCATGAGGGAAAATGAAAGTAGACCCAATTTGTGGTTGTTATGTTGTTTGTAATAACCTTGTTTTTTTCTGGGGTCACTGGGTACTATGTTGTAATACTGCATATCATTCCCATGCCTGTCTGAAAATGCATAGTGTTTATTACACCTATATATATATATGTAACTGCAGATCTTGAGTTAATACCTGAACTGTTTGTCCAAAAGTGTTGTGTACATCAAGTAAATGTGGTGTTCAACAAGTGGTTGTTTATATGTTGTGAGCAATCAATATCCTTCTAGCATCTATAGTTAATTTAAAGGGTGATGAAGTGGGAAGGGAAACCTACACACAGATGCCATTGTTTCAAGGATGGAACTCTTTCCTCCTGGGATTTGTGGTAAATATCCCGGATCACCCTGCATTCTTACCAGTGACAGAGAATCAATAAAACCCCCTAGACATTTTAACGAACCATTCTCAGGAATTAAAATCCACATCCCACACTAACCTCCAAAAGATATTGACTCAATAAAGGATCTGAACTATTGATCCCCAGATTAAAAGTCTGATGCTCTACCGACTGCGCTACCCAGGCGTTGATATGATATTTCGTTTTGGAAATATGCTATTGTTTATGGTCCCATTTTCTTCCATTTTTAGGTAACATAGGCTGTATTTTAATGACTGTGCAGTGTTTGAAAAAGGTCTCCGTGGCGAAGGTCTTACGGAATCCTGTATACCCGGGTTCGAAACACAGCGGTGCTGTTTTTTTCGAAAAAGGTGTAAGTGCCGGTCGTTCAGAAAGCAATGGCAAACTACTGAACGTAAAACTTGCCCAGGAATCACGGACAGCCAAAATGCCGGGGTTGACTGCTACGTCCTGGGAAGGACATGCAACTAAATTTAAAAAAAAAAACAGTGTTTGAAAATATTGCCTGTCCAAGTTTTGTATTCACCCTCTGTAAAGTTCATGCAACACAACAGGTAAATACAAAACTTGGCCCAGCAATATTTTCAAACACTTTTTTCAAACACTGCACAGTCATTAAAAATACACCCTATACAATAATACGTACTGATTAATTATTCCTGCGTTTATATTCATGCCTGCTCTGTGGCGAAGGCGTTACGAATCTGATCCGTAATCTCTCTCAAACACAGCTGCAGGCGAATTAGAAGCAGACCGCATTACGTTGATTTCCATGCAATGGGACGAGTGCCGGTCATTCAGAAAGCAATGAATGGCGAACTACTAACCGTAAACCTTGCCTAGGAATCACAAAGAGACGAAAAGTGCTGGGGTGGACTGCAATGTCTGTAAAGGATATGCAACTTAACTTATACTATTTTAACATTAAACCTTAGTTTCCGTCTCTTCCGTCCATTTCGTGTTCATCAGTTGTTTGTTGACTTGTCGCATTTTCAAGTAGACGGAGTAAGCGGAAATCGTGTATTGTGTTTGTATTGCGGAATTATTGGCAGTGGTAGGACGTTTAAAGGAAAGTTAAGTCGCGTAGACATCTTATCACAAACATCAGAAAGAGGCAGTCGTCGTTTATTTGCCACGTTAGGCGAAGACAAAAACTAGAGCATGTTTGACAACCGGAAAGATTTGCGAAAAGAGAGATAGAGGAAGACAGCGTGAGAAGATTCGTGGCAGTCTTGTGTCATGGCACGGAAGGGAGTCAACACATGAATTGATACATGCCGTTGGATTGGAGATCGCAATTTGTGGAGAGGCCACACCTCCCACGCCGTAGCGGGTAAGGCACTGGATGATGATGATGATTATTATTATTGGCAGTGGTATTTACACATGGAAACCTTCCTTATAGGTCTTAGGTATATGGTGCTAACCCCACATGTTCACACAATGATCGGCACTGTTTCCGATATGTTATCAATATTACGACGCCGTCTTTACTTTCCAAGAAAATTTCTGGTAACTACTTCAGACCGGCTCGACCTGGAAAAGCTGATCAATTTTGAAAAGTCTGCTTGAATGGGATTCGAACATGTGATCTGCGGGCAGGCAGCAAACGTGCTGGCCACTGAGGAACAACGGCTCCCAAGCTGTCACTTTAATCCCTCAGGATATATCACCTCTATCCAATCGGCAATGCAAAGAGTAAAATATATAAAATAACACAACACAATGTAGCTTTACAGTACAAAATTACAAAAATAAATTACAGGACATTGCGATGACTGGCCTTCATCGGCAAACAAATACATGCGCGAAGTAAATGAAAGCTTAAAGCGTCGAACAAAGCACGTTTAATTTGCGGAAGCGGGGGTGGGGGGGGGGGGGGGTGTCGTCTGAGCCCTATGGACTTAACTGGAGTGCAAGGATGAGACCCCAACAGATTAACTAATTAACTACGTACTCCATAGCTCCAGCAACGACCCCCCATGAGTCTCTGTGGAAATTGCGCCCGTGAACCGAACGCCGTGTCCTCGTTTCGAACGGACAAACTTCGGAGCGCAAGACAGGCGGTTAAACCACCTGGCCACGGAGACTCCCATTAAAGACAGCATGGGTGTAACAATGCATAGCGCTGGGAAACAGACGCATTCATGGTTATCATGTGCCATGCCGATGAGCATAGGCGGTCATGTGACGCCATCCGCCACGATCACCTGAGTTGTGGATCAGCTTCGTGTTCTTGTCTCGACCATTCAGTGTGGCCAAGTCATCTAAATATTTACTTCACCGCCTTCCCCTTGTTCTTTTCCCTTCAATCTAGCCAGTTATCACCTCCTCTCATTATCTCATCTCATCATGTTCCTCTTGTACCATGCGGTGTCGAGGTGAAGTATAAACAGCGGGAGAGTGCCCACTTATGGGCTTCATGTATCGATATTCCCATGGACTCTGTTATTCCCTGCGTCCATCGTTTACGTGGTCGGCCTCTTCCTCTGCTTCCCTCTGGTCTGTACATCAGTTGTGGTATACTGTTAGTTGGTAACCTACTTGCAAACCAAACCATTTGACTTGCTTCTTTCTTATCACCAAGTTCTACAAATTATTTCTTCTCATAACGTGTCCAAATACCAAACACAAAAACAGTGACTGTTTATGTTTAATGTCTGTGATCAGTTTACGGTTTTCGTTTGTTTCTTGTAGGACTTGGCCATTAGCTTTTCTGTCTGTCCACGATATTCTTTGCAGTGTCCACAGAAACCACATTTTCACAGCCATTAGATGTTTTTCAGCTTGTCTGCTTATGCTTCACATCAATACAAAAGTACAGGTTATATTAAACTTAAATGCGAAACACAAATACCAAGGAGACAGTTAATCAAGAGGAAAGACAAAACTGACAATGTATAGCTCTGAACACCGATACAAACTGGCTCAAATACATCGATACCAGAAGTAACGGCTGCAGCAGGATATAACAATATGGACAAGGGAAAGGTGGTGGAGCGCCTGAGGGACCAGGTGGAGAAGGCGAGGGAACAGATTGAGAACCCGTATGTGGAAATAATGAGATTGCGGGGGATCAGCAGGGGTTCTGGGAGAATCTCAAAACTGAGAGTGAAGATCAGGAGAACATTTAATCAGATAGCGGTGGGAACGATTAGTAGTGTGACTCTTCTCTGGTTGTTGAAAGAGGGGACGGAGCACGTATGGGAATGTCCTAAGTGCAGCCATGTCGGCTCTTATCTCAACTCAACGTAGTATAACAATAAGAAATAACAACAGTTATTTATGTGTGATCCCCAGACACTATGTGAGAGATAATAGAAACAGACATAGTGTACATATTCTACAAAAAACACAAAACACTGAAACGGAAATCACAGGGTAAAAATAACAATGATACAATAACATTAAATAAGCACTGCATAAAGGAGGATAACAGACACATTAATCATCATCATATACCACACCGATATTCATTGTCGGTAATGTTATCTCTCTGCCTTCCCCTTGTTCTTTTCCCTACAATCTTGTCAGTTGTCACCAAGTTCTCCAGAACTAAAGCATTATATTGAATCTACGTCGCCCAATGATTAGAAAACTGTTTTGCATATCCTTTACAGGACATCGCTGTCAACATCAGCATCTTTCAGCTGATTGTTGATTTGTTGACAAGATTGCGCTCAGTAGTTTGCCATTGCTTTCTGAGCGACCGCCTCCATACTCTCATAAGTCACTGGCGCGACTCGAACCACTTCCGATTCTCGTGCGCTCACGTCAACCACGAGAGTATTCGGGGTTACGGAGAAAGATGCTAACACCTCGGACCAGGGAGACCGGCCCAGTGATATGAGCGAAGGTTTATAACGATTGCGTTTTACATCCATGAAATAATATACTTAAATTTTTGTACAGTAGCTCCTAATTAAGCTATGTCGTTAATTTCCCTGGCACACAATCGTATTTAAACAGTATATCTAAATAAATGCTTATTTTAAACGCTCCATATTTGGCCATGAAAGGAATAAATAAATTTGACGTTTAATATTCTTTTCATACACCTTCACTTTTAATTACATAATTTAATCCGCATCTGTTTGTTTCCATTATTTCTGAATGATTATTTTCAAGCTTTATTGGCCATTTATGTATTGACAATATTTTGATATAATCAATGCTTTATATCCTTACAGATTTTCATGTTTGTGTTCATGCTTTATGTGGCCGTGTTTTATTTTATGTTTCTTTATTTGCATCAAATTTCAGCTCAGTGGCATGCCGACCCCATTGTCCTAGCCACTTCTAATATTCGATATAAATAATACTGCTAACCTAAACATATAGAAGGTAGCATCCAGAAAAATTGTTTAATATAGACCTGGGCTTCTCAGTCTATCCAGCATTAAAGGGTACTTGTAAAAGTATTGCGATTCGCAATTCATTATCCCGCAAACCGCATTCAAAACACGGCTGCGGGCGATAAGGCAGCAGACCAAATTGCATTGGTTTTCATACAAAGGTATGGGTGCCTGCGGTTCAGAAAACAATGGCAAACTACCGAACGTAATCTTGCCTAAAGATCACAAAGTCAAAAATGCTGGAGTTGACTACGATGTCCTGTAAAGCAGTGCTTCCCAAAGTGGTAGTCCGCGGACCGGTGCGGTCCGCTAGCCATTCTTAGCCGGTCAGCAACGTGAGTTGAACAAAGTAAGAAAAAAGTTAAATATTTTCTTCTTGAGGATTGTTTAGAACTTTTTAAGAACAAGATTGTCCTGTTCTCAAAACTTGATATCCGCACCGTTTTTATGGTGATTTAATTTTAAAATAAATTGAGCCTGCAGTCGTATAGCCCAAGGAGTGTTTATATTTAAGAAGAAGAGAATCATTGGTTCAATGGGAAAGTTAAAATAGTAACCAGCTGAGACCGATACTAAAAGACCCGTCGAAGACATTTGTTTGTGACGACGTGCGTTTTCTTTTGTTTTCTATGGACGAACAGTGAGAAAGATGCACATTATAATTTGCTGATTGTCATAAGATGCAGAACATACGTGATTTTCGTTGTACGGTTATAATGCGTTTTGCCATCGTCTGAGCGAGTGAAAGTGTTAGATACATCTGCCGACGTCATTTATTTACAACAAGATCCGTTGCTATCCACCATTCTAATGGTCTCAAGAAGTGGCGTCATTGCACATCCACCTTTTCTACCATCCGTGGTGTAGCCTCATTTACGTATTACAAGGAGAAAAATTTCTTTAAACGGCGCCGGTCAGTGGTGCAAAAGGAAAATTTTATGGCGGTCCGCGAAAGCGAAAGTTTGTTAAGCACTGCTGTAAAGGACACGCAGTAAACTTAAATTTCTAAAGGAGACCTCGCTAGTCACATAAATCTTGTTCAGTTAGAGTTCCGGTACCACATGGTTACCAAAGTCCCCAGTTTTACCATCAACCTTGATATGCTCAGTCACATTCGTTACCGCCATGGGTTGTAGTTATTATGCCTTTTTGAAGCACAATGTAACACACTATCATCTGTCAAGACGGCAAGGTGTCAGTTATGATATGCTCACGAAGGTTCGTGTCAAAATTCGCGGAATCACTCATTGGCACCTTGCGTCTTGATAGACGATAGTTTATTGCATTGTGCTCTAGAAAAGGCGTAATAATCACAACCCATGACGGGGACCATAGCTCTCCATAGCATAAAGCCAGAGCTGAATTGAAGAGACCATGTGTTGCACATGCAGCACGATCCCTCTCTCGACCTGTCTAGTGTACTCCATAGGAAAGGAAAAAACCAATACGTCTGGATCAAGACCAGCTGCAGAAGCTGCCAGATCAGCAAAGCAACGCTCAAGCTGTCCGCCTGTCTGATCTTCGATTCTTGACGAGTTCTAGCCAAGGTTTAGGGCCTGACCTGTCCCGTAATGCATTTATACCATAGCTTTCATTTCCTCGCACTAATCGTCAATGTTAGTGACATCTATCACGCCATCATCAACAGGCTATGTACATCCACTGACTGTAATTCAATGTAATCTTGTGTATGAAATAGTTATGCCATCGACAGAAAACAACCATTGATGTCACAGAATGCTGTACTATCCTGTGCAGCTGGGCAGTAGGTATCTTCGTATGCGCAGTATGTGGCTGCTGTATTCTGTTCTAAAAAGTATTTATATATACGAATTGCAACATACGCCTGTGAGACCTGGACACTTACTAAACAAGCTGAACAGCGCGTAAATGCCTTTGAATATAAATGGTATAGACGAGTTCCAAGAATATCTTGGATAAAGAAAATAACAAATGCATCAATACGTCAAGAGTTCAATATTGAAGAAGGCTGGCTATTAAAGACAATAACGCAAAGAAAATTGAAATATTTTGGTTGCTTGAAACATCACGAAAATTTGTGATAAGTTTGGAGAGAACAATCGTGGAGGGATATATCCTGAGAAGAGAGGAAGAGAAAGACCAAAGCGAAGATGGGTGCAGGATGTGGCCGCTGATCTCCAGATGGGTGTATCGAACACGGGGCATCTTGCTTATGATTGAGAGGTTACGGAAGGTTGTTATGGGAGCGAGGTTCTGCAAAGGCCATGCTACTGAATGTCAAAGTATTCTATTTCTTCTGCCCGTTGTTCCACATTGGGGCATATGTAATCAACCAAACCACGCCAAACCGTCCCATCTGTTGCTACCTCTTGCAGCTCCTCCCATCTCCTCCCACTATTATTCATCTCTGTCTGTAATTATCTTATCAAAGTAGTATTAGGTCACCCGCTCTTCGTTTGCCTTGTGGATTCCTGACAAGAGGCTGTCATGTTATATTGTCTCTTCAGAGGTCACATATTGTGAGAAGTGTATGGATATTTTGCCCTGGACATGCGGGGGTGAGGAGGAATGAGCAGGCTGATAGGCTAGCAGGGAATACACCTCTTGGTGGTAGATTGTCAATGGACAAGGGAGAGGTGGTCATGCGCTTGTGGGACCAGGTGGAGAAGGCGGGGGAACAGACTGAGGACCCGTATGTGGAAAGCATGAGATTGCGGGGGATCGGTAGGGGTTCTGGAAGAATCTCAAAACTGATAAGGAAGACCAGAAGAACTTTAAATCAGGTAGCGGTGGGAACGATTAGTAGTGGTATGACCCTTCGCTGCCTGTTGAACAAGGGGACGGAGCACGTATGAGAATATCCTGAGTGCAGTGATGTCGGTTCTTAACTCAACCCATCTCAACAACTCAACTCAACAACTCAACTCAACAACTCTACTCAACTCAACTCAACAACTCAACTCAACTCAACTCAACAACTCAACTCAACTCAACTCAACTCAACAACTCAACTCAACATTGTGCTCAGGTTTTCTCAGTGTCTGTTCTATCTAGTGCCAGTGTATTTTCTTCTCAAAGAACATTTCGATATAAATAATACTGCTAACCTAAACATATAGAAGATATAAAAGGTATTAATTAACAAACAGATGGAATCATTTGTACAGAAGAACAAAATATTACAATAATTAATTGACACCGACGAATAAATGCATTAATATCACTAATTTGTCAAAAAGCCTAACACATTCACAATACCGCCCTTGTTCTCTCTCAACATGCGCTCTGCTTGTGTTCAAGAGATCTCCATCTGCCGTATAATGTAATCCACATCATCCTGATTGATTTCCACTTGTGCCAGTTCGTTCTCTTTTCCGTGCTTTGCCTTTGCTTTGTTTCTCGCTGACCGCTCACATAGCATCTTGAATACCCCAAGCAGATAACCCTTTCTCTTCAATATAATCAATTACTATTTCCAGGTCTGCACCGCCAGCATCGCTTCTTGCAACATTTTGTGTCTTTAGATTCTGATGCTATTTCGTTTTCTTCAACTTCATTTAATCAAGAAATCAGGTGCCGTCTTCAACATAAGGGTTCACTGCAATGGATCTCCAGGACAGTCTGTCTCTCGCCTTATTTGTACATTCTGTCAGATTGTTGTTCCTCCATCCCGTGATGTTATCCTCCCACTTGTATCATTGTCTACCTCTTGCTCGCGTGCAGTCAACCTTGCCCTCCACTATGGTCTTTTATAAGAGTGTTATATCTTTTAACGTGGCTGACATACTTCACTTGCCTCTTGTTTATTTCTTTCATGAACTCTCTTTTCATTCCCAAATTGTCTTTGATTGTTCTTGTTTCCATGAAATACGACATATTCTTCTGTTTAAATACATCTCCTTGGCCTCTATCCGACTTTCCAATTGCATGTTCGTTGTCTAGGCGTCTGCGCCTTATAGTAGTATTGAATGTACATAACATTTGACAATTTTCATTTCAATGCGCTACTAATGTCTCTAGATGTCAATACTGATTTGTTGTTGTTAACCTCTCTAGATGTTAATACTCATTTCATGTTGTTGAAAACATTTTTAACCACTCCTGTTATCGTTTTAATTTTCACTTCTACCAATACCAGTTTCCCCTAAATTTACACACGTAGTTTTGTTCTTGGCCATTTTACTGTGTGATATATTATTCTACTCTTTACACAATATAGTCAACAATTTCCATTTCTATTATAACAATACCCTTACACCGCTCAACCTTGCAAGAGAAGTTATATTGGAGCCCATCCCTGGCTCAGATTAATAATCCTGTGACTGGATCAGTCACAAATAAGATATTAATTTAAAGGTTTCTTTTTTTGTCTTAAAGGGATCTTGGTGTATGAGCAAAACATGGTCTCTACAATTCAGCCCAAGCTTAGTGCTATGGAGAGGTTATTATGTCTGTTTAAGCACAATGTAACAGACTATCGTCTGTCAAGACGGCAAGGTGACAGTATTCACTTAGTGAATTCCTTAGTCATGACACCATTGATTTAGTAAACTTAGTAATTTATTCCTTTAGTGAAGAAACTACACACATAATAGGTTGCGCATTTATTGCCTGACACATTTCGCTGCATCTCGTCAGGTGTGTACTGCAGAGTTATACCTTGCGATGTCGAGATGATGTATATACAGGTGAAGAGAGCTTATTTAAGGGCTTCGTGGATTTCCATGGACTCTTGTTATTCTCCCTGTCCATTGCTTGCATGGTTGGCCCCTGCCATGGAGTAAATGGGTTTGCTGTGGATCAGAGTGATGACTGCTCGCGGTGATTATGGTAGTCCATTGATTGACTGTAGTTAAATCCATTTCGGGGTGTCAGAAGTTACCCGTTGACACTGGCATAATTCAGAATTGCTTGCTGAGTGTCGGTGGCCTTAGTCGATTGCCTATCATCAATGGACTGACTCCTCTTGTTGGGACACCAACGTCGCCTTTAGCCACAGCGAACGGGTCTGACCCTGTCCACTCTCTATTAAGTGCCGAGTTTTGGAGAGCTGTCTTTCCTGGCCATCTTCAAAGCGTTTCTCGCCTTAAGGTTGGCCTCACAGGCTTCACACGATCAGGGTTCACATTTCAGCTCATGATAGTGTCGACTTCTGGCTCCAGTTGGTCTGTATATCATTGCTTTTTGTGATATACTGTTAGATGGTAGCCTAGTTATATGGCTGCACCATTTAGCCTGCTGCTTTCTGATAAAATGTAGAGACTAGAGGACACACTAGACAACATACAATTTGAAAGCTACAGTTACCGTCCGGGATTTGAACCTGTCCCCACCAAATGGCGAAAGCACCTCGCTGCAGGAACAAGTGTACTTCGACTCATGACCAACTAGACACTCCAAAAAAAAACGTGTGTTTATTAGTCATGTCTATCATACACATGAACCTACGACTATAGAATACGGACAGAATTCGTATCAAACCATTCAGATAGCACCATGGGTCTCATAATTTATATTAAACCAGCATAGGTCAAATAACAAACAAAAAAACAAACACATCGGACCGTAAATGCTGTGTCCGGTATATTAACAAACATTTAATGAAGAGAAATGATTGGTCGGTTCTAATGCTGTACACGTATTTCACACGGGACACGTTGAGTATTCTTCTCGTTAATCTAATTTCCGTTGTTGATTTTGCCTTTTTCTCTGTTCCTGTCATTGTCGAGGTGACGTATTGTCACCTCAATAGCCGGTTAGACAATAATGCTTTACTTTGTCTGGTTTAGATAGCCGAGTTAGCTAGACGCTTGTATGCCGACGCGGTGGTCTGGGGCAGATTATGAACATTAACGTGGACTTCCAGGTTGATCTAGTTTAAAATAGATATTATAAAGTGGTTTGGGTAGTTAACGCGGCCGGCGATATATTAACCACAACACTCTGACAATTCCCATCTTTGAAAAAAAAGCATTAATTGTAAGAAATATATTACTGAAGTGCTATATAGAACCTGTTTTGCTATATGGCTGTGAATCTTGGAATGTAAATGAACAAATTAGGAAGACCTTGGAGGCAACAGAGATGTGGTTCCTGAGAAGAATTTTGCGAATTCCTTGGACTGCTTTTTTAAAAATTCGCATATCCAATTACAGGACATCGCTGTCAACACCAGCATTTTACCGCTGTTGATGATTTCTTCGCAATATTACGCTCAGTAGTTTGCCATTGCTTTCTGAGCCGCCGGCTCACATACTCTGTAAGTAACGGGCGCGGCGAGAACCGCTACCGATTCTAGCGCAGCTGTGGTTGTTCACGTGGATAAACGGGATTACGGAGCAAGTCGCTAACTTCTAGGCCAGGGAGACCGGCCCTTGGACTGCTAGAGTAACTAAATACGATTGCCTGAAAGAGGCTAATGAAACTAGACCATTATATACAACAATAAGAAAGAGACAAACAGTTTTTTGGTCGTATGATGAGAAGAGAGGCATTGGAGAACATTGTGACAAATGGAGAGATCGAGGGGAAGAGAGGCAGAGGCCGACCAAGAGAAATATAATGCTGGATGGATTGAGACGGTGGCATGGAGGAATATCATCAACACAGTTGATCCAGAAAACCAAAGAACGAGATCTGTGGAGAGTCTAGTTTAGTTTAGTCGATGGATCAACATCACGGCACACGGTTTAACCCATAAGTGCTCCGTTTTCTCCTAACTCAAACCTGAGTCTGGAGAAACTCAGCTCAATGCACGAACTCCGTTGCATCGGCGAGGATCCTGAAAATACTTTGGGTAGATTTTTAACTCGAAATTTTGCCCGGGAAGCGCCGTTAGGCTACTCTTTTTCGATTTCCAACTGCCAAGGGATTTTTTCCGTGCGCAACAATACACACGGGCGTCTCACTACCCAGAGACCAGGGGAAATTTTATTACTGGAAGTCGCGGTGGAATTTTTAAATAAATCCCGGTCCTCACCGGGGCCTGAACCCGGGACCTCCAGCACTCGAGGCGGACACCATACCTCGAGACCACTCAGCCCCCAGAGATCTGTGGAGAGTCATGAACGCCTACACTTGATGGCATGGCACTTGATGATAATGATGATGATGATGATGATGATGATGATGATGACGACGTTCGCTGTAGTACGTTGCAGCCAACCGCAGCACGTATTGGCCGTTTGTAATTTACAAGACATTTTTGTTATTTGAATTAGAACTCGTGGTTCCCCAGGAGCCAGAGCCGCCCCATCAGGTCCCCACATCCCTATGTGTCATTCAGTTGACTGCCTCTGCTTGTGGACTACACTTTGATCTTAGCCAAAAGCTCCTGCGAAAAGAAACGTACTAAACACAAACACGTTGCACATACCTTACAAGGGGATCCATAGCATACCGGAATACAGGTGAAAATCCAAAATCAGAAGTAATCAATAAATATATAAAATGAATAACAAATTAAAATATACACAAAAGCGTACAATACGACACACAAGGCGGCCGACGTTTCGATTCTCAGAATCTTTGTCAAGGACAGGATAACACAGATAGATAAACAACGGAATACAACAAAACAAAAAGCTAAAAGCACCACTACACTGTTTCCATGTGGGAGCAGAAAAAGGCGGCTTTGCCAGTTGCGAAGGCACTCTATGGCTGCAGAGGTTAAGTATAGTAGGTTGCCAGATAGAATTTCGGTCGCCAAAAATATGCGAATAGTCTGATATGAAAATCTAGGGGTGTGGAGACAGTTAGGTATGAATATATAAGGGGAGGGGGAGGGGGCAGCATAGTGATAGACAGTGTAGACAGTTGGAGAAGATGGCACAGTTATACAGTGGCGTCCACAAAAGTATTGATACCTGCTGGATGGACGCAACCCAGAGAGTTGATTAATTGGCATTCAATTTTGAGCCTGGTGCAGCTGTTGGAGAAACAGGGTTTCAATGCAGTGACACATACATCGTCGACACCATTATGGTTGGGGAATTAAAATGGTTGGGGACAGGTTTGTCAGCGCCCTGAGTAATGTCTCTGAGGTGTTCTCTAAAATCCACTACGCATTCGCCAAAACAGAACATGTAAAATGCAAGTCTAGCATCATATGTCCCATACTGTTTAAGGCACGTGAAAGGGTATTTTACTGATATTATCCAGTTTTGACGTGAACAACTTTTGACGGGATCAACTTTTGACGTGATCAACTTTTGACGTGATCAAGTTTTGACGTGATCAACTTTTCACGTGATCAAGTTTTGACGTGATCGACGTTTGAACTGACCGACTTTTGAGTGATCAACTTTTGACTTAGTCGCCTTTTCACGTGATCGACTTTTGACGTGATCAACTGTTGACGTGACCACCTTTTGACATGATCACACAATGCGTCATCATTACATATATACGTGTTTCTAGACGCTTGCCTCCCTTGTCAATCAATAAGTTGCCTTCTTCGCAATAAAGGTTGGCTGCAATGGATCTCCAGCATTGTCTGATTCTCGCCCTGACTGTACATTCTGTCAGACTGTTGTTCGTCCATCTCTTAATGTTATCGATATACTTCATTTGCCTCTTTTTTATTTCTGTCATCTTCTATCTTTTCAATCCCAGATTTTCTAAAACCTCTGTATTTTATTGTTTTTGTTTCCATGAATCGACTTTCTATTTGATTGTTCAATGTCCAGGCTTCCGTGCCATATAGTAACGTTGAATATATATATACCATTTGACAATTCTCATTGTTAAGGCATTGTCAATCTCTCTGGATGTTAATACTGATTTAATTATGTTGAAAACAATGTTGGCTATTTCTATTCTTTTTGTGATTTCTGTTTAATTGCCGCCATCATATTGTTTTACATGTCCAAGTTAGAAGAAACTTCTTACTTGTTCTAGTATCTCCCCGTTTACGCTGATGTTCATTGATGACATCTCCTTTCGACTGCTAATTATCATCATTCTCGTTTTTAGGATGGTAATATCAAAGCCAAATTCTGCACTGTGCCTGTTTAATTGTTTAACTAGGTTTTGAAACACTTGCTCGCTTTCTGCTAGTAGGACTGTATCTTCAGCATACTAGGATTGTTTATGATTTTAAAAACCTATCATGTAATATAATCATGTCATAATTCCAGAAATGTGAACAATTTCTCATATTCTTCATTTATTCCTTATTAATTAACCATACTATACATTGCTGATGCTAAGATATTTGAATTGTTTCCCATAAATAGCAAGCATGTATTTATTCTCTCCAACAGAAACATGTAACGTTGTTTATGATCTTTTCTTTTCATCACCTTTTCTATAGCGATTATCTCTCCTCTTAACTAAGAAGTTATTGATAATTTTTAACACCGTCCGCAATAATTTATAAACAATGTATCCTGTATCGCTTAAACAGCTATTGTTTATTTATTTTAATCGGTAGTAATTTCATGCAGTTTATTTCCTCTATAAGGCCTAAAGACATCGATATTTCTATTCCAGAACCTGCATACATTTTATTATGATTATCTCCCGTATAAAATTCCACTATATTTACCCCCGCCCCCCTTTCCAATCTAATTTTATATAATGATTATCTCTCATAATATGTAGACAGTAATAATTATCTTTATCCATATGCGACAGACATGATTACCGTTAAAGTGCCCGCCATCTTCATCACGTGCAAATTAAAGGAACCAATTTATAAGGAAGAAATTTTCATGCTCCGGTAAACGATTTATCAATCGTGTAGCTCGCTAATGTTGAAATATCAATATGATTGTTTTATGTTCTATTAATGTTTAAATTTATCTTATTCTCTACACAATAAACAAGCGTCCGTTGTGCTCTCGTTTATCGTTAATCAATTGTCATAATGAATATCGCGCAGTTTTTCGTTCCGTTATGATTATTTTTGCGTTAGTTTGTGTTCATATTTTAAATATATTTCTTGTTGCTGTCGTTGTGTTTCTTTGTCTACATGTTCTACCAGCCGTGTCTTTCAAATTCACTTGCTCCACCTGTTCATAATATATTTTCTTATCTATTATCACTAATTAATATTACATTCCTCAGCAACATCGAACTTTATATTCCCGTTCGTCATGTGGCGCTAGGTGTCTCATGCGAATGCGCAGAGCATTAACAAAATGCGACTGTACTTACGGAGTGTACAGTCAAAGGGACTGTCTGTAAAGGACATTCGTAAAGAAATGCTTCCTATACATGCTGATAAATGTTTGTCCCGTAAAGCGATGCATAGCTGGGTAGAAACATTTTCTCAGTTAGTTACTCGACAGATCATCCTCATTGCACATAAACCATTCAGTCCATGTAGTGATCGGATCCCCTCCTCAGCAAATCCCGCAGCGTACAGCGGATAACGACACCAGTTCTGTGTTGATTTATCAATCTTTTTTGGATTCCTGCGTAGTGTTCATGTTTGGCCACCCCTCTTTTGATATGCTGTTCTCGCAGTCTGATCATGGTTGTAGATTCGCAGTCATCACTTGGTTCTCGCGCAAGTCTTAGTTCTCGTAGAGCATTCGGAATGTCAGCCTGGTCCATGGCTCGTCCGCCCTCCACCTTAGCCTTACCTGCGAGCTTGTCAGCCCGATCATTTCCTTGTACTCCCACTTGCCCTGGCACGAAGATGAAATTAATCTTTGTCAGCCGATACCGCTCCAGAGACAGCAACCACTCTCTTCGGATCCACCCCATCTCTATCCCATTGAGTATGCTGATTGAGTCGCTAAGAAAGCTTTGCTTACTGCCATTACTTCGATAGTCAGGCTACTTATGGTCTCAACAAAAGCACCAGCGTCCTCCTTCACAATTCTCCCTCCGGCCCGCGCCGTGAAAGCCCATGAGCTTCTCACATGTCGGACGACCGACCCATCTATGTAGATGACAGCATCACCGTCTAATGAATTCACGAAACTCAACGCTTTTACTTTCGCCTCCACAGCAACCGGATTTTCGTGTCTGCATTTTCTGTCTAGTTGGATGCAAACTGAAAAGGACGTACATACATCTGTTGGTACTTGTACCCAATCCTCGCCAGGTTCTAAGTCCTCAAGTGAACACACATGTTGCAGAATGTCTTCAACTTGACCCATCCACGTCTTTCCTCTGTTTAACCTGCTGCCCTTCACCTTAGTAATTTCACTATGCAGTAGATGTTGTGTGTTTGCGTTAATTCTGAGGTAGGCACGTGCTCTGCAAATTTGTAATTTGTCTTCAATGGTTGGAAAATCAAAAAGGTAGCGTATTGCCCTGCATGCTGTATCTCTTGTACACCCAAGAATAATAGGCATAGCTTCGTTTTGTATCCTTTCCACACTTCTATCTGCTTACGGCTGAGAGTCAGGATTGCCATCGCATACTCAAAAACAGACATGACCAGTCCCTCGTATAGGAGGCATAGATGGCGCTGCTCACAGTTTGCTGCCTCCATCATTCGCATCGCAGCCAAACATAGCTTGGCCTATGTTGTCACCTGGTCTATGTGCTCATTATAAGCAATGCTTCGATCTAAACGTATCCCCAGGTAATTCATTGCGTTCTTTCCACAGTCTCTGAACACAGATTAACAGTTGGTGTTGGAGTGTTGACAATATGATTATTCAACGAGAACCAAGTCACTGTTGCCTTTGTTGGGTTGACCATTGCCCCAGCTTCATCACACCAAGTACTTATGCGATTGAGTTCGGTTTGTAGTTCCACAGCCACCTGCTCTCTATCCTTACCCTGACGATACACTAAAACATCATCGGCATATGACAATGTCCTCCTCGGTCCAGTGATCTGCTCGCTGGTGATGCTCACTGTGTAGGCATTGAACAGCACCGGAGATAATGGTGATCCCTGTGGTAGGCCAGGATATATTGTTGGTTCCGAAGTCCAACTACCATATCTAAATTCTACTTTCCATTGGAAGAGGGCTGCAGCGATCCAACTAAGGAGGAACGGACTTATCTTGAGTTCAAGAAGCTGAGGCATTAGAAAATCCAATGGTACTCTGTTGTACGCGTCCTCAAGATCAATCGCTACAGCAATGGTTTCAATGTCTGAGTGGAAACCTTCATAAACATCATAGGCAAACGCTGCTGCATTGGTCCAGGTTTCTCTTTTGGTACGGTATCCTCCCATGGTAGGTGGGAAAACGCCTTGCTTCTCTAGCTGGCTTGATATTTTTCTGGCAATTAACTTCTCCAGCAGCTTGCCTATTGTATTCTGCATGGTGATTACTCGATATCCCTGAATTTGTGTGTGGTCTTTGCAAGGCTTCGGCAAGGGAATCAGATAGCTGTGTAACCACTCCTTGATGCTAGCACTCCCTATACTGTTCTTGTACATATCTGCTAGTTTCTCTAGCTAGTTGTCGGTACACCTATTGATGTCGTCATATCTTATGCCATCTGGCCCTGGAGCGCTGTTTGTTTTTAATCGTCGAAGCACAGCCTTGATTTCTTTCACTGTCACTGTGTCTTCATCCGAAATGTTCTGGGCCTTGCACCTATCTTAGGTGACCTCCTTGGCAAGATTTCGGCCTCTCATGTATGTCTGGTTCCTCTGCCCTAGATAACGTTTGAAGAGGGCTTTGCTCTTTTTCTCGTCAGTTTTCTGCCAGATGAGGTCAGCATCTTGGAAGTCAGAAATTCTCTTATTCTTGGCTACCCCACTCATGCTTTTATGTAGTCGCCAGAACAATTTCCGTGACTTGTCTGTGCTTACTCTTTGACACACCTCTGCCCATTTTTCACTTTTAACCACCTTAACCAGTGTTTTGAAATAGATTACTTTTGTGTTTATCTCTCTTTCTAAGTGCATGCAGGGACCAGGACGGGCAACTCTGTTCTTCTTTGCGTTTTTCCATTTCCTTACAGCACTACGCTTATCCACCCAGGCCTTCTCCACCTCAAAATTCCACCAAGGTGCTGCTCCCAGCTGTTTTTCCTGCCCTGAAACATTCTGCGCGTGTCCGTCTTATTTTACTCTCTACATCTTGCCTTGTATTGTCATACTTGAAGGCCCTGACCGTTGACTTGTGATGCCTGGTTCTGCCTTTCTCCACCAATATGCTGCAAGGGTGGTGGTCGCTGCCGTGGTACCCTAGGAACCCCATCTACACACTGTAATGAGTGAAGGAGAAACCAGCGCCAGATCAATAGTACTGTCCTCATCACCTGGGCGGCAGCTGTCCTGGTGATACAGCCATTGTTTATACACACCAGGTCAATGGTTTCAAGTGCAGTCCCGAGCACCTCCCCCTGTGTGTTGGAGGAAATTTTTCCCCATGACCTGCCTTTAGCGTTGAAATCGCCACAGAAAATGACATTTTTTTTCATGACCTAATATGTCACTTAAGCACTGCCACTTCTGGGAATCAACACACGCGTTACGGGGATAAACATTAACCAACACGAATGGTAGACCGGATTGAACTCTGACAGCCTGTATTCGTATGTCGTCATTGTCTCAGCTGGACATGTCTACCTCTGAAGCAACCATACTATCGAGGATGAGAATCGTAATTCGCGGATGCCGCCTGTTGTAGAAACGTTTGAAGCCGGCCATTTTGAGTAGCTGATCACCCAGTCTAGTCTCTTGGAGTGCTACAATGTCGTTCCTGTAAACCAGGTTTTCGAGAATTGGGCCACGTTGTTTTACGCTGGCGCAGTTCCAATATAGGATGCGAGTATACATGAGGCCCAGACAGTCACATTTAAGTCTCCAAATGTTGCTTTATGTAGCCGGGGCGCAGTGTTGGGGCGAGCGCCCAACATTGCTTAAATACCCCAATGGCTCGTGAATACATAACCTATGCAGCAAAAGTCCAACTCCTGGCCTTCACGTGGCGGAACTGTTTCTACTAACAGGAGAAGGGGCGACGGCGAGTATCTGGCGCCGGAAAATAACCAGTGTGCTCTAGATGTGTATACACACACATGCATGTGCAGACACGTGTGTGCGTGTGTACACATCTAAACTCGAGTGAGACCACAGTCTGCTCAAGCAAAGGAAAGGTGCTGAAGACGGAGGCAACCAGCCAGGAGGCGCACCACAGAAATCAGGATGCCACGCAATTACGCAAACTGGAATATGTCGACTACTGCTAAAAGTTATGGTGCTCGCCCTGCTTTGGACCCCCAGGCAGGTGCAGTGCCGGGCCCTATGTCTCGAAAGGGTCCAACCCCTACTACTGGAGGTCCTTCTCAGATGTCCTGTGGAGCCAGGGGACATGAAAATAGAACGGCTGGCCATTCTAAACAAAGACTTAAAATAATGCACTGGAATGCGGAGGGAGTCAGCAAAAAAAAAAAAAAAATTAGAAAACATCCCGGACCAAGAAAAAGTAAGCATATGTTGCTTGCAAGAAACTCACCTCAACGAAAATATAGCCTTCAAAATCAGAGGCTACCAGTGTTACCGATCTGACCGAAAGGACAGGCGAAAAGGTGGGATACTTACCCTTGTAAAAAATAACATCACTGCTTCCCAAATCGAAGTCTATATGGAAGGGGCTGAGTATCAGACACTTAAACTTAAAACAGGCTATACAGACCTACATCTGATCAATTACTACTGTCCAAGTGACCGCCCACAGGCACTGGACACACTACCATTAACAGAAAAAATGATTGTGTGTGGCGATTTCAACAGCCACTCGCAGAGTTGGGGCTATGATCACATGGACCAGAGAGGAGAGAGACTGGAAGACTGGCAGGATGAGAATAGATTCATCTTGGTTAACAAGCCGTCCGATCCCACATACTTTCTACTCGAGATCATGGCACTCTACAACTACACCTGACCTGGCTTTTCATTCACCAGACCTGGAGTGGAACATTACACGAATTGTTGGGAAACAATTTGGTGGCTGCGACCATCGGCCAGTCTTTCTAACTGTAGAAAATGAGCTTGTAAGTGAAAGCAGCACCCTCTCGAGGTGGAACTACAAGAAAGCAGACTGGGCAATGTACAGGAATGGCACTAGCTTACTGGTTAGAAACCTGAACACTGAGAAAGACATAAATAAAGTAGTTGAAGAGCTTGGGAAATGCATACTACAGGCAGCGCGAGAAACAGTACCAAGAGGAGCCCGTAAACAATATAAACCCTACTGGAGTAGTGAACTGGAACAGTTGCATAATAATGTGGAAGTATGTAGAAAGCAAGCAGAGGCCACACCCAGCCAAGAGCACCACAATAAATTCCAGCATGCAAAAGCCAAATTTCAAAGGGCCAAGCTGCAGGCTAGACGGAAAAGCTGGCAGGAAAAAACAGTCTCTGAACTTTGAAAGAGACACAAGGAAATTGTGGAAGCTAATAAAACAACTTAAAGATGAGGGCACAGGGAGAAACTCAAAATTTGCACTACATAAAGATGGAAGCATCTTAACAAGAAAGCAAGCAGCTGACCATTTTGCGGACTCATTCGCACAAGATAACAATATCAAAATTAGTCCAGAGAAACAACAAGAGATTCGAGAGAAACTGCAACATACAGGACAGAAGGAAGTAGCACATGAGGTTCTGGAGGCACCCATCACAATCAGCGAACTGGAGCTAGCCATATCAAAACTGAAAATGAGAAAGTCACCAGGAGCTGATGGTACCTCCAATGAAATGATCAGGAACCTAGGAACAGAGGCCAAAGCAAAGCTGTTGCAGATCTTCAATAACAGTTGGACCTTAGGCAGTGTTCCACAAGCCTGGAGAGAAGCAATCATGATACCCCTCCTAAAATCAGGGAAAGATAGTTCCATTGCCTCTAGCTACAGACCAATTAGCCTCACCAGCTGTCTCTGCAAAACACTGGAGCGCATCATCAATCACAGACTGCAATGGTACATTGAAATAAAAACATCCTTGTGCCACAGCAGGCGGGCTTTAGGCAGTGCTACTCTACGGAAGATCAGACAACCTACATCTCTCAAGAAATTGAGGATGCATTCCAAGAGAAGAAGCTGGTGCTTGCGGTATGGATAGATTTGAAGAAAGCCTTTGACAAAGTCTGGAAAGTAGGTCTCATGAATAAACTGAGAAACTGCAAAGTCAATGGAAGGATGTACAAATGGGTAAAAGCATACTTGCGCAACAGAAGAGCCCGAGTACAGATAGAAGGACTAAAGAGCAAGAAAGTACTACTGCGTCACGGTGTTCCCCAGGGCGGAGCCTGTCTCCCACACTTTTTCTAATCTTCATCAATGATCTCGTTGCTAATCTACCGCATGGAATTAAAGCGGCAATGTACGCCGATGACCTGGTTCTATGGAACATGCATCAGTGGCCACCAGATTACTACAAAGAGCTGTAGATACATTTTTTGCATGGGCAAATAGATGGTGTGTCAGCATAAACACTGACAAGTGCAGCACCACCCTATTTACTCTCTCTCCAAAACAAAAGACAGGGACCATCCAGATAAATGGAACACCCCTAAGAGAAGATAAAGAACCAACATACCTTGGAGTAACATTTGATGACAGGCTGACATGGAGAAAGCACATCAACACAGCAGTAGCAAAAGCCAGAAGGAAAATAGCCATCCTGAGAAAGCTAAGTGGAACCACATGGGGAGCCAGTGGGAAAATACTTAGCAAAGTTTATCAACAGAGCATACGACCACACTTGGAATATGGGTCAACTGCGTGGTGTTCAGCATCAAAAACCACACTACAAGAGCTGGACAAAGTGCAAAATCAAGCACTTAGAGTCACCACAGGAGGGATGAGATCAACCCCTATAGTGGAAATGGAGAAGATGGGGAGGACACAAAGACTGAGTGAGCGCAGAGATACGAAAACGCTAATACAAGCAGAAAAGTTCCTCAGCTTGCCAGGCCACCCTATGAAGAACAGATTTGAAAACCTAGCTATGGGGCGGTTGAAAAGAAGTAGTTTAATCCACCAGGCCAAACGACTCTGCAGAGAAACCACCGATCTGCCCACAGTTGGTATCCCCCTAACAACTATTCCAGAGGGAACTCCATGGAAAAATGAGCATAGACTATCATTACAAATCCAGATAAAAGTGAGAGGAATATTTGACAGGGAAGAACAGAACAGTGTGCAGCGCAGAACAGCCACTCTCAGCTTCCTTGATGAAGAATACCCACAGGACCTCTGGATCCGAGTCTACACAGATGGGTCAGCACAAAATGCTGTTCGAAATGGAGGCGCGGGAGTGTACATAGAATACCCAAATAATACTAGGGACACAGCTAGAGTACCGACAGGAAAGTACTGCCATAACTACGATGCTGAAATTGAGGCAATCAAGATAGCAACAGAGAAATTACTAAATACCAGCAATGGTACACAACCTGTGGTGCTAATTGACAGATGCAAAATCAGTACTCGAGGCGCTCCTGTACTGGGAAATTGCCAGTACTAAGGACACTACTTTCTGAACTTAGCAGTCAGCATAAGGTCACCATACAGTGGATACCATCATACTGTGGAGTACCCGGAAACGACAGAGCTGATCAATTGGCTAAGGAAGGAGCCAAAGAAGAACAGCCTGATGTGCCCGTTACATACCAACAAAAGAAAAGAATGATCAAATAAGTCAGAAAGCCACCAAAACCTGCTCAAGATGACTACCACGTTATGGATAGACCAGAACAAGTCATTATTCTGCGCCTCAGGACAGGGCACAATAGATTACGCAACCACATGTATACAAAATTCAAGATTGGTGAAATAGCCATGTGCATATGTGGATTGGAGTCGCAGAAAGCAGAGCACATACTCCAAGACTGCCCAAAATATAACATATCTAGGCAAACCTTCTGGCCTAGAGAGACGACAGTGGAAGATAAACTCCTATGGACCGCTGTGTGAACTGAAAAAGACAGTTCAATTCATACAAGAGACAGCTTTGCAGTTATAGACATATTTCAAGCGAACGAAAGAAGAAGA